>PYUH01000548.1:157667-168246 GCA_016808085.1 Suaeda aralocaspica
AAAAAAAAAAAAAAAAAAACATAATATACATTTAGCAAGAAATAACAACAGTGCACCAGGTTTTTAAGTTAGCATAAAAAAGTAACTATCAATATTAATTTTGAATGATAATTACAACCATCAAATACCATACATCATATATATATCAACAACAAAATTGTAAAACCATTCACTCTATTCAACCAACTGTGCTCAACAAAATGTAAAACTATAATCTTTACTCATATAAATAGTCAGCACAAAAAAAAAAGAGGAAAAAAAAAACAATGCTATCAATTTGAATATCCGTGAATTTCTATTTTATCAAAGAGTAGTAGAAAATAACTTACATAGCTCAATATATGCTTGAATGTGTTATAAAGAAGAAGGCTCAACAATTTTGTTTTTACAGGAAAAACATAGAAATAAATAATCAATTTTTTAGAAATAGAATGGGGAGGATATTCAGTTTTTTTAGTGAGGATATTTGACTTCCTTTTTCGTTGTTATAACTTTTCTGATTACTATGGTTTCTATGATTGAGTGTCAAAGTCTCCCAAAAATAAATTGAGAAAAAGCAACCAAAAAGTACAATATAAATTTAATTAATAGTAAAACAAAGTAGACAAGACCATCTCTCAGAATGTAATTATCCAACCAAACCAATAACAATAGAACTACAAACCTCCAACAAAATCAGAACAATAATGCATTTGTTCACAGCAAGTCAGGCTGCCAGTTTAAGCAAATTAAGTAGCATGAGATTATCAGCAATGTGATTACTCAAAGTTAATTAAAACTTAAATTAAGCAGAACGAGAGGACACAATCTAATAAAAATCAAGATATAATTAATCATCAAAATTCAAATCAGCGCTCCAATAAATCTAATTGATACTGACCAAAATTAGACACACACTTAGGAAACTAAGGAAATAACACCACCCTTTAAAAGGCAGACCAATCAATACTAACCATAATTATTAGAAACCCCACTCTTAATCAAGGTAATCAATCAAACAAAAGTATTCAAATATTATGCTAATTTTCATAATGCTTATTAACCACAACTCAGCTGTGGTTGCCTCTCCCCATGTTCACAATTACATGAGGAATGATACAAATATTATTTGTCTTTCAAAATAAAGTAAGCTAAATACTAAGATAAAATAGTGAAATGAAAGTTGAAATAGATAATACTGAAATTAAGATTAAAATACTGAGATGAAGGCTGATTTGAGTGTAAGTGTGGTTTGAGTATCCAAAGAGACGTAAAAATAGATTGAGTGTTCAAGTGAACAAAAATGTACTACAGCTCTAACTTCCTTGCTATCTCTAACAATTCCCATTAACTTGCAAAGTAACTATACAATCAACATTAGTTAGAATGGAACAACAAAACATGACTTCTTCCACCCCAAAAACAACAATAGTTAAAATAGAATTAGCATATAAATATAAAAATAGAATTAGCATAAATCTTTTGTCACAATTCTTCCACACCAATTTGCAACAGTTTCAAACTCGGATATGACCATATCTAGTTCCACGCAGTCAAAAGAACCCTTTCCAAGTTCCTGACAAGTATCGATATAAATTATATAATTATTGATTAAATAAAGAATGATATACAAACAGTATTAACTTGCAATTGCCAATTAACATGGTATGTGCAGAAGTTAGTAACAAGTTTTCAGATAGGTGAGGAATTGCAGTCTTTGGAATTTTGCAGCTCAGGGGAAGATTGTTTGGCAGATTGCAATGAAAGCAGATGTGTTGTGGGTGAAATGGGTGCATTCTGTGTATTTGAGGAATCAGGAGTGGTGGAGTTATATGCCACCAGTGGGTGCTAGTTGGAGATGGAAGATGCTTTGTAAGGTTAAGGAAAAGTTAAAGGATGGTTTTGTTAGTAATCAGTGGAATACAGGAGCTGTTAAATTCACTATTGCGAAATGTTATGATTGGTTACTGCATCAGAATGGAAGAGTTGATTGGGATAAGTGGGTGTGGAGTAGGTATAATATTCCAAAACATGCATGTGTTGCTTGGATGATCATGCATGGGAAACTTAAAACAAAGAGCTTACTATATAAGTATAACATTCTCACGACAGATTTGAATTGTGTGTTATGCAAAAATGCTTTGGAAGACCAGGATCACCTTTTCTTTGACTGTGCTTTCACTAATAAGGTATTCTTGGCTTTGAGAGATTGGGTGGGATTGGAGGCAACAGGTGTTAGCAGAATTGGGGATGTGTGGAAGGAGTGGGGTGCAGCTGCTAGGAGTAAGGTGCATCGAAGAGTAGTTTTTTGTGTCTTGGCTAGTTTGCTTTATAATCTTTGGCAAACAAGAAACATGCTCATGTGGCAACGAAAATGCAGGACAGAAGAGAGAGTGATTGGTTTGATTAAGAGAGAAGTGTGTCTCCGATTGATGCATGTGGAAAAGAGGAAATGGAAGGCTGATGATTATACATTTTTGGAGAAATTGACTTTTACCTAACTTTGGCTGGCTTTGGGTAGCTGTTTAGCTGCTCTGTGTTTGGAGGTTCTGGTCTGCTGTTTAGCTATTTAGCTGAGCTGAGTTGTTGGTTTGTATGGCAGTTGGTGGTTAATTTTGGGTAGATGAGTACTGCTGCATACAAACTGCTAGTGCTGTTGTTGTAGGATTGTTGCTGTAGTGAAAAGTTTATGGATGTGAGCTGGCTGCAGACTGTTTAAGCTGCTAATTCAGTCCAGTTGTGCTGTTCTGTGCAGTACATGTCTGGTGGATGTTGTGCTGCTTTTTGCACTTTATTTGGTGAAGGGTGTTTTGTTATGCTGAGCTGCTGCTTTGAGATGGTTAGGTGCTGCTTTGGATGTGTGGATGGTTGGGTGTTATTTATGCTGTGGTTTATATGGTGAAGTTTTGGTTGGTTGGGGTGGTTGGCTGTTTCAGTGGTGTGTTAGTGGTGCAGGTGGTCTGTAGACTGCTGCTATAGTTGATTTCTGCTGCTGCTTTTTGGAGGGCATTTTATGCAGATTTGGTGGTTGCTGGTTTGTGGTTGAGGTGTAGATTTGAGGCATGCTGCAGGTTGGGTTTGGGTACTCTGCAATTCAGTTTTGCTTGAGTTGCAGTCTGTATGGCTGTTTGTTGTTGCTTCTTGCAGTGTGGTGCTGTATTGATTTTATGCTGGTTTTTTGCTGTGTTGGTTATTCAGTGGTTATAGTGGTTGTTGGGGGTTGCTTTGGATGGTGTTTTCAGCAGTGATTGGTTTTTTTGATTTTCAGTGGCTGCATTTTTGGAGGAGGGTTGCTTTTGGTTGGGTAGTTGCTGCTGTATGGTGTGTACTGCTGATAATGCAGACTTGCAGTTTGTGTATGCAGTTTGTTTGTGAGACTGTTTCATGTTTTTTTTGGTGAAGAGTTTTGGTTTTTTGTGCATTGGCTTAATGCTACAAGCTTTCTGAAGTGCAGTACTGCTGGCTTGTTGTTGCTGTGGCTGCTTTCTGGTTTCTCTTGATGTGGTTGCTGGTGACTGAGCAATGGATGGTTTTGTTTGCTGATGTGGCTTCTTGTTTTTTGGGTTGTTTGTTTTATGTATAGTTTAAGTGATTTGAGCTGCCTTGGCTGGACTGAGTCAGTTTAGCTAAGGCTGGCTATCTAGGTTGTATGTTTTCCGCTTTTGGTAATAAAATCTCTTATGTTTTTACCAAAAAAAAAAAAACAAGTTTTCAGATATCACTTGTAGAACACAATCAGAGTACATAAACTGCAAACTATACCATGCTGAAAAGTAATAGAGGTCTTCTTAATCTGTCTTCCAAACTAAAATAACCTCATAAATCAGGAAACAAATTAATTAGATCAAATTGGATCAAATTCAAAGACTAACATCATATAAACTTCTAACCAAACTATTCAACACCCAAATCAAATCAATAACCAAAACAGAATTGAATTAATTAATGAATTACTCAAAACCAATTTGATCCAAATAAAATGATAAAATAAAAATTGAATTAAATGGATATGATGAAACTGAATTGGTAAAAAACAATGAATCGAGTCGGTATGCTGCAAAGAAATCTGAGAATGAATTGAGGCACTAAATTGAATTGATATAATATGTTTTTTTCGATTTGCAATTAGTTTATGATAAAATAACTGAATTGATAAAATCACCTCATAAATCAGGAAGCAACCGTTTGCATGCAATAGCGCCGCCTTCTTCAATGGAAGCTCTGCCAATCCAAATCAGAATACAGTTAATTAATGAACTATGAAATCAAAATCGAATCAATTGATGAAATAAAAAATTGAATTGAATGAATCTGATGAAACTGAATTGTTAAAAATCACGAATTGAGTCAACATGCTATTCGCCGGAGGAAGGGAGGATTAAGCAACAAAGGGAATCAAAGGGAAATCCGAGTAGAGAAGACGTAGTATAATGGGGCTTTTTTACCGATAGTGCCCCCTGGGTGAAGCAATTGTCATGGAAGCGACATATTTCTCCATAAGAGCAATAAGATCTGAAAAAGAATTGAGTCACTAAATTGAATTTCGTAAGCTCAATTGAATTCAGTTGCTGCCACTAAGCTGATGAAATAAAAATTGGGAGCAACCGCCTACATGCAGCAGCGTCATCCTCTCCAATCGAAACAGAGGATCACCACCACCATGCATGTCCACCACCATTTTCACAATTCTCCTTTGTTGGAGAGCAAAGGGTTGCAAGAACACCTTTAAAACAGCGTCACCCTCTCCAATCGAATCAAGTATTGTATGTTGTAATCTCTTGTTCTGTTTTCGATTTCAGCTGAATTTGTTGTTGTTGTTTTGCTTGTAACCTGTTTTCGGTTTATTTTGAAGGCGCCATGAGTTTCGAATTTGTTGTTGTTGTTGCTTGTAATCCTTTGTCGTAATCTGTTGCTTGTTCTGTTTTCGACTGTAGCACCATCGTAGTGACATGGTATTGATATGATAATATAGTGGTGATCCAAAAGGTTAGATGACATTTGGGTATTTTAAGAGCAAAGGATTGGATAAAGGATTGACATGGTTGTAGCAAAGGGTTGCTAAAATTGTTTGTTTCCTCCTATTAAGAGCAAAGGAAAGGGTTACATTCATCTTCACGATTGCATGTAGTACAGGAAAGGGTCCCAAGAGAGGAACGATTGCATGTTCACAATTATGGTGAAAGCGTGGAAGGGAGAAGATATGTGGAAAAGCTTTGACGACTGGGCGGACATACCGAATAGTCGGAAGGCTTGTAAGGAAGAAGACTCACCAAGAAGACAAATGAAAATGAGAGAATTTGACTCGTGAAGCTGAAGTTGAGAGGAGGTTAACACGTGAAGATGAAAATGAAGGCAAGTGGGAAGAGGTAAACTAGGTTGCACTAGATTGGGTACGGACACGGACACTAGTACGGGGGTGGGTACGGGATACGGCAAAAAATTTTGGTAGGATACGGGTACGTTAAAAAAAATTACCAAAAAAAAAAAAAAACATTAACTCAATTACACAAATCCATAGTCATTAAAATGTATAAGTGTACAACATAACCAAACTAAACATGAAATACAAATTTAAAGTCTTACACACATAAAAATTCAAATTATAATTATAGAAAGAAATATTCATTCATCTACATTAATATTGATGTCGTCTCCAAAAATTTCATTTTCCATTTCGGGCTCATCTAATGACAACCAGGCTTGCTCAAGAGCACCAACTTCTCCTAAATTATCATGCTCATCTCCTCCAACATCCCACATCTTTGATCTCCCTTTAATGTATTCTTCACTAATCCTACATATTAGGCAAAGATTGTTATGGATGAACACTAAAACTTGGGCACGTTTAGGAGTTAGTTTATTTCTTGTACAAGAGTGAATGAACTTATAAGTACTTCAATTTCTTTCACAATAAGAAGAAGAAGAAGGTTGACCTAGCAATTTAAAAGCTAAACTTTGAAGCATAGGAACTAGTGAACCATAAGTAGCCCACCAATCTTTTGCATCCATAATGGCCATATCATGTAAACAATCAATATCTTTGAAAACTCCCTCGGATCTTTGGCAAAAAATTGCGAATTCCGTGTTAATCTTTCTTCTTTCTTCGGAATCTTCATAAAGCCTTCTAAAGCATTGCAACCTTTGAAGGGATATTTCATTATCGGCATTAGGAGGGACACGACCATTCACCTCATTAAGCCAATCACTGGTGTAAACCTTTAAAAAAAAGATTATGAGAATGAAAGTATAATCAATGAATAACAAGAAAAAATTAGGAAAAAACAAGCAAATTACCTTGGAGTCAAAGAATGTGATAAAGAATGAAGGGGAGTGCTACCCTTGCTCCAACGAATAACAAGAATGCCATGAATAACATTGAAAAAGGAAGACTCTTCATTATTACTCTTGTGCTCATACTTGAAGATAGCTTCCTTCACCTTCAACATCATCACATCCCACTTCTCATAAACTAAATGAAGGGATGCTCTATCAGTGTCACACTCCCTAATCATATTGTAGATTGATCGAGTGAAGTCAAGAATGTAATCAACCTTCTCCCACCAAGTTTCATTTAAAACAGTTTCCCTGACCACTAATGCCTGCCCACGATTATCATCTCTATATGTAACCCATGCTTCACTAATCACCATTGATTGTAGAGAAGTTTTAAGAAGTTTCATTCTTTTTAGCATCATAACTATTGAGGCAAAGCGAGTGTCAGCTACAGAGAGTAATTTCAATGAAGAGAACTTGTTAAAAATAGCAAGTTTCATTTGGTGATTCATTATGTAGTTCTTTACAAATAAAGCATCAGAATGAATCTCTGTTATCCAATGACACTCTCCATACACTTCTTCATTATTTAATGTATTTCTAGCTGCACAAATACTTTTCAGCCCAAGATTTAGAGTGTGCACTACACATGGAGTCCAATAAATGTGAGGATATCTACCCTCAATGAGTTCTCAAGCCGCTTTACAATTGGCTGCATTATCAGTGACAGCTTGCACAACATTATGGTGTCCAATCTCATCAATTACCTCACTCAAAAGGTCAGCAATGAAATTTTTGTCTTTTATTTCACCTGAGCAGTCAATAGTTATCACAAACATACGTCCAGCCTCACAAGAAATCACAATATTAATCAAAGGCCTTCTTTAGGGATCACTCCAACCATCACTAACAATACTAACCCCCTTAGTTCTCTAAGTTCCTCTAATAGGTTCTAATAACCTATTAACATTTTCCTTTTCAACTTCAAGCAGAGTGGTTCTCAACTTGTTGTAATCAGGAGGCTTGTAACCAGGGATACTATTATTAGCAGCAAATGTATAAGAATCGACATAGTATGGATTCCTAGCAAGATTGAATGGTAAACCCCCTGTGTAAAACATTCTAGCAATTTGTGCATCCAAAGTCTTGCGAGCTTGTAAATTAAAGCAAGTAAGAACAGAATTATCACTTTTTCTCTTTTTCAAAGTAGTGGAAGGTGGAGGCATTGAAGTAGCATCAGAATTATTAGATGATATAGGTTGGTGAGGAAGAGGGGGCCTTTTATTTTGCATAGTTTCTCTGAAAGTTTCAGCATCAAACTCCATGTTTTTCATTTTGATAACATCCTCACTGCTCACTTTATCACAAATTGAAACCCCTTTTCCCCCCTAAACGAAGCAAATGAGCTCGTACTCTAGTGTATGAGCCATTCTTACTGGCATGACAAAAACTACATTTCCATGAGTAATTCCCCCCTCCACCTGGTGATTTTTCACCTTTAACAACAAATTTCCACAAAGGGTATGACAAATCATCCTCTGTATACCGGTAGAAGCACTAGCACTACTAGACCCATCACTAGCCATTAAAAAAATCACCTAATAATCCCTGATAAATACAAATAAAACACCTTTATTACATATCTAAAGTTTCAAATTAATAGAAGTAATACAAGTTCAAATCAAAATCAAATTAAGAAAATTAACAAATAATAATACAAGTAATTAAGAAGATCAATTAAATTAACAAATTAATACAACTAATACAATTAAACTAACACATTATATTAGCAGATTAAACTAATACAAAGTCTGTAAAACCATCACTAAAACAAAGTCAATACTTGTGGAAAAATAAAAGTTCGTTTGAAACTAAATAACTACTGAATTTAGTGATTGTAAGATATGATATAGTTAATTAGTGATCCCATGAATTTCATAACTTCATCTTAATAAGATTAATACAAATAACAAATTAATACAATTAAATTAACAAATTAATACATCTAACTTACCTCGTCAATCGCCAGAGCCAATAACCCACAGTCGTCGGAGCTCGTCGAAGTCGACACCCCTGCAACCCCCTGCAACCAACCTTCGAACCCACACTACCTACTAACACCTATTGATCTACTTTAGATAATTTAAGATTTTATTAAAAAAAAAAAAAAAATTGGAAACAAATTGATTTAGATGTTTAAGTTAAGTTTTGATTTTGAAGAAGAAATGAGAAGTAATACCTTACTCATGACTTCAACAGTACAGCAGGAGATGAGGAGAGAATGAGAGAGAGAAAAAATTAGAGTTTAGGGTTAAAAGAATGAAGTTTTGATAGTTTTTGGCCCAAATAAATATGGACACGGCCCAATACACAAGACACGGCCCGCATTCATCTGTACCAACCCGTACCCAAAAATAAAAAAAACCAAGACACGGATTTAAGCGTGTCGACACCTTAATACCCGTGTCCAAGCCGTACCCGTACCCCGTACGTGATACGCATCATTTTTAGCGTGCCGTGCATCCTTGGAGGTAAATGAAAGGGAAGTGAATTGGGCTCCATAACATCCCAGCCCACATCAATAGCCCACAGATGTCACAACATAACCCACCTAAATTCAACCTCAAAGAGGTCCTTCACTATTCAACTATTCACAAATGTATAGTGTTTTGACAAATGCACTTTTTAAAGTATACTAGTTGTGACACCGTGCGCAACGCGCACGGCGCCCC
Organism: Suaeda aralocaspica; assembly: GCA_016808085.1. Classification (NCBI taxonomy): domain Eukaryota; kingdom Viridiplantae; phylum Streptophyta; class Magnoliopsida; order Caryophyllales; family Amaranthaceae; genus Suaeda; species Suaeda aralocaspica. Next base: position 166,652 of record PYUH01000548.1, read on the forward strand.
AAAATATAGATGTTCGTGATTATAATGTTTAGGTTTATACGATTCATAGTCGACGGTTTTCGGTATAATTCGAGAGTAATGGATATATAGTTGATTTTAGTAATACACATGATTCTAATTTGGTATTACATTAATACTATGATGTATACCAATTATTGGTTTGTTTAATAGTTATGTATATTATTAACTATAGTTTGGAATGGGCCAATACATATACAATATGATAACCCCACAGAGTTCAGCTTGTTTTTCTTCATGAGCGCGCGGTGCTTCAAAATATCAATGCTTGCGGTTATCATGCTTCGATTTTTATGAATTTTAGTTAATGTTTTTGGTTCCTAGTTTAAATTGTGAAAATAATAGATTAAAATAGTACAATATCGTATCAAGGCTTTGAATCCATCTCGATTCTACAATAGAGAAACAAAGATAATAATATAGGAGCCTTAACATCAATTGAACCTAAATAATAGTCATAACCACAACATAGGAGCCTTAACATCAATTGAACCTAACCAATAGTCATAACCAAACAAAAACAAGACTAATGAAAATGTCCAGAACAGCTTTCATGCAATCATCATCCGCCATAACTTGATTAAATCTTTTTTCTTCAAAGGAGTGGCAACATCACTTTTCTTGCTCACGCTACAATAGTGTATTTATTTCCTAGCATTCATGCAAAAGCAACAAATACATAAGCAATATAAGTTATAAGTCATGACACTAAAAACTTGATTATTTAAGCTCAAACTGTAGCAGGGAATTTTCAATTAAATTCAAACATAGTATAGTTCAATAATTTCATGTTTACTAAAAATTAAATTCATCAGATCGGAAACCTTTCAAGTCTTTCCTAATTAATTTAGTGATTATTAATGCCACCATACTTATAAAAACAAAGCATAGTAACAGCTTGCATTCAAATGGAAGTAAATCATGATGAAAAAAAAAAGAGGAAATCAAATCAAAATGGCATTAGGTTTGAGGGTACAAATATTTGACCTCAATAGAAATTACATGGTAAATAATACTTACCCAGTTGATTTACCTTCACATGCCACTGCTAGGCATAACTATGTGCAAGCATACATGCAGCCATGGAAGACATTTTCATAGAGAAAACCTGCACAATTAGTATAACAAAAAAATAAGGAAAGGACAGGAATGGTAAGTTGAGGTTGTCTTATTACTTTTATATACCAGACATAACCTGTCAAATAAAAGCCAATTAAGCAAATTAATATCCTGACTAAGTCAGACCAAGTGATATTATCTAGAAGAAAACCCCGATAAATATGGAAAAAACAATGAACAAAGAAAATTGTATAAGTCATACCTTTTCCTTACCTAGCATTCATGCAAAAGCAACAAATACATAAGCAATATAAGTTATAAGTCATGACACTAAAAACTTGATTGTTTAACCTCAAACTATAGCAGGGAATTTCCAATTAAATTCAAACATAGTATAGTGCAATAATTTCATCTTTACTAAAAATTAAATTCACCAGATCGGAAACCTTTTAAGTCTTTCCTAATTAATTTAGTGATTATTAATGCCACCATACTTATAAAAACAAACCATAGTAACA
>PYUH01000548.1:170791-187632 GCA_016808085.1 Suaeda aralocaspica
AAAAGAAGAACCACATTTAACATCCATTGATATAATTTGAAACCCATAAAGAAGCAATAGCAATTAGGATTCTAATAGTCTTCTAACCTGGCAACTGGAGCAAAATTTCTTCAAAATCAGTTCCTTCTGTGTTGTAACCTTAACTCCTAATCTGACCTGTTTCCTAATGATAGTGCCGTATTCATCTAGCTTGTTCCTGAACACCCATTTTAGTCCAATTACCTTTTGGTGTTCCGGTTGAGTACAAGGTGCCACACCTTGTTTCTTTCAAATTGATTCAGCTCATCTTGCATTGCTTGGATCCAATCAACATCCTCAAGTGCTTCTATATGATTGCGAGGTTCCATGATGGACAAGAATGCATTAAAGGCACGAAGTTCCTTACTTGAGATCTGGTCTGAGTTCCCTTCGTAAATCACCAATTAGATCCATTGGATGAGACTTTGGTGTTCTAAGGTTTTGGCTGGAAGTCTCTGATGGACTACTGTCTCTCCATTTGTTTTCTAGGAACTACTTCTGATCAGTAATGTTTCTTCATGTTCAATGTTGTGTGGGACTTCATTCACTGTTCCTTCAGGAACTTGCCTCGTTCTGTCCTTCAGTGTGGAACTGATCTTCAGGAACTCTTGCTTGTTCCTTGTTGATGTTAAGTTTTCTTCGTCTGATCTCTTCTAACCACCCTATATCAAAGTCCTCATGTTTCCTGCAAAATGTTAGTATCTACACTATTTACATTATAGTTAGTTCATCAAAAATAATATGTACACTTTCCTCGAACTTAATGTTCTCTTGTTGTAAATCTATAGGCCTTACTATTAGAGGCATACCCTAGGAACACAGCTTCATCACTTCTTTCTCTATTCCTCCTAAGTTCCTTTTACATTATTATGGACAAACACTTACACCCAAATGTTTCTAAGGTGAGATATATTAGGTTTTCGTCCTCTAAATAATTTCGTTTTATTAGTGATGGGTCTAATCATGACTCTATTTATTATATAACATGCTGTATTTACTGCTTCTGCCAGAAGTTCCTTGGAAGTCCACTTGCTATGACATTGTTCTTGCCATGTCTTCTAAGGTTCTGTTTTCCTTTCCCACAACACCATTTGTTGAGGTGTTCTTGGAGCGGAAAAATTGTGACCATGCCATGTTCCCTGCAAAACTCATCAAACTTGTAATTTTCAAATTCTTTCCATGATCGGATCTCAAATGAATAGTGATGACAACCACTAGTTTTTGAACCTTCTTAGCAAAGCATGTAATTCATCAAATGTTTCATCTTACTATGAAGGAACATTGTCCATGTATATCTAGAATAATCATCAACTTATGACCAAGACATATAGCTTACCACTTCTACTTTGACTCTTAGGGTCCACACAAATCCATATGGATAAGTTCCAATGGTCTTGTGGTGCTTACAAGCTTTTTACTTTAAAAGAATTTCGTACATGCTTGCCCTCACAATGCATTACAAACTTTGTCATAGAGGAACTTACATTAGGTACCAACAACAAGTTCCTTTGACCTAAGTTTATCAAGCAAGTGAAGACTAGCATGACCCACACGTTTGTGCCAAAGTAGAGGATCATCCTCAATCATACTTAAACAAGAAAATGTGCATTTGGGAACTTTAAGTAAATCAACCACGTAGTGTTCCTTTGCGTCTTCCTTCAAGTACAACTTGATTATGTGTGATCGTTGATGATTTGACAATGCTCATTAGTGAAGCAACAGAATTCCCTTTATCACAGAATTGGGAAATGCTAAGTAAGTTATGTTTAAGACCATCAACAAGAAAAACATTATCAATTGCATGAACTTGACTTTCCAACCTACCTAGGGCAACTATGTTACCCTTCTGATTATCACGAACGTCACAGTTCCCCCTGAGTAGGCTGCCAGTGAGAGAAACTTGGATTGTTCGCCTGTCATGTGCTTGGAACAACCGCTGTCGAGATACCACATGTTGTTCCCCCTCACTAGCACCTGCAAAAAGATTAGATGTTAGGTGTAGAACCCAGGTTTCCTTGGGTTCCTCTGTAGACACACCATCATTAAGTTTCTTAATCCATGTTGGTTTTATGTGTCTAGCATTTACATCTAACTGGAGTTCCTATGGAACACTGGTTTTTTAGATGACCCGTGTTCCCACTAAACATCACACCTTGCTACTTGGAAGTTCCACATATTTATTCCGTTTTCCCATTTCCTGTTATAATTAAAACCGAGACCTTCAGTCCTTTTAGTTTGGGCATTCAATATCCATGTTGGAACTTTGTGTTGGACTATCTTTTGGTTTTTAAATTAGTGATTCCTTTTTTGACACTATCAAGTTCCTTCGAGAGTTCCTTGATGACTAAATCTTTTTGCGTTCCTTCAATGAAACTCTCATTTAGTTTAGTCAACTTGTAGCAATTTAGTTCCTAGTGATTTGACTAAGTTCCTTTTGAAAATTTTCAACTTTTGCCTTTAACTTCGCATTTTCATCTAATAAGTCGAAAAATCTTTTCTCAGTTTCAGTTCTATTTAGCCTTAGCCATTCACTATGTTCCTTACGAGTTTGAAGAGCTTTTTCACATTCAGTTTTACTCGTAATACATTAGTCCAGTTTTTGTGAAATTTTATCACTAGGTCTACTAGTTCATTTTTAGAGAAAGCATCAAGAAATCAGAATTTGGATATACCTTATTATCGGGTTCCTTGTGGAACTCGTTCCTATCAGTTCTGGCCATCAAGCATATGTTGGCAACTTCTTCATCAGGTTGTTCCTCTTCATCTTCTTCGCTCTCAGATTCCCCAGGCTGCTACCATTGCTTTCCTTACATCATTCTTGGAATAAGAAGGTTTGTAGAATTTTTTCTTAAATTCTTCCGACTTGTTCTTTCTTTTCCTGACATATCTTCCTGGATTTCCCTTTATTCCCTTTTCAGTATCCCATAAGGGACAGTCTTTGATGAAGTGATCTGAGGATCCACCCTATGGCACACGAATTCCCTTTTGTTACTAGTGAATTTTCTGCCCGTGTTCCTATAGGAACTATTCGATTCTTGTTGAGAGCCCTTTTGAATCTTCTGACCGCAACGCAAGCATGCATCATCTCTCTTCTCTTCTGATTAGTCACTTTCAGCTTTAAGCAGCCCTTGTTTCTGGAACTTTCTCCAGTTCCTCCAAGATGCAATCATGGGCAGTAAGGAACCGCAAGTTGTTCAATGTTGTACTTCGTGAAATCCTTTGGTTTCCATGAGTGCAGTGACCTTGGCTCTCCATCTTTCATCTTGTGGTAGACTCCTCAGTACTTTCCTAACCTCTCATCAGTGGGTATATCTTTTCCAAGAGAAGAAAGCTCATTGGTGATGTTAGTAAAACGAGTAAGCATATCTTGTACTGACTCTCTAGGTAACATTTCAAAACGTTCATATTTAGACATTAACAAATCAATTTAGATCGTTTTACTTCATTAGTTCCTTCATGAGTTACTTGCAATAAATCCCATATTTGTTTAGCGGTTTTGCACCCCATGACACGGTTGTGTTCATGCGGTCCAATACCACAATGTAACAATTTAATAGCACTGCATTAATTTCCATTTTCTCAAAATCTTCTTTTTCATATTCAGAAAATTAACTTAGGAACTGCTTCATTTCACTTCGCGTTAGTTTTGTTACCTCATAGTCACCTACTTCAATCACTCGCCAAACCTGGTAATTTTCAGCCTTGATGAAAATCTCCATTCGATTCTTCCCATAGTATAAAACTTTCCATCAAACATGGGTGGTCTTTGAGTTGAGTAACCTTCCTCCAACTTCGATCCCTCTTCAAGGCTGCTTGAATTTCCCGAGTTCCTGCTCTGATACCAACTGTTGTTTCTATAGGAACACTGCAAGAGGGGGGGTGAATTGCTGTGTGGAACTTGTATGCGGAATTTAAACAAATTTAAACGAATTAAGAGTACGAGTGTAATATTTATGAGAAAAACTTCCTTGGCCCTAAGGAAGAAAACTCCACTTCTATTATAGACCTGTAACAGCTATAAAACCTAAATTCTCTAATTTCCCTCGTCAGTTCCTGTAGAACTTGATTCTCAATTCTCACTCTTCTCTCGCTCTCGTTCTCTTTTCTCTTTCCACTCTTCTCTAGTTCTCACACTTCTCCTTTTCTCACTAATTACAACTCAATTCTGACTCTAATACATTGAAAAGACCTTTAAACTGGACTGGAACAACAACATCAAAACATGTACTCGTTAAATACTCAATGTGTTCTCTTGATGTTCTTTTCCACTTCTTCTTTTGAATTCTTGGAGTATTTTATAGAATGGTTCTGGCTTGTAATCTTCAGTCTTCAACCACTTCTCTGCGCTCGTCCATAACTCCACGATTTCTTCCACTATCCCAAGTATGTAGACCACGAAAATAGGTCTTTTGACTTGACTAATTTAACCCGCTTTATCTTGCCCATGAACCCATGACTTTATTCCTACAATCTAGGACGCTTAACAACTTTTCTTGACTTGTAAAAACCCTAGATGCCGTTTTATTCTTCACAAAAATCAGCCCAATAAATTAACCTAGACCACTTCGTAGGATAGATTCGTAACTTGCTTTTAGGTTTGATGTTCCAATCTGATTTGAGTCTCCAATGTATTACTAAGTTCCTAGAAGATTATGCTTATAATCTTCTTGGAGATTCTCTTCTCTTTACCAAGACACTTCATGTGGATTCTTGACTTTGTTCGCCTGTTCCTGTAGGCTTGTTCCTACATAACTGTGTATAAGGAACTTCTTTTCTTCTTCTGTGTTCCTTTGCAATATTCTGCCAGGAAACTTCTCCATGAACTTGGTTGTTTAGCTTGTTACGTTCCTTCAATATTGCTCCAAGTTCCTTACACTTTGAACCTGTGAAATCTCTAGGAACTCAAAGTATATTAGTTAAGCTTGTTTGTGTTAGTCATCATCAAAACTTTTCTTTCAATTCATGAGTCAACAGTTGTTGTGCATGCAAAGATTTGGTTAACCTAATAAGTGAGGGTTATATGTGAGTGTGAAATAAATAAAAAAGGTTTATTGTTGTGCACCGTTCCATTAACTACTAATATGACAAGAGTTTATTGCTTTTGGTTTTGTTGTAAAAATACTTGTAGGTTCACTGTGATCATCATGAAGTTGTTGCTGACATGGTGCAAACAAGCTTCCTCTTTATCAGTTGCAAGTTTTTATGTTGTCTTGCGACAAGAAGCATGCAGAAGTAATGGCATGCCTTGCAGATCTTAAAAGTGCGAAAGGAACTCCATCAACACCTGCTGACACTGCTGTTGCTGAAGGCGAAGGAGGAACTCACGTTGAAGAAGATGCACCAGAAGACGAAGTTCCCAGCACTTCAGTTCCTATGGACACAGCCCCTACCTTAGTTCCTGACGAAACCTCAGCTGACCCTGTTCCTCTAAGCATCATCCCTGCCTCTTAAGCCCAAAATGACCCATTCCTTCTTCATTGCACTCTCCTTATTTAAAATTATTCGATGTGGTTGTACTTTTGTTCTGGATTTCCTTTTTATTTTTTCTTTTGTTTTCGTCGTTTCTCTTTTCTTTGTTTTAACAAAACTCTTATTAGTTATGGGTAGTGAATTTTTTTCTTGCTTTATTTTATATTTTTGAACGTATCAGTCCTACTTCTAAATTTGATTCTTTAGATGCATCTTGATGGCTAATATTGCTAGATTGCTGCTTGAGATACATATTAAAATTTCAAAAGCGGGGTCTCTACCATTATATGAAATAATGGTGCTGTGTGATCAGTTTCTCAGGAACATAGTTCTAAATTTTGATGATGCCAAAAGGGGAAGAGAACGGCAACATACATTGCATAATAAAATCAATATGAATCCTAATTCTCTCTCACTCTATCACACTCTATTAAAAACTGCCAAAGTTAAAGTTCCTATGTATATACTTGTATATAATCCTAGTCATAGTTTATGCTTAGTGTATATTTAACTTAAATCAGAAAATCAAAATCAAAATATGTTTCTTTATATGTTTTCTTTTTCTACGCTTGTTTGCCTTGGTTTGTCATCATCAAAAGGGGGAAATGTTGACTCATGAATGAAAGAAAAGTTTTGATGATGACTAACCAAACAAGCTTAACTAATATATACTTTGAGTTCCTATGAGATTTCACGGTTCAAAGTGTAAGGAACTTGGAGCAATATGAAGGAACGTAACAAGCTAAACAACAAGTTCATGAGAAGTTTCCTAGGCAGAATATTGCAAAGGAACACAGAAGAAAGAAAGAAGTTCCTGTAACACAGTTATGTAGGAACAAGCCTACAGGAACAGGCGAACAAAGTCAAGACATCCATGAAGTGTCTTGGTAAAGAGAAGAGAATCTCCAAGAAGATTATAAGCATAATCTTCTAGGAACTTAGTAATTACATTGGGACTCAAATCAGATTGGAACATCAAACCTAAAAGCAAGTTACGAATCTATCCTACGAAGTGGTCTAGGTTAATTTATTGGGCTGATTTGCTGAAGAATAAAAACGGCATCTAGGGTTTTTAACAAGTCAAGAAAAGTTGTTAAGCGTCCTAGATTGTAGGAATAAAGTCATGGGTTCATGGGCAAGAATAAAGCGGTTAAATTAGTCAAGTCAAAAGACCTATTTTCGTGGTCTACATACTTGGGATAGTGGAAGAAATCGTGGAGTTATGGACGAGCGAGAACGTGGTTGAAGACTGAAGATTACAAGCCAGAACCATTCTATAATACTCCAAGAAATTCAAAAGAAGAAGTGGAAAGAAATCAGAGAACACATTGAGTATTTAACGAGTACATGTTTTGATGTTGTTGTTCCGTTTTTTCCAGTTTAAAAGGTCTTTTCAATGTATTAGAGTCAGAATTGAGTTGTAATTAGTGAGAAAAAGAGAAGTGTGAGAACTAGAGAAGAGTGGAGAAAAAGAGAAAGAGAAGCGAGAGATAAAGAGTGAGAATTGAGAATCAAGTTCCTACAGGAACTGACGAGGGAAATTAGAGAATTTAGGTTGTAATAGCTGTTACAGGCCTATAATAGAAGTGGAGTTTTCTTCCTTAGGGCCAAGGAAGTTTTTCTCATAAATATATCACTCGTACTCTTTAATTCGTTTAAATTTGTTTAAATTCCGCATACAAGTTCCACACAGCAATTCACCCCCCCTCTTGCAGTGTTCCTATAGAAACAACAACAACAAAACTTAGCTCTGAGGGAAAAAATAAAACAAAATAAAAATAAAAAATTGGAGATTAGTTATAAGCATAACCACTTCAAATAGCAAGAAATTGAATTGTGGACACCCATAGATATGAGGAGAGTTTCAAATCCATCCATCATATGTGACACATACAATAATAAAAGTAAACCGTCCCATTCCAACTTTTAGACTCAAGAATCAACAAACACACTGGGAAAAGAAAAATAAAATCAATGTTGGCTTGTCCTATTAAGCAGTGTCTAAGAAACAAAAGGTCACCTTTGTAAGTGTAGGAGAGTTCCTTCGAGATGGATGAACAAAACGTCGATTTATAGTTTCCGAAATCTCCAAGGTGATTGAGACCCAGAAAACAATAGAACCTCATAAATAATGACAGCATGCCCATTAGGCCATTACAATATTGACACTACAGTATCACAGAAAATTATCAGTCACATTTTGCAATAATATTTTGGAAGAATAGATAGTTCACCTCAAGGCACCTCCTTGTTCCTTCTTCATGAAAAAAGGTAAGTGTCCCCCCAATCTGAAACAAAAGTGTCAAAGATATCTTCAGAAATGTGAAACAAATACAAACCCCACAACAATAACATAAAAATTTACCATATCACTGAAATAATAATTTGAATCAGACTTCTTTGGAAAGAATTTGAGCAGAACTTGATCATCAAGCTTGATATTGTAAGACCTGCCTCGAATGTAGCCTTCTGCTGCAGAAAATGTTTTTATCAAATTAAATATAGAGAAAATCTGATATATAATCTAAGACATGTTAACACTGAATAAAAGAGATATGCAAGCAAGGCCATAACATGGAATAGATTATGTAGTTCCAATGGGAGAAGACACTCATCCCCCCACTCAATCACAACCTCCATCCATGCTCCTAATCATACGCCCCTGCCCCACCCACCCTCTTTCTAAACCCCAATTACTCATTCATTGCCTCAATTACACAATCTGAACACAAACCCTTAACCCAAATTAAACTTCTGAAATCAAAAGATTAAAACCTAATCCTAATTATAATTATTCACAAAAACAAATTATTCGCAAAGAAGCCTAAATTATAATCATAAAAAAAGGTCAAACAAAAGAAAAGAAACCACTGAGAAATGAGAAATTACGCAATCACAAGCTTCATCAATTATATGCAATCAAAAAACAACTCTAATTACCCACCAAAATTAATCAGATCAAACAGGCAAACCCAAACTTTTAACTGAAAATGAAAAATGAATACTAAAACCCTTGAAACTAAACTAATGATTCTGTTAATGACATTCTTATATCTCTTAAAAGCTCCAACATCTTCTTTCCATCATAATTCATAATATCATGTAATAAAACTCCAATCAAAACATAAAACTCAAAAGCCAAATCAACACCGGGATTCAAACTTTTATTATATAGTTTACAAATTTCTTAAATAAAAATGAAGCATGGAAAAATAGAGACCTTGGAATATCACACCCATGAGACTTCCATGAATATCGAAATAACCGAGATCAAAGAAGCCATTGTTGAAGCAATTAATGGTCTAATAAAAAAAGGGCATGATCAAAACAAAAATATTTTCACTAATTACAGCTAGAAAAATAATATTAATTCAAATAAATTAAATCAGTTTTTTTTTTTAAATTAGGGAATTGAAATTTGAACCAGGATATGTAATTTGCTGTTACCACCAGCCTACAAAATCAATAGCATGAAACAAACAAGATTAGTGTTAGTGTCAATTATACCCAATTTCAAAGGAGCTCCCTTTTTTTTAACAACAATTCGTAAGGATTTCTAACTATCTACGGAAACCCCTTAAATCACACCAATACTGAAACTCACAATCGTAACTCAAATGTCAAAACCATACTTGTAATATGTACTAATTATACTAATTTACCACTTAATGTCAACCTGAAAACACCAAAAGTGTGAGATAATTAAACAATCCATCATCAGTTTATGAAAAATAGAAAAAATCACATAGCTCATCAAACTATCAATTTCTCAATAATCGCTACCTATGTAAAATAATTTATCCTGATGTCAAGAAAGCATTCTTACTATGTCTAACTTTCCTAATAGTATTAAAGCACACTCAGTAGTAAAAATTATCAATTTCTTAATGCTCTGAAACATATTAATTAGTACCTATTTCCGCTGGTATCAAAGCTAGATCCTTTTATCCTCATACATAATCAGCCTAACACTTTTCCAACAGCCTTTCATGTCTGCTTTTCAAGCCTATTGAGCTCCTCCTCCTGAGATTCCAGCTTGTGATTATCCTTTAAAATATTTATACAACATCAGTCAACATACATTCCCACACACTGAACACGGCTCGCAACAAATTCCCGACAACCTGATTATGGGTATTACAGTAACAATTTGAAAACAATTGCATCAACATTTTTTAAACAAAATTTTTTGTTTGAATCAAATAAATTTGGGGCAATGGTGGTCAAGAAGATTGCTTCAAATATCCTGAAGAGATAATTCCCTTTTTTAATTACTATAATTATAAATTTGAGGCATTGGTTGTCTAGATGAATGCATTGCTCTTTGGTTTTGGCAAATTGTACTTTAGCGAGGATGTAATACATTGTCAAGNTTGTAATACATTGTCAAGTATTTTTTCAGTTAAAACTATCTTTGAGACTAAATTCGATTATTTATGTTTGTAGACATAATATTAATAGAAATACTGTAATTGTTTGTAGACATCATTATAATTGTAGATCATAGGATGTAATACATTGTCAAGTACAATTGCTATGAACCAATGCCTAAACAATTACAGCATTTATGTACTACATAATGGATCTTTTGTCTACAAACATGTGATGCAATACATTGTCATGAACAACTAAATGCTTTATCATGACTCATGACTACATATTTACTAAGAAATACTGTGAAGTACTAAAGTCAAAGACTAAAATACTATGTAGTGACAACAAGCCCCCAAAATGATACCTTGAAAAATGCCGCTTCTCAGCCTTTTTCTGAGCTGCATGATGATAAGCTTGTAACTTAGCAACTAATTATGTGGAATCCTTTGCCGCATTAACAGCAAGAACCTAGCAAAAAAAAAAAGGGAATTGTTAGGCAATCAGAGCCCCAGCTCATGAAACACAATAACATATGGTTTTCCTAACTGAAGCAACTGAGCCAGTGCCTTTGGTATAATTAATAAGGCATCAGCAAACTCTGCGATTGCCAATTGCTCCCTTGACCCTAGCGTCATAGCAAGGCTCTCTAAGTACACTAACAACGCTACCTCAACAGCCCCTCCACCTGCTACGACCTGCAGTTGAAAAGCATTTATACGATGAAAATCTTATCATTTTCTTGTGGACTCCCCTCTCTTTAAACGTATGTAAAGCAATTTTGAAAAGAGGTTCAACAAAACAAAAATCTACACTACTGAATTCCAAAATTTACCATGTTTGACTCAAGTGTTCTCTTTACTATACACAAAGCATCATTGAAAGCCCTTTCCATCTCGTCAAGCATGAAATCATTTGCGCCTCTAAGTACTAAAGAAACCTGAGAGAGTTTACACCAAAATAGTTATAAAAAAAAATAGGAAAGGTATATGCAACTTATGAAAGTCTGATGCGCAACAGATTTCTAAAGGATTTTAGGCAAATTATGGCAATAGAGATCCTAATCTCCAAGAACATAGAAGGCATAAATACATAATGACACACGTCACTGGTGATGCAAGACCAAATTCTTAGTACTCCGTGTGACATAGGAGGACCATGTGACGGTGGCTGTCCCGGAGGAGCAGGTTTAGATGGATCAGTAAAACCAACAGGTGGTGAAGGCCTAAATCCAGGGGCTGGGGGTCCCCCCATAGGACCAGATGGTGCAAAAGGCACTGTGTTGGCGGGAGCTGAGGGTGGGGGAGGTCTTACTCCAGCACCATCTGGTCTACCAGCCACAGGACCAGACGACAAAAAGGGACTCGTAGCAGTGGGAGGTGCTGCTGCAAAAGGACTAACATTTGGTCAACCCGAGACATTTGGGCGACCTTGATTTCCAGATGCCATCTTATTCAATCCTTTTCCCCCACTTTCTTCCAACCCTACACAAGATTACCTGATGAAAAATAGCACCAAGTACAAAAATACTTAATATATATATACACGAAGGTTTTATATCATCTAAAATATTTACAAACAAAAATCCTACTAAATCGATCGACATATTCCTAATTTCCTATCACCCCCATCATCGAATTTATTCGGAACTCGAATTCGTCAGAAGCTGAAAACATTCATTGTTTCTCAATTTCTCATTTTTATCTTCCATGATTCAAACAACTCACTCAATCCCTCACTACTTAACCACATAACTAACACAATAAAACCGTGGCCGAATAACTAACATGTAATCCAATTTCAATACTACTCTTGTCAATTTGCAAACAACATTTTATAACAACAAATATAACTCCATAACATTCAACAAGAGTAACCAAAGCATCTCAAATCATATCTCCAATGCAACTATTTCTAAGTTTACATATGCCATTAATACCACCAACACTTCCATTATCTCCAATGATTGCGATACCAAAAAAAATAAAAAAATAATACAAAAAAAACCCAAAAAAAAAAACTAAACTTTTTTAATTAGACAATTGAATTGTTAAGCAAGCAACATGAATTCGACATTAATTACCATAAAAACAACTAAAATTAAGCATAAACACGAAATTTAACCCATGAGGATCTTAAAGAGCAACAGTACTTGGCTTAGTACCATCAAGTTCAATCAATATCCTAGCAAAGAAAGGAGACTCTTAGAAAATCGGTACCTCTGTATCCACCTAGAACTGTCGAAGCGAATCTCTAGCCAGGGAAAGGAGTCATTTCCTATCACCCCCATCATCGAATTTATTCGGAACTCGAATTCGTCAAGAGCTGAAAACATTCATTGTTTCTCAATTTCTCATTTTTATCATCCATGATTCAAACACCTGCACTCTTTTGCACTATCAATTAATCAAAAACTCCTTCAATATAAGGCTGAAATATATGAAGAATTAGACTGAACAAAGATGCTACTTAAAAGACAAAAAACAAAATTAACTTGATCAAAATCGAATTCGAAACGAATATGAAAAAATGACAAAGAGTCCTTTAACAACAACCTATTTAGAAGATAGTTTAGCAAAAACACAGTCCTCCAATCAGTCATAATTTAACTAAGCAAAGAGCTTATCCAAACAAAATAATTTTAAAATTACTTAAATTCAAACAAAAGTAACTTGCAATTTTCGCTAATTCAACTTTAATATCAACTTTAGTAACTAATTGCAAAAATTACATCTTAATCAATAACAAATCTACTTGATTAAGCACAAAAAAAAACTCTCAATTAACATCAAATTAAACCCTAAAATAACAAAAAAAATTCAGCATAAAATCAATATAATTGATAATCAAACAAAATAAACGCAACAAAAATTCGTAAAATTGAAAGATTAAGATAATTATGCTAGTAGGGAGAGAGAGAGAAAAATTCAGCATAAAATCAATACAATTGATAATCAAACAAAATAAACGCAACAAAAATTCGTAAAATTGAAAGATTAAGATAATTATGCTAGAGAGAGAGAGAGAGAGAGAGAGAGAGAGAGAGAGAGAGAGGTTTTACCAGAGAAGCAACGAAAGGAAGAGGATGAAGTTCTGGGGCGTCGGAAATTGTGTTGAGAAGAAAGGAGGTTGAAAGATAAAGTGGAATTTCGTCGATAAAGTGGAAATGTAGCGGATTTGAAAGCGCTAAATTTGTTCGACAGACAAAGAGGAGAAGAAAGTGTGGAAAAACCCTAATCCCAAAGAAAAGGAGCGGCGGAAGAGAGAGAAAGAATAGGGGATAGGGAGATGAATGAAGAAGTAAAGAGCAGCAAGGAAGTGAGATGAATGGCATAATCGTATAAAATACACAGCATATCAGCTTAAAACCAACAAACTAAATCTAAAATCCATTAGATCCATCACAACCACAAGCTAAAAACAACACCCAAACACTCGATTCACACCAAAACCAAAAAAAGAACCCTAAAAAACCAAATCCCAAATCAAATAATCCAACAACCCACAACTCAAAATCAAAAACCCACAAAAAAAAATCGAACATTCAAATCGACCCACAAATCAGATTTCCTGTAATCTCATCAACTCATCACCAACACAAATACCCAGCTCAAAATCAAAAACTTAGAAAATCAGTAGATCAAAACAAAACTTAATCAAACCAAAAAATAAAAAAATAAAAAAAAACCCAGAAAAGAAGAAGAAGACATACTGAAGCCATGAGATTAGAACCCAATTGAACCGATTCGTAAAAACAAACCCTAACCCCATAAATACCCCTAACAAATAGAAATATGAACTCCAACATGCAAGAGTCGCAGATTTCAAAGTGAGAAGTAGGAGACGATGCAGTTACAGAGAAGAAGGAAGAAAGGGAAGAGATCTGAGGGCCATGCAAGGGTCGCAAATTCTAAAGTAAGAAGTAGAAGATGATTGAGTTAGAGAGAAGAAGAAGGAAAGGGAAAATCTCAGCAAAGGAAACATGTGCCTGTCATGTGACCACAATAGTGAAAACACTATGCATGCTGACGTGGCAGCTGAAGTGGACCAATAGGGGTGCAGCACTGTTCTTTCAATAGTGGTTGGCTATCACCACATTTTAAGATGTAAGGATATATATATATATAGTTTTTTAAAGTATGTGCAAGTTCCAAATGTTTAATCCATAGTTGTTTATTGTAAATCTTGAAAACCTTGAGTTGAATTTAGTAGATAGTAAAGAAAGGGAGATAGTAAAAGTAGTTAGAGCAAAGTGTAGTCTAATGCCACATATATCGATGCATAAAATAGTGTCTCAAGAGGTGTTAATATCATAAATACAAAGGTTTGCCATGAAAGTAATTGAGATATGAACTTGCCTTATAATAGACAGTACATACCTAAATTATTTTCATATTGACGCCTACTTGGTACTTACATATAATTATTTCTACTATGGTGCAATAAACTCATAATTCAGAGCATGATTAAACCCAAGTCAACTTCTGAGATTATACAATCAAAACTAATCTCACCTAAACTCAAAAACAAACACAATATGAAAACAAGGGGAAGTACTTACAAGAACAAACTAAACTAAGAAAAAATCCATTAATTAGGATCACAAAAGCTTCAAAATCAAAACATTTTCAATAGCATTCAGTGATGGATTTCTTTAGGCGATGGATTTGTGAACATGCAATAATGGTGAATAAAAAGGTGAGTAGAAGCAGAAGTAGAGGAGAGCCTATGTGAATAAAGGTAAATTACGATGTTCATAAATGTAATTTCAAATCCTAATTGAGTGTGAAAGTAAACATACATAGGCATTGAGTGTTCTAGTGAACATGAAAGTAAAAAGGCTATACCTACCTTGTTTTCCTCTGGTGCCTACCACTTTCTATTAAAATTGTGGAACCAAGTGTAGTTACAATGGAGCTCCAACCAAATCAAAACAGTACTTCCTTCTACAATAGCCAAACTATAAACCAATTATAGAATTTTGATTACCAATATATGATTAGTCAAAATCAATGTGACCCAATTAATCAAAATCAAATGCAATTCAAATAAATAGATGATTAATTAGTAAACATGGCTTAAACATGGATTACTAATAAAATAAATCAAATTACTAACATTCTGCGAATTCGTGATTATGCGAATTTGTGATTAATAATATAAATAAGGGGATTTAAAGCCACCAACGAAAATCATTTAGGATTAAAAAAACTGCTTATTTTATCAATCATAATGGAAACACATGTTATTATGACTATTGTTGATTAACACTAATTAATCAATTGCAAATTCAAATAAACAAAATTATGATGTGTAATTTATATTCCTATTGCAAACACTGATGTGTAGATCAATCAATGTCAATTAATTAATCAAAACCAAATGCAATCCAAATAAATATTATTTCAATTCGATTGCCATTTTGGGTTTTTCAATTCAATTACCATTTTGATTTTGAGGAGAGGTGATACGCATATCAATGAGCAAAACTTCGAGGGTTTGGGTTTGATTGAAGGTGGAAAACAAGAAGCAACCTTGGGGGAGTTAGTGGCTTATGGAGACACAAGGCTTCTTGGGTTGGCTAGGGTGGATTTCTACGTGTGCATGGTGACATGCACAAGCTTATTCACGTAAATGTAAAGCAAGTATAGTTAGTAGTTTAGAAGTGTTGAGCTATATGGGTTTTCTTCCCACGTCATTTGATAGGGTTTTACCATATGGTGTTTTGTTATTTTCTTGATTAGTTTATGAGTCAAGGTTGATGGAATCAAGCATGAGAAACACAAAAATGGAGGTTTCTTGAAATAAAGATTGAATCTTGAAGAGTTTCTTGAAGTTCTTGAAATCGCAAGTCCAACAAAAATCAACGAGAAATCAAGCAATGCATATGGCGGGATTTTTGGAAGATTTTTGAAGTTTTGGGCAACGTTGTCAACGCGGGATTTTGTGTTGTTTGACTTTGTCAACCTAAGGTTGTTATTCGGATATATGGTGGCTAGATTTGATTTGCAAAATATCTAAGATTTAGACTAGAAATCAGATTACAAAATATATGGTGCAAATATTGTATCCGGTTTTGATAAGATTTTCTTGTTATCCTAATCTTAGTTTGTTTTACCATATATCTAAGGTAGTTAGGATATGTTTAGAATTCTGAAATATTATGTGATATGTCTAGCCTATAAATAGGATGTAAAATACATCAATAAAATTCAGATTTGAGTAATTAAACACAAAGTGTTTCCGGTTTTTATTGTTTCACGAAGAAAACAAAATTTTGAGAGTTTCTTGTGAGAAATTCGATTGAGTGAGTGGTGCTTTTGCTTTATCTCACGTGAGGATAGTTCTTAGGATTTGAGGGTGCTTTGCTTTAATCAAATTCTACTAATTATTCGCCTTAGAAGTTCAGATTTGTGGTGCGTGGCTTTATCAAATTTGAAGTCTAAGTTTCTTTGTGTGAGTGGCGTTTGTCTATAACAAAATTCACATCAACTTTTGGTGCTCTCGTTGAGAGATTCATTCAATCTCAAGTATTCAATATCAATTATCATGGCTCAAGAAGGGGGAGACGAAAATCTACAAGGATTTACGAAAGGTTTGAGCTTGGCTCAAGCAAAGGAGCTACGTATGCAAGGGGAGATTGACGAGTTAAAGGCTCGTTTAGATGAAGTCCTAACCATCATGGCTTCTACCAAAAAAACTCCTACTAAATCTAAACAAGAGGAGGGCTCATCATCAAGTGAAAGTGAGCAAGAAAGTGTGAGGAGTGTACGTAAACCAAAAAAGGGATACTCATCAAGTTCTAGTGACGATGAGGAACCAAGATCAAGGCACAAACATAAGGGAAAGATGAGGGATGATGATCGAAATCTTAAACTCGAAATTCCTGAGTTTAATGGAGGTATGGATCCTGAAAAATTTCTAGATTGGATTCGTAGGGTTGAGAGGATTTTTCGTTACAAAGAATATGATGATCATAAGTC
>PYUH01000548.1:196980-248514 GCA_016808085.1 Suaeda aralocaspica
ATAACCACCAAAAACTCAAAAACCGAACATGGATACTCAACACTCATCTTCCATTGACACTGAATCCAAAAAAACCCCCACACCAAAAAGAGACCACCGAAAAAAAAACCATGGACAAATCTGAACCCAAACCTATTTCCTACATGACTGAGAGAGAAGGAAAACGACAAGGGCGAAGTCGAACCCAATGGATGCGAAGAAGACATGTGTTGGGGTGACGGAATCTGGAAAAACGACGGAGGTTGAAGCAAGGAAGTATGTTCCGGTTTGTTTTTAGATTAGATGGGTTAGTTCGGGGTTATGTGGAATTATAGATGTTCTAAGACAATCAGGGGGGATAATTACTAAGTGAACATGGAATTGATGATACGTATCCTAGAAAGCAATCCACGAAGTATGTGAAAAAACTATGGATTTGCTAAAAGGAACTGTCCACAAGTTGCCGTGCCATGATGTTGAGATCGTTTGATGCTGATTATTTGGACTAAGTTATTTGAGGTACAAATGAGGGTTATGATAATTACTTTAAAGGGAGATATAGGATATAAATTTGAAGATGGGACAAGTAACTAAAGATGAAATTTGACAGAATTAGGAGGAAGAAGGGAGTGAACAAAATGATCAAATACTTTCGCCCTCTTGGAAAATTAATGTTTAATATTGTTAGGAGAACTGTGTTCCACGCAAACAGAAGAGGAATGAAGCGTACTTATTGGATTGTGGGTTATTTATTGTCTTTTGTCAAGTGCACGAAAAATTTCCCAAGCTTGATGATAATCTCAATTGGATCCCAAGTTCCAGGTGGATTGAAAGTTGGTTATAGGAACTTTACTGACAACATTTTCAACAGCTTAATGTACAATTCGAGGGATATGGGCAGGTTGGAATGACGAAGGATCAGTACATTCATGTTACTTTATGAAATGGACTGAATTGGGTGTTTTTAAAAGGACAAACTCAGTGGTACACTGAGATTTGAAGTTAGAGAGAAAAAAATAAGAGGGAGGAAAGAAGAGAGATCAAAAGGGAGGAGAGTAGAGACTCCTTAGCAAATCTGAGCGTGGAGGTGAGGCCACCTAAAATTGATCTTGATATGAGGGTTTAAACTACTGAGATGGAGGTTCTAGGTCCATGGGAAGACAGAGCAGTTGGAACGTTCTCAGAAATGCAGGAGAAAGTGCAGGATGTGAAGGTAAGTCTTTATGATGTGAGGACAGGCCTGGAGTTCGTTTTGTTGTTTGCGACAAAGACGCATGCAGAAGTAATGCATGGCTTGTAGGGGTGTGACAAACCGGAAATCGGAAATTTTCCGATCCGGAAATTCGGATATCCGGATTTTCGGAACCAACAAAATGGATTCCGTATCCGTTCCGGAAAAACCGCATTCTACGGAAACATCTGAATCCGGAAAAACCGGATCGAAATCCGGCTATATCCGGTTCAGAATTATATACTGAGAATTCTCTAAAATTTACACATATACCCTAAAAAACCGGATCGGAAATCCGGAAAAAAATTCGGGAAAAATTCGGAAAAAATCGGGAAGGAGGGAGCAAAAAACCGGATTCGGATTTTGTTTTCCTTAAAAATCCGGAATCCGATTTTAAAAATCCCTTCCGTTATCCGAATCGGTTTCCGGTTTTTTAAAAAACCGGATATCCGATCCGGTTTTTCGGTTTTCAAAAATCTTAATCGAATCAGATTTCGGAACGGACGGAATTGAGACCGGAAATTAGGAACCGTAATCTTGACACCCCTAAGCCTTGAATCTTAAAAGTGCGAAAGGAACTCCATTCAACAATGCTGGACACTGCAGCGGTTGAGGGAAGGAGGAAATCCGTTGAAGAAGATGCACCAGAAGACGAAGTAGTTACCAGCATTCAGTCTCCTATGGCCACAGCCCCTACCTTAGTTCCTGAAGAAACCTCAGCTGACCCAGTTCCTCTAAGCATTATCGGCATCTTAAGCCCAAATGACCTTCCTCTTCATTGCCATCTCCTTATTTAAAATTATCGATGTGTTGTTACTTTTGTTCTGGATTCTTTTTTCTTTTTTTCTTTTGTTGCGCGTTTCCTTTTCCTTTGTTTAACAAAAACTTATTAGTTATGGGTAGTGAATTTTTTTCTTGCTTATTTTTATATTGGGAACGTATCAGTCCCCTACTTCTAAATTTGATTCTTTAGGCATATTGATGGTAATATTGCTAGATTGCCTGCTTTGAGATACATATAAAAATTTCAAAAGCGGGGTCTCAACCATTATATGAAATAATGGTGCCTGTGATGATCAGTTCTCAGGGACATAGTTCTAAATTTTGATGATGCCAAAAGGGGGAGAGAACGGCCCATACAGCCATAATAAAATCAAATAGAATTCCTAATTCTCTCTCACCTTATAACAACTCTATTAAAAACCTTGGCCCAAAGTTAACGTTCTATGGATATACTTGTATATACTCTAGATCATAGTTTATGCTTAGTGTATATTTACTTAAAATCAGGAAATAAAATCCAAATATGTTTTTATATGTTATCTTTTTCTACGCTTGTTTGCATTGGTGTCATCATCAAAAGGGGGAAATTGTTGACTAATGAATTGAAAGAAAAGTTTGAGGTTGATGACTAACACAAACAAGATAACTTAATATATACTTTGAAGTTCCTATGAGATTTCACAGGTTCAAGTGTAAGGAACTTGGAGCACTATTGAAGGAACGTACCAGCTAAACAACACGTTAATGGAGAAGTTTCCTAGGCAGAATATTGCCAAAGGAAACAGAAGAAAGAAAAGAAGTTCTTAGTAACAAAGTTATGTCGGAACAAGCCTCCAGGAACAGGCGAACAAAGTCAAGACATCCACAATGAAGGTCTTGGTAAAGAGAAGAGAATCTCCAAGAAGGATTATAAGCCTTCATCTTCTAGGAATTAGTAATTACATTGGAGACTCAAATCAGATTGGAACATCAAACCTAAAAAGCAAGATTACGAATCTATTTACGAGTTGGTCTAGGTTAATTTATTGGGCTGATTTTGCTGAGAATAAAAAACGGAATCTAGGGGTTTAACAAGTAAGCCAGTTGTTAAGCGTCCTAGATTGTAGGAATAAAGTCATGGGTTCAGGGCAAGATACAGCGGTTAATTAGTCAAGTCAAAAGACCTATTCGTGAGTCTACATACTTGGGCATAGTGGAACGAATCGTTTTTTGGAGTTATGGACGAGCAGGAGAACGTGGTTGAAGACTGCGATTACAAGCAGAACCACTCTATAAATACTCCAAGAAATCAAAGAAGAAGTGGAAAAGAAAACATCAGAGAACAACATTGAGTATATAACGAGTAATGTTTTTGTGTTGTTGTTCCAGTCCAGTTTAAAAAAGGTTCTTTAATGTATTAGAGTCAGGAATTTGCGTTAGTTTGTAATTAGTGAGAAAAGAGAAGAAGAAGTGTGAGAACTAGAGACGAGGGAGAAAAAGAGAAGAGAAAGCGAGAGATAAAGAGTGAGAATGAGAATCAGTTCCTACAGGAAACAATGAAGAGGAAGGAATCAGAGAATTTAGGTTGTAATAGCTGTTTGTGTTACGGTCTATAATCGAAGTGAGTTTTCTTCCTTAGTGGCCAGAAGTTTTTCTCATAAATCTATCACTCGTACTCTTTACTTCGTTTTAAATTTGTTTAAATTCCGCATACAGTTCCACACAGCAATTCACCCCCCGCTGGCAGTGTTTCCCTAGAAACAAAAACACAACACTTAGCTTATGGGAAAAAACATTAAACAAATAAAAATAAAAAAATTGGCGATAGTTATAAGGCATACCATTCAAATAGCAAAGAACACGAAATTGAATTGTGGGAAACCCATAGATATGAGGAGAGTTTCAAATCCATCCTACATATGTGGACACATACAAATAATAAAAGTAACCGTCCCATCCAACTTTTAGACTCAAGAATCAACAAACAACTGGGAAAAGAAAAAAAAATCAATGTTGGCTTTGTATATTAAGCAGGTCTCTAAGAAAAAAAGGTCACCCTTTGTAAGTGTAGGAGAGGTTCCTCGAGATGGGATGAACAAAACGTCGATTTAGAGTTTCCCGAAATCTCCAAGTGATTGGACCCAGTAGAAAACAATAGAAACCTCATAAATAAGACAGCATGCCCATTAGGCCATTTACAATATTGACACGTACAGTATCCACAGAGAAAATTATCAGTAACATTGTTGCACTAATATTTTGGAACGAATAGAGAGTTAACATCAAGGACCTCCTTGTCTTCAGTCTCATGAAAAAAGGTAAGTGTCCCCCCAATCTGAAACAAAAGTGTCAAGATATCTTAGGAACATGGTGAAACAAATACAAACCCCAAAACAATAACATAAAAATTGCCCATATAACTGAAAATATAATTGACTCAGACTTCTTGGAAGAATGTTGAGCAGAACTTGATCATCAAGGGCTATTGTAAGACCTCGCTCGAATGTAGCCTTCTGTTGCAGAAAATGTTTTATCAAAATTAAATATAGAGAAAATTTGATATATAATCTAAGACATGTAACATGATAAAGAGATATGAAAAGCAAGGCCATAACATGGAATAGATATGTAGTTCCAAGGGGAGAAGACACTCATCCCCCAACTCACTCCCAACTCCATCATGCTCCTATCATACGCCCCGTGCCACACCACCCTCCTTTCTAACCCAGTACTCATTCATGCCTCAATTACACAATCTGAACACAAACCCTTAACCCCAAATGAACTTTCTGAAATCAAAAGATTAAAACTAATCTAATATAAGTATTCACCAAAAACAAATTATTCGCAACGAAGCCTAAATTATAATCATAAAAAAAGTCAACAAAAGAAGAAGAAACCACTGAGGAAGAAATGAGACATTACGCAATCACAACTTCATCATTATAGGCAATCAAAAAACAACTAGTAATTACACACCAAAAATTAATCAGATCAAACAGGCAAAACCCAAACCTTTAATGGAAAATGAAAAATGATACTTAAAACCCTTGAAATAAACTAATGATTATGGTATATTGATACATCTTATACTCTCTTAAAAGCTCCAACATTCTCTTGTCGCATCAATCATATATCTGTGTAAAACAACACAACCATACACCACTCACAAAGCCACAATCAACACCGGATTTAACTATGTATTAGTTTACAAATTTTTAATAAAAATGAGCAATGGAAAAATAGAGACCTATGAATATCCTGAAACAACCCAGGAACCGTTCCGTGATACGAAATAAGACCGAGATCAAGAAGCCATTGTTGAAGCAATTAATGGTCTCGAATAAAAAACGGCAATGATCAAAACAGAAATTATGTTTCACTAATTAAACAGCCTAGAAAAATAATTAATTCAAATAGTTAAATCGTCTTTTTTTTTTTAATTTGGAATTGAATTGACCTGGATATGTAATTGTGTTACACCAGGGCTATAAAATCAATAGGCTGATGAAAACACAGATTCGGGTAGTGTCAATTATCCCATTTCAAAGGAGCTCCCTTTTTTTATTTAACACAATCATCTAGATTTTCTAAATCGAAGGAAAACCCCTTAAATCACACCATACAGAACCACATCGTAAAACTCAAGATCAAAACCATAACTTTAGTATATGTACCGTAATTCCTGAATTACCACTGAATGTCCACCATGAAACACACACAAAGTTGTGATAATTAGAACGCAATCCATGCATCAGTTTATGAAAAAGAGAACAAAATCAACATCAGCTCTCATCAAACTGTCAATTTCTCATAAGGCGCCCCCTATGTACCAAATAAATTTATCCTGATGTCAAAGATCAAGCCATCTTATTAACTTCATGTCTAATCTTTTCCTAATGTATATAAGCACATCTAGTGAAAATTATCAATTTTCCTTAACTCTCGAACACCTATGAAATTAGTACCTTATTCCGCTGTATCAAGCTAGATCCCTTTTAATCCTCATAAATAATCAGCCTAACACTTTTCCCAACAGCCGTCGTTCCTGTCTTGCCTTCAAGACCTATGAGCTTCCTCCTCAACTCAGAGATCCGCTTGTGTCAATTATCCTATTTAAATATTATATACAACATGCAGTCAACATACTTGCCACACACTGATACACGGACTCGAACCATATCTAAATTCCCGTACAAAGCTGAGTTAGGGACTCTACGGTCACATGAACATTTGACATACAACAGTTTAGAACAAATTGTTGTTGAATCAAATCAAACATGTTGGGGCCAATGAGGAGGGCAAGAAGATTGCTCCAAACTCCTGAAGGATTAATGCCCTTTTTTATAATTACTATAATTATAAATTGAGGCATGGTTGTCAGATGAATGCAAGTTGCCTCTTTGGTGGTTTTGGCGAATTGTTGTTAGCAGCTAGGGAGACTCATCAAGGAATTGTTTTCAATCGTTTGGAGAAATTGAGGAGCAAAGTGTAAACGAATACGGGAGATAAAACCAAAAATGAAAGGAGGAACATGAGGGGAGAGCTGACGTGAAGGAGAGACGTGGGAGTAAGAGCGGGACACGGAGAAGTATGGTTTAATACATAAAGTATAAAAGATTACAATCGGTAATATGTTGTAGAGACTAAGATCAGATTCAAATTATAATTGTTTGTGACTCATAAGATCATTATGTCGATTACATAACCTTTGTCAGTACAAATTTGCTAGAACCCAAATTCTAAACAATGTTACAGCATTTATGTAAACATAATGGTATTTTTGTCTACAAACATGTGATGTAATACATTGTCAATGAACAACCTAAAATTGCTTCTATGACTCATGAACTACTACTTTAGCTAAGAATATGTGAAGTACTAAAAGTCAAAAGTACTAATAATACCTATTAGTGGACAACAGAGCACCACTAAATGATACCGTGAAAAAATGCCGCTTCTCAGCATTTTTGTCATGAGCTCATGCTGCATACTTGTAACTAGTCAACTATTCTCAGTGGAATCCTTTGCACATGTTAAACGCAAGAAACCTAGCAATAAAAAAAAAAAGTGGGATGTTAGCATAGTAGAGCCCAGACTACATTGAAACACAATAAAATATGTTCTTTCCTAACTGAAGCCAACTGGCCAGTGCTTTGGTATAATTAATAGTGCATCACAGCACTTCGATCTGAGTTCTGTGACCATTATTTTATAGCTCCCTCCCCTTGACCCTAGCGCCATAGCAAGGCTCGACTCTAAGATACACTAACAAACGCTACTCCCCCAACAGCACAGCTCATCCACCGTTCTCACACCTGCAGTTGAAAAGCTTTCTATACGATTACAATATGAATCATTCTTTGTTGGACTCCCCTCTTCTTTTAAAACGTATGTAAACATATTTGAAAAGAGGTTCCAACAAAACTAAAAATTCATCACTATGAATTTCCAAAATTTAACCATGGTTTGACTCAAGATAATGAGTTCTAGTGGGGTATCTATATTAACAAAGCATCATTGAAAGCCCCTTTCATCTCGTCAAGCTGAAATCATTTTTTATGCGGGCCTTCTATAAGTAACTAAAGAACCTGAGAGAGTGTTAACAACAAAACATACACAAATAAACGTATAAAAGAAAAACATAGTGAAATGGTTATGCATTATGAAAGTCTGATGCGCAAAACCGATTTATTCTAAAGGTGATTAGAGCAAATTTGGCAAATAGAGATGCCTATTCCCAAGAACATAGAAGGCATAAATGTAAGGACACAGCGTCACTAGTGATTTGCACGACCCAAAATGCTAGTACTCGTGTGAATAGAGAGGACCTGTGACGGTGGGTGTCCCCGGAGGAAGTGTTTTTAGATTGGATCAGTAAAAACCAACATGGTGAGGGAGGCCTAAATCCAGAGGTCTGGGGGCCACCCCATAGACCAGATGTGACAAAAAGGCAATTGAATGTTGACGGGAGCTGAGGGGGGGGAGGTCTTACTCCAGCACCATTCATTATCTTACAACCCTCAGGACCAGCCGACAAAAAGGGCATCGTAGACAAGTGGGAGGTGCTAGCTGCAAATAGAGACTAACTTTGGTCAACCCGAGACAGCTTTGGGCGACCCATGATTTCCAGTATGCCATCGTTATTCACTTATCCTTTCCCCCACTTTTCTATCTTCAAACCCTACCCAAGATTAAACCTGATGAAAAATAGCACCACGAAGTGACATAAAATATTATATATATACACGAAGGTTGTTATCATCATCTAAGTATTTACAAACAAAAATCCTACTAAAGCTAGTCGACATATTTCCTAATTTCTCTCCAGACCACATCACCGCCCAACATTTTCCCCAATTTCGAATTATCGGAACTCGAATTACGGTCAGAAAGCTGATGAAAAACATTCATTTGTTTCATCAATTATGTCTCATTTTTTATCTTCCATGATTCAACACAGCTGCACTGGCCAATCCCATCACTATTTAACCAACATAACTAACCAATAAAACCGTGGGCCGCATAACTAAATGTAATACCATTCAAACTACTCTTGTCCACATATGCAAAACAAACATTTATAACAACCAATATAACTCCATAACATTCAACAAGGTACCCAAAAGCATCTAAAAATCATATCTCCAATGCAACTATGGTTCAAGTTTATCATATGTGCATTAATACCAACCAAACTTCCATTGATCCTCAATGATTGCGCAGTACACAAAAAAAATAAAAAAATAATACCAAAAAAAACCAAAAAAAAAAACTAACTTTTTAAATTAGACAATGAATTGTTAAGCAGACGCAAATAATCGACATTAATTACCATAAAAAACTAAATTCTCATAATATATAAGATACACGAATTTAAACCATGGGATCTTAAAGCGAAAGAAGTACTTGGCTTAGTACCAATCAAGTTTCAATCAATATCCTAGCAAAGTCGAGAAAGGGAGACATCGTAGAAAATCGGTAACCTGTTGTATCCACTTAGAATGTCGAATGCGAATCTCTGATCAGGGAAGGATTCATTTACTAATCAACCGCCCCATCATCGAATTATTCGGAATCAATTCGTCAAGAAGCGTAAAACTTCATGTTCTCAATTTCCTCATTTGTTATCATCCATGATTCAAACACCGTGCATCTCTTTTGCACTACTTCAATAAAAAAACTCACTTCAATATACTGGTGAAATATATGTAGAATTGACTGGAACAAAGATGTCTACTCCGAAGACACAAAACCGAAAATTTAACTTGATTCAAAATCGAGTTCGAAAACGATATGAAAAATGACAAGAAGAAGTTCTTAAAATTAACAACAACCTATGTAGAAGATAGTTTAAGCAAAACAACGTCCCTCCAATCAGTCATAATTTAACTAGCAAAAGCTTTCCAAACAAACTAGTTAAAAATTCTAATTCAACAAAGTAACTGTGCAATTTTTCGCTAATATCAATGGAATATTCAACTTGTACTCATGGCAAAATGTACATTCTTGAATCAATAACAAATCTTACTTGATTAAGAACCAAAAAACTCTCAATAACACAAATTAAACCCCTAAAAATAACAAAAAAGATTCAGCTAAACTCAAACATTGAATAACAAACAAAATAAACGCAACAAAATTCGTAAATTGAAAGATGTAAGAGATTATGCTAGTCGGGAGGAGGGATAAGAAAATTAATTCATCAAAAACTCAATACAATTGTAATCAAACAACATAAACACAAAATTCCGTAAAGTTGAAAGATTAAGAAATTACTGCCCTTAGATGAGGCGAGAGAGAGCGAGATCGGGAGAGATGTAGAGAGAGAGAGAGAGAGAGAGGTTTTACATTACAGAGACGCAACGAAAGGTACGAGGATGAGCAGTTCTGGGGGTCTGGTCGGAAATTGTGTTGAGAAGGAAAGGAGGTTGAAAGATAACGTGGAATTTCGTCGAGTAAAGTG
This sequence comes from Suaeda aralocaspica, assembly GCA_016808085.1. Taxonomy (NCBI): domain Eukaryota; kingdom Viridiplantae; phylum Streptophyta; class Magnoliopsida; order Caryophyllales; family Amaranthaceae; genus Suaeda; species Suaeda aralocaspica. Next base: position 206,919 of record PYUH01000548.1, read on the forward strand.
GATGTATGCGGATTTGAGAAGCGTAAAATTTTGTCGACAGACAAAGACGAGAAGAAGAGTGTGAAAAACCATAATCCGAAAGAAAAGGAGCGGCGGATAGAAGAGAGATGAGAATAGGATAGAGGGGATGGGAGATGAATGAAGAGTAAAAGAGCAGCAAGGAAGTGATATGGCATAATCGTATAAATACAAGCATATCAGCCTTAAAACCAACAAACTAAATCTAAATCAATTGAGATCCATCACAACCACAAGCTAAAACAAACCCAAACACTACGATTCACACCAAAACCAAAAAAGAACCCTAAAAAACCAAATCCCAAATCTAAATAATCCAACAACCCACACTCAAAATCAAAACCCACAAAAAAATCGAATATTCAAACGGACACAAATCAGATTTCCTGTAATCTCATCAACTCATCACCAACACAATACCTCAAATCAAAACTTAGAAAAGTAGATCAAAACAAAACTGAAGCAAACACGAAAAATAAAAAAAAAAAAAAAAACCAGAAAAAGAGAAGAAAAAGGACAAACTGAAGCATGAGATAGAACCCATTGAACCGATTCGTAAAACAAACCCTAACCCCAAAATACCCCACAAATAGAAATATGAACTCCACATGCAAGAGTCCGCAGATTTCAAGTGATAAGTAGGAGACGATGCAGTTACAGAGAAGAAGAAGAAAAGGAAAGATCTGGAGGCCATGCAAGAGGGTCGCAAATTCTAAAGTAAGAAGTAGAAGATGTTGAGTTAGAGAAGAATAAGGAAAGGGAAGAATCTCAGCCAAAGGAAACACCTGTGCTGGCATGTACCACAATAGTGAAAACACGAGCTACTGACGTGGCGGCTGAAGTGTGGACAATAGGGGTGCAGCAATGTCTTTCAATGAGTGGTTGGCGCTATCACCACATTTTAGATGAAGGAATATATATAATAGTTTTTTAAAGAGTGCAAGTTCCAAATGTTTAACCCATAGTTGTGTATTGTAAATCTTGAAAACCTTGAGTTGATTTATTAGAAGTAAGAAAGGGAGATAGTAAAGTAGTTAGAGCAAAGTGTAGTCTAATGCACAATATTCGTGCATAAAAATCGGTCTCAAGAGGTGTTAATATATAAATACAAAGGTTTGCATGAAAGTAATGAGATATGAACTTGCCATTATAGGACAGTAACATACGAAATATTTTCATATGACGCATACTTTAGTATCTACAATAAATTGCTACTATGTGCAATAAACTCCAAATTCAGGCGATTAAACCCAATCAACTTTGAGATTGTACAATCAAAACAACTCCAACTCTACTAAAAAACAAACACAATATGAAACAAGGGGAAGTACTACAAGAAAACTAAACTAGAAAATCCAGTAATTAGGATCACAAAAGCTGCAAATCAAAACATTTTCAATAGCATCCATGGATGGATTTCTTTAGGCGATGGATTTGTGATAAATGCATAATGGTGAATAAAAAGGGAGTAGAAGCAGAAGTAGAGGAGAGCCTATGTGAATAACAGGTAATTACGATGTTCATAATGTAAAGTAATTTCAAATCCTAATGAGTGTGAAAAGTAAACACATAGGCATTGAGGTTCTATTTTTGAGTGAACATGAAAGTAAAAAGGCTACTAGACCGACCTGTTTTCCTCTGTGTACCACTTTATATTAAATGTGGAAAAGTGTTACAATGGAGCCCATCCAACAACAAGAACAGGTACTTCCTTCTACAATAGCGCAAACATAAACCAATATAGAATGTTGATACCATGAAGATTAGTCAAAAGCAATGTGACCCAATTAATCAAATCAAATGCAATTCAAATGAAATAGAGATTATGGTAAAAAGGCTTAAAATGGATATAAAAAATAAATCAATTAGCAACATTCGAGCGGAATTCGTGATCATTGCGAAGTTGTGATTAATATAAATAAAGGGGATTTATTAAGCCACCAACGGAAAATCATTAGGATAAAAAAACTGCTTATTTTATCAATCATAAGGAAACACATGTCATATGACTATTGTTGATAACACTAATTAATCAATGCAAATCAAATAAACAAAATGAGTGGTAATTTAAGTCTATGTGCAAACAACTGATGTGTAGACAATCAATGTCAATAAGGAATCAAAACCCACATGCAAATCCAATAAATTATTTCAATGCGATGCCATTTGTGGGTTGTTTCATTCAATCCATTGATTTTGAGGAGAGGTGATGACGATATCATGAGCAAAACTTCGCGGGTTTGGGTTTGATTGAGGGAGGGTGAAACAAGAAGCAAACCTTGGGGGAGTTAGTGGCTTATGGAGACACAAGGTCTTGGGTTGGCAGGGTGGATTTCGTGTGCATGGTGACATGCACAAGCTTATTCACGTAAATGTTAAGCAGAAGTTAGTAGTTAGAGTTTGAAGTGTTTTGAGCTTATGGGTTTCTTCCCAGTCATTTGATAGGGTTTTACCATATGTTTTGTTATTTCTTGATTAGTTATGAGTCAAGGTTGAGGGAATCAGCATGAGAAACACAAAAAATGGAGGTTTCTTGAAATAAAGATTGAATCTTGAAGAGTTTCTTGAAGTTCTTGAAATCGAAGTCCAACAAAAACAACGAGAATCAACGCAATGCATATTGGTCGGGGATTTTTGAAGATTTTGAAGTGTGGGCAAAGTTGGTCAAGCGGAATTTGGTTGTTTGACTTGGTAACTAGGAATTGTTATTCGGTATATAGTGGCTAGATTGATTTGCAAAATATCTAAGATTTAGACTAGAATCAGATTACAAAAATATATGGTGCAAGATAGGTATCCGGTTTGTTAAGATTTTCTTGTTTATCCTAATCTAGTTGTTATACATATATAAGGTAGTTAGGATATGTTTAGATTTCGAAATATTATGTGATATGTTTAGCCAATAAATAGGAGTAAAATACTCAATAAAATTCAGATTTGGTGATAAAACACAAAGTGTTTCCGGGTTTTTTATTGTTTCTCCTTCACAAGAGAAAACAAAATTGAGAGTTTCTTGTGAGAAATTCGTGAAGTGAAGTGCGTGGTGCTTGTGCTTTATCTCACGTGAGGATAGTTCTTAGATTGAGGGTGCTTTCTTTAATATCAAATTCTATCAATTATTCGCCTTAGAAGTTCGAATTTGTGGGCATTGCTTTATCAAATTGAAGTTAAGTTTCTTGTGTGAGTGGCGTTTGTATAACAAAATTCACATCAACTTTGGTGCTCTCGTTGAGGATTCGTTCAAACTCAAGTATTCAATATCATTTCATGGGCTCAAGAAGGGGAGCGAAAATCTACAAGGATTTACGAAAGGTTGAGCTTGGTCAAGCAAAGGAGCTACGTAATGCAAGGGAGATTGAGAGTTAAAGGTCGTTTAGATGAAGTCCTAACCTCAGGCGTCTACACAAAAAAAACTCCTATAGTCTAACAAGAGGAGGGCTCATATCAAGTTGAAAGTGGAGCAGAGAGTTAGTAAGGAGTGTACGTAAACCAAAGAGGGATACTCATCAGTTCTAGTGAGATGAGGAACCAAGATCAAGGCACAAACATAAGGAAAGATAGGGGATGTGATCGAATCTTAAACTCGAAATCCGAGTTAATGGAGGTATGGATCTGAAAAATTCTAGATTGGATTCGTAGGGTTGAGAGGATTTTTCGTTACAAGAATATGATGATCATAAGTCCTATGAATTGGCGGAATTAAAATCAGTTTCCTATGCAAGTTATGGCTTGAGGGTTTAAAAGAAGAGAAGGAAGAAGGAAATCCAACAATATCTTCATGTGCTAAATTGAAAGGGATGAGTGAAAGTTTTGTTCCTCAAGATTTCGAACACAACATTTCATCACGAAGCAACCTTAAACGATAGAAAAAACGTTGATGAGTATATTGTGGAGTTTGAAAATTGATCATGATTTGTGATTTGGAAGAAAGGAGGCCACAAAGTGGCATCGTTGTGGTGGTCATAGATGAAAATATAAGGGAGAAGGTAGAATTAACCAGTATTGGACCTTTGATGAAGTTTTGAGAAGTGGCAGCAAGGGTTGAGAAACAAGTTGCACGCAAACAAAAGACATACTTCAAAACCTATGATCTAAAAAAGCAGTGATACTTTTCCTCAAAACCAAACTTTTGATAAGGTTACTAAACCACCCTTCATCACTGATAAGAGTTCAACTTCAAAGCCCCAAGTAGTGATTCACGCCAAGTTTTTGTTTCAATAGTGTAAAGGCAAAGGTCACATTCAAAGAGATTGCCTCATGCTAGGGTTACACAAACTCGAAATGGTAGATGGGAAGGCCTTGAAGAGAGGAGAGAGTATAGGGATGAGGGAGAGAGAAGAGTATGGCAATGGAAAATATGGAGAAGCAACGGGAAGCCAACCAGAAACACAAGGCCAATCCTTGGGTTAAGTAGGGTATTCAATGCTCAAAGTGGCACAACCTTTGGAGAGTCAAAGGGAATAAATTTTCTCACAAGGTGTAATGGTCAAGGCAAGCTTGTGATGTACATCATAGATACGGAAGTGCAACGATAGTGTACGTGGTTGGTGGAAAAGCTCGGCATTCTACAAAGATAACATCACTCAACCATACAAGCTACATTGTCTTTAGGCAACACAAGTGATGTTAAGGTAAACAAACAAAGCTTTGGATTGCGTTAAAATTGGTAAATTTGAGGATCAAGTACCTTTTGAGTTTTGTCCTATGGTGCTGTCATAACTTAGGGTAGACCTTGGCTATGATCGTTTTGATGAGTTTAATGGAAGAACAAATGTCTATATTGTGTGCCAGAACCCTAATGAAAAATCAAGCATTAAAACCCTGATGTTTCTAACCTAAACAAGCATGGGTAATTCTAAACGGTGTTTTGTTGGTGGGTGGAAAGGAGTTAGAAAGGGATTTGAAAACAAGTTCTATGTCTTATGTTGTTAGCCAAAGAGGTACAAGATGTAAGCCCTAGAGATTCCTAGGGTTTTGCATCCTATGTTGAATGTGTTTCAGATGTGTTTCCTCATGAGTTGGCCACAAGGAGTTACCACCATAAGAGGGATGAACATAAATTGATCTTATTCCTGGGTCTCCAAATTCCTACAAAGCCTGCATATAGATGTAATCAGAGGCGACAAGAGAAACAAAGGCAAATTGAGGAATAATGGAGAGGGGATACGTGAGAGAGAGCATGAGTCCATGTGCTGTGCCTAACATTAATAGTACCTAAGAAGGATGGGACGTGGAGAATGTGTATGATTCAAGGGCAGTTAACAATGTAACCGTCAAAGTATAGGTTCCTATACCTAGATGGATGATTTGTTCTAGATAATTACATGGTTCTCAATTGTTTTCAAAGATTGATTTGAGGAGTGGATATCATCAGATTCAAATGAAGGAGGGTGATGAATGAAAACAGGTTTTTAAAAAAGCTAGGGCTTTATGATGGTTAGTCAGCCTTTTGGGTTAATAATGCACCTAGTATCGTTATGAGATGATGAATGAGGTCTTAAAGCCAATATTGGTAAGTTTGTAGTGGTATATTTGATGATATTTTGGTGTATAGTAGAGTGTAGTAAATGCATCTAAGTCATCTAAGGAGTGTGTTTGGGACATTTACGAGAAACAAAAGCTCATGCTAAGCTCGAAAGTGTTATTTCATGTACCAAGTGTGACGTTTTTGGGGTTATTGTGTCCAAAGATGGGGGTTTCTGTGATCATCTAAAGTGGAAGCTATAAATCATGGCCACACCAAAGAACGTGACTGAAGTACGTGCTTTCATGGGTTAGCTTCGTTCTATAGAAGGTTGTGAGAATTTTTCATCTGTTGTTTGCTCCTCTAACCGAATGCATTAAGAGGATAAGCCTAAGTTTTGAGTGGACTAAGGGGGCACAAGAAGCTTTGAATTGATAAGAAGTTGCTTTGTAACACACCCCATACTAGCCTTACCAGATTTCTCTAAAACCATTTGAAGTAGAGACGGATGCAGTGGGTTTGAATTGGTGCTGTTCTAGTCAAGGGAGTAGGCCAATGCTTAACTTTAGTGAGAAGTTGAATGGTGCTAAACTAAACTATTCTACATATGACAAGGAGTTCTATGCCATTTTAGACTTTGGATCATTGGAGTCATTATTTAGGCTAACCACTTCATATTAATTCTGATCATGAAGAATTGAAACAATTACATGGTCAACAAAAATTGAATCCAGACATGCTAATGGTTGAATTTTTGCAATCTTTTCACTTCTCTCAAGTACAAAGGGGAGTCTAATGTTGTTGCTGATGCTTGTCAAGAGGTATACTTTGCTTGGTGTTTTGAAATTTAAGTTGCTTGATTAGAGTTGATAACTCAATTTTACGAGCAAGATGGTGATTTTGGACCAATAATGGCGCAACTTTCAAAGGGTTCTATGAGTTCCTATGTGCTACATGATGGGTTTTGTTTAAGTAATCTATGGCATACCTAAGTTTTCTATAACGTGAGTTGTAGTAAGGGAGGCTCATGGAGGAGGTATTGCTGGACATTTTGGCATTACAAAGACACTAAACCATGTTGCAAGAACATTTCTATTGGCCAAAAATGATTGTTGATGTTGAGGCCAAATTGCTCAATGTGGCTTGTACAAAAGGCGAAGGATCTTCATCAAGGTTTTTAACTCATTGCCAGTGCCAGAGGGACTTGGGAAGATGTTTCTATGGATTTCATTGTGGGTTACCAAGGACAGCAAGGGGAAAGATGCTATTATGGTAGTGGGTTGATAGATTTTCAAGTGGCTCATTTTACACCATGTACAAGACAGATGATGCTATGAATGTGGCTGATCTATACTTTAAAGACATCATAAGGTTACATGGGGTTCCAAAGACTATTGTAAGTGATAGAGACACAAAATTCATGAGCTACTTTTGGAAGTCACTTTGGAGGTTATAGGCACGAAACTTTTGTTTAGCACATCTTATCATCCTCAAACAGATGGCAACAGAAGTCACTAATGAACACTAGGGGTTTTGTTGGTGGTTTGGTTAGCAAGACACAAAAAGTTGGGATTTGAAGCTTGCTCATGCTGAATTTGCTTATAGGTCACCTACTTATGCTACTAAGCACTCACCTTTCGAGATTGTCTATGGAGTTAATCCTAAGTTACAATTGATTTTGTAAGTATTCCTAAAGGGGAGTTGGTACACAAAGATGCCAAGACTAAGGTTGAGTATATGCAAAACTTCAACGAAGTAAGGGCTCGAATTGAGAAGGTTAATGATATTTACAAGGCACGAGCAAACAAACATAATCACAACATGTCTACAAAGAAGGGGATTTGGTTTGGTTACACTTGAGGAGGAAAGATTTCCAAATACAACGGAAGAATAAACTTATGCTCGTTGTGATGGACCGTTCAAGATCATAAGTAAAGTGGGGATAATGCTTACAAATTGAATTACCAGGAGAATATGGAGTCCATGCTACTTTCAACATTGGTGATTTAGCTCCTTATGTTCCTGATGACCAACTCGAGGTTGAGGACAAAACTCTTTTGAAGAAGAGGAGGATGATACGCATATCAATGAGCAAAACTTCGAGGGTTTGGGTTGATTGAAGGTGGAAAAAAGAAGCAACCTTGGGGAGTTAGTGGCTTATGGAGACACAGGCTTCTTGGGTTGGCTAGGGTGGATTTCTACGTGTGCATGTGACATGCACAAGCTTATTCACGTAAATGTAAAGCAAGTATAGTTAGTAGTTTAGAAGTGTTGAGCTATTATGGGTTTTCTTCCCACGTCATTTGATAGGGTTTACATATGGTGTTTTGTTATTTTCTTGATTATTGTAGTTTATGAGTCAAGGTTGATGGAATCAAGCATGAGAAACACAAAAATGGAGGTTCTTGAAATAAAGATGAATCTTGAAGAGTTTTGAAGTTCTTGAATCGGAAGTCCAACAAAAACAACGAGAATCAACGCAATGCTATGCGGGATTTTTGAAAGATTTTGAAGTTGTGGGGCAACGTTGTCAAGCGGAATTTGTGTGTGTTGACTTGGTCAACTAGGATTGTTATTCGGATATATAGTGGCTAGTTTGATTTGCCAAAATATCTAAGATTTGACTAGAAATCAATTACCAAAATATATAGGTTGCAAAAAAAAAAAAACAAAAGGGAATGTATCCGGTTGGTTTTAAGATTTTCTTCTTGTTATCCTAATCTTAGTTTGTTATACCATATATCTAAGGTAGTTAGGATATGTTTAGATTTCTGAAATATTATGTGATATGTTTAGCCTATAAATAGGATGTAAAATACATCAATAAAATTCAGATTTGAGTGATAAAACACAAAGTGTTTCCGGTTTTTATTGTTTCACGAAGAAAACAAAATTTGAGAGTTTCTTGTGAGAAATTCGATTGAGTGAGTGGTGCTTTGTGCTTTATCTCACGTGAGGATAGTTCTTAGGATTTGAGGGTGCTTTGCTTTAATCAAATTCTATCAATTATTCGCCTTAGAAGTTCGAATTTGTGGTGCATCGCTTTATCAAATTTGAAGTCTAAGTTTCTTTGTGTGAGTGGCGTTTGTCTATAACAAAATTCACATCAAGAGGAAAATAAGAATAAATACATGCAGAAACTCTGATTAATCAACTGCAAAATCAAATAAGCAGATGATCAGTTATAGAATTTTTATTACCAATTTCTTTTTTCTGATTAATCAATGTTAACCAATTAATCATAATAGAATCAAAGTCATTCAAACTCAAAAATCAAAATCAAATGCAATCGAAATAAACACTATTTTAGGGGAGAGCAAATTGTGATTCTCAGGTTAGTGATTTATATGCTAACAAAATTCCAGAAAGATTATTTTATAAAAAAAAATATCATTGTTAGTGGAGGAAGAAAATAATTGCATTTTTCTATAAGGGCGTATCCTTTGGGCCATGTCATTATTAGTGGAGGAAGATTATCTAATAAAAACAAATCAAAAACATTAATCATCTAGCTCATCTAGTGGTATCCTTAATATCTAGTGGAGGAAGACTCATATCTCTTTTTTTATTACTGAAACGCTTGCATGCTAGTGGTATCCTTGATATCTATGTTGACAATACCATTCTTGGGTTTTTCGATTACCATCTTCGCCACAATACAAAGCCCATATCATTTTTCTTTTGAGGAGAGGAGAGGTGAGGAGAAGAAGGTATACATGCAGCAAGTAGGAAAAGGTCGCAAAACATGATGTAAACGAGCACCAATTTTACTTTGGTTGAGAAATGAGAGATAAGAGAATGCATGCATTAACAGAGGAAGTAGTGTTGTGACAGAGGAAAGGGTCGCACTGACTTACATAGATGAGCAGCAACTTTCTTCCGGTAAAGGGTCGCTAAAAGAAGTAGATGAGCACCATTTTTTCCTCTTATTAGAGGTACATGCAACACCATATTTCTCTTGAGAGTACATGTAACACCATATTTCCCTTGAGAGAGGAAAGGGTCGCAGGGGTGACAACCATTTTCTCCTCTCAAAGATACATACAACACGAGTGCTTTACATATCTTTCCTATGATAACATTCTAATTGAACACCATTTTTTTTTCCTCTTAGATTAAAGGTACATGCAACCTCATATTTCCCTTGAGAGAAGAAAGGGTCGCATGAGGAGAGTTAGATGAAGGTAGAGCCAAGGTGAGTTGGAGAGAAAGAGACACATGAAGGAAAATTGAAGCAAATACACATGCATAATGAGGCCCACACTAAACACATGGCATAGCACTTCAACATCAAACACTATTTAACTATTCACATGAATGGTATCTGCCATTGAGGCTTTTTAATAAGTAGAGAATATAGATAGATGAATAGTTAAGGATATGACGATGTGCGACTGAGATTGAATGGGGGTGAGAAAAGGAGATAAATGGCCGAGATTGAAGATATGTGTGAGTGAAGCATGTGAAGCACTATTCATTTGAATAGTTAAGGATTGGTGCTTTTTAATATGTAAGTATAATAATAATAATAATAATAATAATAATAATAATAATAATAATAATAGTTTAAATATGTTTTCCTACAATACATTGACATAAAGTAATGCTTTGTTTGGTGGGTAAAACTTTCATATTGTATGTGGAAAGTCTCAAGTTCAATTCTTATTATAAACAATTTTGAGCTACCTTTTTGTACTAATAATATTAGTAGTTTAAATATATTTTGCTACAAAATCTTTCATGTCCAAGATCTTGAGTTCAACTCTCTCTATGAGCAATTGTAATTTGTCTTTTTAAAATCTTATCACAATAAATAATAAAAAAACTAATAAATTCTTATAAATTTAATAAAAACAACTTTTATCCCAAAATAATTATAATAAAAGGAGGAGGCGCCGAGGCGGAGTAGTCGGAGTCGGACATCCATCGAGTATCAGATTATTTGTTGGACTAGATTTTTTTCGAAGGCAAAGGCGGATTATTTTTGCGGCAGAGTTGAAGCGGATTTTTAGCCACAGAGCAATGTAGAGTAGGGCGGAGACGAGGTGAACTGCCATCCATATTCTTCTAGCAAAAAAAAAAAAAACTTTTAAGATTTTAACCGGCAAATTTTTTAAAAAAATTTCTTTTCACAAAAAAATATTTTTAAAAGATTTAATTTGACAATTTTTCTTTAAAAAAATTAAAATAGAAGTGCCGTAATCCGTATATCAATACCTCCCGTTCCTTTCACCGGCTAATGCAATAGTCTTCTAGGGAAGATCATCTCACATGACTCTTTATAAATTCCTCTTTTCTCTCTCTTTCTCGCACTCTCCAGTCTTCACAAAACAAAAGTATAACCTTCATCAATGGCGAAAAAACTGGATTCATCAAAGTCAAGGACAGTTCTAGAACATGTATCAAACTTTGATCTCTCGTCACTTTCTCTCTCCTCCTCCTCTTTACCTTCCTTCACTTGCATCGCCATTGCCAAACAACAATCTGATTCCCAGCTTCTAATTTATGGCGGAACTGATTCTGGTGCTCTTTTTTTGTTTACCCTAAACCCTAATTTTGATGATCCATCATCAGCGACGACGGTTGATGATGGTAATAGTTTGGAGCTTAAGCTTATAAGGTTCGTATCAATTAATCGTTTTTGTGTTAATTCTATTCATGTTGTGTCCGAAATTGGTAGCATTTTGGTTCATTCAGAAGGTTGTTTGTATTTAGTTGATTTGGAATTGGTGCACCCTGTGAAAAGGTTGAGTGTTTTGAAAGGTGTTTGTTTCGTTGCGAGACGGAGAGTTTGTAGTTCTGAATCGGGGGGTTGTGATTGGGTTTATGAGGAAAGTGTGGGGAGTAGTGGGGTTGGGGGGAGAATTATGAGGAAATTGAGTGGCGGAGGCGGGGGCAGGTTGAAGTCGAATGGGGTTAATGTGAAGGTAAAGGAGTTGGGGGGTTCGAGCGGAGTGGGGAGTAATGAATGTGCTTGCCGTTTTGTGGTGGCGCTGGGGAAGAAGGTGGTGTTTATTGAGCTAAATGTTGGGAGTCGAGATGGTGATGGGCAACGTGGCTCGGTCGTGGTGTTAAAGGAAATGCCATGTATTGACGGTGTGAAAAGTATTGTTTGGCTTGATAATTCATTGATTTTAGGGACTAGTAACGCGTATAGTGTAATGTCGTGCATTACGGGGCATGTGAGTTTGATATTTACTCTTCCTGATGTGGGTACTCGTCCTTGTCTTAAATTGTTGTCGAAAGAAAAGAAGGTGCTTTTAGTGGTCGACAATGCAGGTATTATTGTGGATGTTCATGGGCAGCCTGTTGGTGGAACCTTGGTGCTTGGTTGTGCTCCTAATTCGATTGCAGAGTTGTCTTCATATGTGGTGGTTGCTTGTAATGGAAAGGTGGAATTGTATCATAAAAGATCAGGAACTTGTGTTCAAACACTTTCTTTTGGTGGTGGCATTGGACAGAGTAATTGTTTTATTGCTGATGAAGAGGATGCCAATGGAAGATTTGTTGCTGTTGCTGCATCGTCAAAGGTTCGCCGTCTTTCTTTGCCTCCCCTTATAGGTGTTTTGATTTTTAGTACTCTTACAATATATCTTGATTTTTTCTTGTGCAATCACTCATCTTTATAATGTACTTCATGAACTTGTTGCTGCTGACTAATTACAAGGGTACTCACTATATTATGTTGGCATAAAAATCATGTCCGTTAAATTTTGCTTGGAGAAGACTTGATTTTCAGCGATGATACTCATGCTAAGATTTCATGGTAAATTAATTCCAATAATTGACGATAGTTTATATATTCCGAGTTATATCTAGCTATGTGTCCTTTGTCTTGACTTTTAATTGTTGGCTTGCATCAATATTATCATGAACAAGGTTTGTTGAATCAATTATTGTTCGTTTCAAAGAAAATTTGAACCAGTACATTACTTCAAAGTGTCTCTTCTCCTATGGAGCTGCCTATGTCAAAGTAGAGTGGAATTTTGATTCTCTTTGCAAACAATAATTGGTATCCTTGTATTATTTGGTGGAACCTCAGAGGAAACCTCATCCGTCCTTCTTACCATGGATCAAGTGGGCTTAAGCACTTAGCTAGTTTCATCATATGCTAATCAGACTCATGGGTATGATTTTGTCCCAAAATGAAGTAAAATCTATTGCATAGGCTACTTGAAGTGAAATTAAGAGTCCGAGTAACATAGGCTACATCTTAGGAGATTTATTATTGTTAATACATAGCTGAGTTTAAAGGGGAGCATTGGTACACTCCATTGAGAAATCTGTGAATGTTAAGTCGTGTCAAGTCAACTCTGGCATCAACAGAATCAACAGAAAAATGTTCCATTATCTACGTAAATGTCTTTTACCCCAGCTTGGAATGTTAGCATTGATCCCCGAGCTTACAAATTGCTTTTGCTGAAGACTTGTTTGCTTCATTATGAGCACATCTTTCAGGGCAGAGCAACCACCAATACTTATATTTAAAAGATTATCTGAGGTTGATAAAAGTCAATTTCTTTCCTTCGCAACACCTTTTTGTTGAAATTGCCAATAAAGAATACTTTTTTGTTGCCAATAAACTTGGGAGTGGCTTTTCCCTTGAGCAAATCTGCATCCTTCATTGAACGAAAGGAAGCTATGTAAGGCTAGTCGTTTCTCTGACCAGCTATTATCAAGCTTGGAAGAAACTTTGGCCAACTGGCCATAATTTCATAGCAATTTGTTTTAATTGTCAAATTCTCCCCAGTTGATTCTTCCGGCACTGGGAGGGTTCCACCCCTATGGTGGTGTCCCCTGAGTAATGTGACATAACACCTCATCCGGACTGTACGGAGTGGTAGGCTGAGGCGAAGACTGGGTCATAGGCGCAAAGATAGATGTCATCAAGTCCACAGGGTCCTGTTTTGGAAAGAAATCAGCCTCCCGGGCCTGATGGCACCGAAGGAAGAGGTCAGCGGTAGCTTGTAGCAGCGCTGGCATATTAAACTGTCTTCACCATTATTAGGCGATGCGTGACTAAATCAAATTACCCACCTTATAAAATCAGACAACAAAGATCAATGCTGTCAATCAACTGAAAAGGTTGGGATATGCTAATAGAGTTCCAACCACTTAGAATTTTTTGAGGCTTATGTTGAACCTTCTGTTTATTTCACAAGTTTTTAATCTCATCTTTCCCTTGTTTGGTTTCTAGGTGACTTATAGAGATTATATTTGGGCTGTAGAGAAACCTTGAGGTTCTTTTTTTTCTTTTTAAACTATCGATTAGATCAATGACGCATTTTGCTTAGATGGATGGTGATACCAGCTGTTGGAATTTTGTTTTAAAAAGGGAGCTTACAAAGTTGTTGAAATCCTTAAAATTATTTGTTGTTTGACATTCATGATATGTTTTTAATTTCCTTTTACAACTGGCTGAGTAGTCCCTATATTCTCCTGACTTCCGCCTTATGATTCTGATGATGACAATGCTTGCTTTGGTTGCTAGTTTGAGAAATCTCATACTTATGATAACCTATTGTCATGAGACGACACAAGGCTATATCTCATCATGCTTGTTTATGCTTTATTGGTGAGGTAATTAGGGTACTTTCATTTTTATCCATCATTTTTTTAATTTCTCTTCCTTTTTCTTTTTCTTTTTTTTTTCTTTTTCTTTTTTTGTTTGTTTGTTATTGTTTTGGTCTGATAGTGATTGGTTGGTTGGATTTACCAATTAATAGATTTGGCCAAGATTTGTCGGGTTGATCTTTTAACTTTATGGGATAATGGATTCATGTTAATCGAATACATCAAATTTATGTTGTTCATAACTTATAAACTGAAGCTTTCATGAGATCCCATTAGTAGCTACCTTTTCCTTGTTGAAGTCTTCATTGCGTCTTTCTCCTTAGCTCATAAGGAGATGTGTACTGCTGTACTGTACTATGAATTGTGTGGTTGAAATTGTTTTTTATATTGTGTTCTGATTTTTGATCAATCCATGGTTCCCCCTTCATGCTTTTTTATATTGTGCTTTGTTTTTTATATTGTGCACTGTCATCATCAGAATCGTAAGGTGGAATTCATGATACTCTAGTGCACAATCATAAGGTGGATGGTGATACCTGCTGTTGGAATTTTGTTTTAGGAGGGAGCTTACAGAGTTGTTGAGATCCTTAATCTTTTACAACTGGCTGAGTATTTCCTAAATCCTCATGACTCCCACCTTATGATTCTGATGATGATAGCACTTGCTTGGGTTGCTAGTTTGAGAATTATTGGAAACATACTAATAGTTCCTTGTTTTTTTTTGTTTTGCCTTTTGTTCTCATTGGTGTTTCATTGACAGATATTTTGCTATCGTAAAATACTATCTGAAGAGCAAATCAAAGATTTGTTAAAGAAAAAGAATTTTAAGGAAGCAATCTCCCTAGTGGAGGAGCTTGAACTTGAAGGTGACATATCAAAGGAAATGTTGTCCTTTGTCCATGCTCAAGTGGGGTTCCTTTTGCTCTTTGACTTATGTTTTGAGGAAGCAGTTGATCATTTCTTACTCTCAGAATCCATGCAGCCTTCTGAGATCTTTCCATTTGTTATACAAGACCCCAATCGATGGTCTTTGCTGGTAAAATTTCTAAAAATATTGATTCTTTTTTTTCTTCCTTTGTTGGGAAAATAGTGTTTTACATCTGGGTCCTTGGTGAAACTTGCAGCGAAAACAATATAGCTTCTCTTTTTCCTCTGCCCCATTAAAGTTTACGGCCTTGCATTTTTGCTTCCTTTTCATGAATTTTGTAGGAGTTTCCTCATTATTATTATTATTGTTATTATTATTACTATTATTTTATTTTATTTTTTGTTTTTTTTGCCCCTATCATTTTTTGGTGTGTTTGTGTTTTTTCTTGCAATATAGCCTCTCTTCCTGCCCTTCCCCACCAACCCAAAAAACCACCTCGCTTGGAATTGCAACCCACACTTCCCACCTTTAAAGCCAGCCTCACAAACCCCTCTCCTTGCACTAAAAAAATTGAACCCACTGTAAGGCACGAGCACAATATCGAACTAAACAGAGTTTTGAGATTTAAAAGAACAGAGATTTGTACTAAGAATTGAATTGATGATTAATTTAATTGCCAAAAGGTCTAGTGAGTTTAGCTCACAACTCTCCAAATAGTGAGTTTAGCTCACAACTCTCCAAATAGTCTCTCAATTTCTGGATGATTCTTACAATAAGCTTTCACTACTATTTAACTTACTACAACTCCTAAAATAGCAAAGCAAAATATTAATGGCTGCTCTTAACAACTTGGAGCCTAACTTTAATTAGAACACATGCAAAGAGAGTAAACTAATAATGCCAAAAGAGTAAGCTAATAGTGCCAAAATAGCAGATATTCCAAACAGAAGTTGTAATTGGAGCTTATGGAAGACCGTTGGGGCTGGGCTTCTGCCTGGGCCTCCTGCTGTAAGTACGGATTGGTGGGGGTGGGCCTTGATTCGTTACATCACCCGCCGCCCAAAGAGCCACCTTGTCCTCAAGGTGGAAGTCCGGAAATCGCTGATCGAGCAGTCCTATCTCCTCCCATGTCGCCTCAAACTCTGGTAGACTTTGCCATTTAATCAGGGCTTCTTTAGCTCCGCCTTCCGTGGTGCGACAACCCAGAACGCTCTCAGGCTTGGTAACAAGTTCCAGTTCAGGTGTCAGTTGGCTCGGAATGTCACAGGGGCCTGAACTGACACCCACAGCTCGCTTCAATTGAGAAACATGGAACACGGGGTGGATGCGGCAGTGATCTGGCAATTTAAGTTTGTAGGCTACCTTACCCACTCGCTGCTCTACCTCATAGGGACCGTAAAAACGTGCCGCCAATATCTCATGGGGTCTCTTAGCTAAGGAGCGTTGTCGATACGGCTGAAGCTTGAGGAATACCATCTCTCCTACCTCGAATTCAAGCTCCCGTCTCTTTTGGTCAGCATAGATCTTCATCATTTGTTGTGAGCGAAAAAGAGGGGTAAAAGTTTTCTTAAAACAAAGTTGGATTATAATAAAAAAATTCAAATCAAATATTAAAACAAAATGAAATAAATCATCACTCAAATTGATTTGGGAGATGTGTTATGAACTTATGATTGACTTGCATTTGAGAAACCTCCAAACAAGCCTTATTGTTAGTAAATAAGAATTATGACTTATTTTAAGCATTAGAATAAAGTTTGGCTTAGTCTCGAGTCTCGAAACTTCCCCTAATTTCATTGTGTTCACCTAACTTCCCCTAATTCCATTCTGTTCCCCTAATTAAGTATTTTGTATGCTGCAGGTTCCTAGAAATAGATATTGGGGTTTGCATCCACCTCCGGTACACATTGAAGATGTTGTGGAAGATGGTCTGTCGGCTATCCAAAGAGCAACATTTTTGAAGAAAGCAGGAGTCGAAACTTCTGTTAGAAATGAGTTTCTTATGAATCCGCCAAACAGGGCCGATCTTTTGGAGTCAGCGTTTAGTAATATAATAAGGTGAGCTTTTGTATTGTACAATCCGTATGGGAACTCTTATAATGGAAAGGTGGTCAAGAATTGTCACTATTAGTCGTTGATTGTAGGATTTTGTTGTTTATCTCTTGCTGAATTATACGCAAAACTGTGGAAATACAAATTCTCTATAAGTATATACGAAGTAATAAATAGCTTCTACAACTTATCTTATCTTGACATCGCTGCTTCCATTTTCTCCTCTCTCAGCAGTCTGTAAAAACTTAAATATCGCTTAGCTCTAAAATCCAACTATTGAGCATGAGATTTTCACTAGCAAAACACTGTAAGCAGTTAAGCATACGAGGCAAGAGCGCTTTATAAATTTTGACATTTAATATCTAATGGTATATATTTGTAGTTTTCACACCCTCTCTAAATTGTAGCTTAAGGCATTTTGTTGTTTCTCTCTTAGCTAATTAGAAACAAGCTGGGGTATATGTATGAAAATATAAATTCTCAGAATGAAATGATCACTTGTTGCTACAATTCATTTGATCCTTATGTTTGGGCATGTGATTTTTATTAACAAAGAGCTACAAGACTACAAGTATTGAACATGTTAGGCAAAAACACCTTATTTAATCCTTGACATTGAATATTCAGCGGCAACGCTTTCTCATTTTTCATAACCTCTCTATTTGTTATCTGTAAACACATGCATGTGTGAACCCGCACAGACATGCTTTCACTTAATAGTAAACTCAATTGCATCCTTTGTAAAATTCATGCATCTACAATCTTGCCTTTGCTCTTATAATTCGAATACCGTGTAGATGCTCTAGTGCAGTAAATACATTTAAAAAGTTATATACTACGAATAAGAATTGAACTCTGAGGGATGATGCTAAGCAATTCTCTCTTCGTTTTACAATAGTGTTTCTGTCCGTTCATCATTATCATTTATTCTTGTCCATTTTTCTCTAATTAATTATGCTCAATCAGTGGCATTCATGGCTGGAATTGATTTTTTTTTGGAACTCATACCTTCACAAAAACACAGTTTACCATAGAGCTTTTGGAGTACTCAGTAATATTTTTGTTTTCATAGCTCGAATAAAATTATTTTTTTCACGTAATGATATATCTTCTTGTCATTGTCTTTGTGTTTATATATGTTTTATGTCACTTTCAGGTATCTGCAGGTTATGCGGAATAGAAAACTTAGTCAGCAAGTGAAGGAAGGAGTTGACACACTTCTGATATACTTGTACAGAATCCTGAATTGTACTGAAGATATGGAGAACCTTGCCTCTTCTGAAAATAGCTGTGTTGTAGTATGTACTCTTTTCCATTTGTTGTCTATTTTGATAATACATAATGATCATTAAAGAAGTTGTGATTTTGAGGGGGAGCATGGATCTTGCCATCTACTGTGGAAATTTTGATAAGTATAACTTAGGTTTCATGGAGGGAAATACTTATCCTAAGATCTGAACTGATGTCTTGATGCTTTTCTGAATAATGAAGGCTTTCGTTCAATGCATGCTTAAAGAATGACTATATAATTGCATGTTCAGTGCAGGAGGAGTTAGAAAGTTTGCTAGAAGAATCTGGGCATTTGAGGACCCTTGCTTTTCTTTATGCTAATAAAGGAATGAGTTCAAAGGCATTAGCTATTTGGCGTATTTTAGCTAGAAATTCTCCACCTACTGTACACCAAGACAGTGCTGAGACATACAACTTAAGTGATTCATATTTAATACCAATTTCCAGTAGCCAAACTGCAGCCATTGAAGCGTCTAAAATTCTTGAGAAGTCGGCGGATGTAGAGTCGATTCTGCATCATCTTGGATGGGTATGTGATTCTTGGACTTGCTAAGCTGAATTACTGAGTAAAACTTAAATGTCCAACAATGTTTTATATTTTATTTTTTCACCTAGATTTCAGAAATTAACGAGGAGCTTGTTGTTCAAATTTTGACGTCCCAAAAACGTATCAGCCCTCTTCCACCAGGTAGGCTTTGAGCTTCATATAGGCAACCTGTGTGGATCAGCCATACATTTCTGCAACATTCAATTTCTTTTTGTGCTTACTTATTTATCAGTTCCTAGTTTAATTATTTATTTTTTCAAGCCTTAAATATATCTGGTGGTGCATAAAAAAGTTTAAACTCATTACTAAAGTTCATATAGGGTATATTGATTTTGAATTGCATGGGTAATCTTTATTTCTCTTCCCAGTTAATATATAGTGGGTCTTTCTTCTCGACGTTTCCTATGAACTAGGTAATCCCGAGCCATGCTCGGTTATTTAAACATATGCTTAAAGAATGAGTAGAAATAAAATATGCAAATTTTGATGCAATTTTTTTAGAAGCTTATACAATAATATATATTTACAAATAAATACCTAAGGGTCCATTCCATACCGCTTTCAGTTTTTAGTTTTTTTTTGTTTTTAAAAAACTAAAATTGGTTTACTGTTTCTGTTTTAAATTTTTGTAAAACTGTTTCTATTTTGTTTTTATTTGAAGCACCAAACTTTAGTATACGTTAGCGCTCATGGCTCATCAATTCAATGTAATGCAAACTAAAAGAAAGATTATATCTGTTACCAAAAATTAACAATAACCTTTCAAAACAAAAAAAAGTGTATCATGTTGCATCATACTGATCTAGAGAAGGCTTATGACAAGGTGCCAAGAGATGTTCTTTGGTGGGCAATGATAAAGAAAGGTATACCACGAAGGTATATTGATCTGGTTCCCATGTATCGGGATGTGTCCACAAATGTTAGGACTTGTGGTGGGTTGACTAAAGACTTTCCTATAACAATTGGGTTGCACCAAGGGTCAGCGTTAAACCCTTTTCTTCTTGCAATAGTTATGGATGAAGTAACAAGGTCAATCCAAGATGAGGTACCATGGTGTATGTTGTTTGCGGATGATATCGTATTAGTGGATGAAACTAAAGAGGGGGTTAATGCCAAATTAGAGCAATGGAGACAAAAGTTGTAGTCCAGAGGGTTTAAGCTAAGTCGGAGTAAGACGGAATATATGGAATGCCGCTTTGGGACTAAGAGGGGGGTAAGTGATGCAGTGGTAAAGTTGGATGGAAAAGCTCTAGATATGGGGGAATGTTTTAAATATCTCGGGTCATTTATCCGAAAGAATGGTGATATTAACCAAGATGTGACACGTAAGATTAAATCTGGGTGGCTTAAATGGAGAGCATCTACGGGAGTGTTATGTGACAAATACATCCCGTTAAAGTTGAAGGGAAAATTCTACCGGACTGCAATAAGACCAGTGTTGCTCTACGGTACAGAATGTTGGGCTTACAAGAAGGAGCACATTCAAAAAATAGGAGTTACGGAGATGCGGATGTTGAGATGGATGTGCGGGAACACTCTGAGGGATAGAATCAGAAATGAAGTAATACGTCGAAAAGTTGGGGTTGGAGACATACCAAGCAAATTAAGGGAAAATCGTTTGCGTTGGTTTGGACATGTGAGACGGAAACCTGAGGGAGCCCCGGTGCGACGAGTGGAAGGGTGGGATCATGGAAATCTCAAACGAGGTAGGGGAAGACCGAAAATGACTTGGTGGGAAGGGGTTAAAAAGGATATGAAGCTTTTAGATTTACAAGAGAATGGGGTTCTTGATCGCAGGCGATGGAGGAGGAAAATTTATGTGGATGACCACATGGAATGATTAATTTTGGTTCATGTAGCCGACCCCAATTTTTTGGGATTAAGGTTGTGATTGATTGATTGATGCTGCATCATACTGGTACTACAGACTGCAGAGTGCCTGTTGGTTTCAATTTGTTCCAAAATGGTTGAATTTTGCTATAAAGATAAAAATTGAAACCTTTTTGCAATTTTGTTGCATAATGTATAGTGGGAGGACTACTTCTCCAATGGTTGATTTTTTCAATATAGTATAGAAGAAGTGTAGGATTGTAGACAAGTTCAGTCTGAGTCAATCTCCTCAATTATTCAACCCAAAAATTTTGTAGGAGGCAGATCTATCAAGATACAGACTCATAATTCAACTCCCCCAAAAGCAATACAGGAGCAATTATTTCTAATTTCAAGGAAAATCGTATCAGCATACAATATTAAGATGAATTATTTGCCAGGAAACAACAAATATATCCCAAGTTCTTCCCAAAATCAAAATTACAAATAAACAAAAAATCTGCACATAACAACTACCATGGGAAGATGAAGAAAATTTACAATGAAAAACACCTCACATCTTGTATTGTTGAATTAGAGAAAGTAAAGAAGATGGATGATTGAGGTTTTCCAACTTTAGAAAACAAAGAAGATGGAAGCATTTGAGAGATGTGAGATGTAATTTAAGCGTGACAAAAAAATGCAACTCCCAAAACCACAAAAAGCGTTTTGGGCTTTTCCGCTTTAGTTCTTTTAAAACACTCCAAGATCTGTTTTTTAAAACGAAAATACCGAACATGTTTTGATTTTTTTTTTAAAGAAAAAAAACAGAAAACAAGGAAATATATTGGGCTCTGAACGGACCCTAAATAAATAACAATGACTTAAATATGTGGAATGTGGTTTGATTGGGAGGGAAATTTAGGAAGAAAAGTTGTAATAGTGGCAGCCGCTTTAGTGTATGATATAGAAGATTTTTTCTTTTGAACTAATGTGCGGTTTGGCAATCCTCCATTCCTCGTCATTCTACAACTGCCTAAAGCTGGTAATCAAAGAGCTTGTCATACATGGAAATAATGTAGTCAAACTAAAGTCATTGTGTTATTTTTCGTTCTTTATCGCTTGATACTATTATAATCAATATATTTATCACTCAATAGTTTAGCTCTGTTAAATTTTATGCAGATTGTTATCTTTTTTTTTTTTTTGCTTTTAATTGCAACATCTTATTTTTTTATTGCAAAATGTTTGCTACATTTCTGATTTGGTCAACCTTCCCCTGTGCAATGACATGTTTCATACAACACTTAAGTACCTTCATATGACCCACTTAACATGCTTACATCACAATTAAAAAAAAAAAATTCTCTCTTCTGTTTTTTTTTCCTCATTGACGCACATGGACATTTTCCCCTAATATTTTTTTCTTTTCATTTCTCAAGTGTAAATTCACAAACGATAACAACAACAAAGCCGTACTTTTAAATTAATTTGAAGTGGGCTAGACATGAATCAATAATAGGATTCACTAAGATCATCTGCATACATCCTCTCCCTCCATTTTTCCTTATTTAGTTTGAAATCTTCCTCAAGCTCAATAACCTCATATCACTAACAACCACTCTCATCCAAGTTTGTTTTGTTTTATCTTATTAATTTGACAATATTTCAATGCCTTACATTTTGACAATATTTCTGTTATGTTTGTAGGGCATACTATGATCACATAGAAAACCTAGAGTTGTCTTCCACTTATACCAACTTGATTTAATCCTATGTGCCACATTCATGTCTAATTTACCATCCTTTTGGCTAATAGATGATAGATTCCAGGATGAGTCACCATTGTTTTGAGCTATTTTATGTTTCTTGTAATTTTCATCATTTCAACACTTCCTAAACTAATCCTATGAATATTTTCGACATTACCCTACCCTTTTTGTAGTTTTTTTTTGTTTTTTTGTCTTCGATACCTTGTACTATTATGTATGAATATCTTGATTGTGTATCATATCTCCAAAGTTCTTTTCATTGCATTTACCCCAATTTATTCTTGTCAACCAATACCAAGTCATCTATACATAATATACACATGGTATTTCATGAATGGACCTTGCTTCATTTATAACAATTGCTAAGAGGGATGGACTTACCTTAGATCCTCAACGGATCCCTATTGATTAGGCAAATTCAGCTTTTATTCCTCCATAGGGTTTAATGTCTTCACATCCCAATACATGTTGTTAATTAGGACAGTGTATACGTATTATGTGCTTTTTCATCATTGCCCACCATAGCACATCTCTCAGTATCGTTCAGGGGCGGATCTACAGAGGGGCACCATAGGGCACGTGCCCTACCATTTGCAATTGACTGTCCCACGCCTCCCATAATCCGTGCTTACTGTGGGAGACCTCAGAAGAAAACAAATATCACAAGTGCACAACTCACCTAACCCAAATGCAGATCGTTATCTTGGCTCTTTCTAATGGCCCTCTCTATTTTGGTTTATTAGCTTTCGTTTCAATCAAACACCCAATATTGGGGAAACACTCCAAGTGAGAGGTAGAAGTCTTTAATGCTTTGTTTTGCCTTTTTAGGACAGTGAGTAGTTTAAGAAGTGGAATAGCTACATTGTAATATTGTATTGAGTATCCTGAAAGAAGTAGAAGGCATTGGAGATTGGTGGCCTAAAGTCACTCATTTGTAACTCTTTTGGTTATCCTTAATATCAAATCTCTCTAATTCTACTGTTAATCACTAGATAATTAATCTCTCAAACCCCAGTACATTACACCATTCCCCACCAAAAAAATTAGCTTCATTATAAAAAACAATAAAATATAAAAGAAGGCGTGTGAACCAGAGGGTCAGGGACAGGGGACAAGCTTTCATGCCCAAACTGAGGTTGTTGTTGTGGTGGTGGTGCCACTGCTTGTTATTGCTCCATCATTGATTAACAACGGAACCCAAAATTTAGGGGCTTTTTAATTAAAAAGAGAAAAGGATACAAATATGAAGTTTGAAAAATTAGGGGATGGAAGAGATGAAGTAGGGGATTTTTGGTTTTTGAGGGGAAATGAGAGCGTAGAAATGGAGATGGAGCTGTGTTTGTTTAGATCCAAGTACTTTTTATTTCAGTTGTGAGTGCTTTACTGGTGGTAGGCTGGTAGCTTTAGATAGATAACGTGGCATTTCATTTGTTCTATTTTGCTCTCTCAATTGGTTTTATTTTATTTTTTAATTTTATGTAAAAAATGCTTTCTTTTTAGGTTTATGTCATACTAGTATTTTATTTTATTTTATTTTAATTTTTGGGTTTATATTGCAAATTATCAACTACAGAATATTATTGTGAACCGTTATTTTGTTTGAACAAGGATGAAAATTTGACTTTGAGTAATTGAGATGTGGAGTATACTTGTAGTGGAAATTTATCAAAAGAAGTTTTAGTTAAAATTTTGTAACCTAAACATGTATTACCAATGATAATTTAGATTATTTTAAGAGGGAATTAATGCTAAATTAGAGTAATGGAGACATAGGTTGGAGTCCAGAGGGTTTAAGCTAAGTCGGAGTAAGACGGAATACATGGAATGCCGCTTTGGGACTCAGAGGGGGGGTAAATGATTCAGTGGTAAGGTTGGATGGAAAAGCCCTAGATATTGGGGGAATGTTTTAAATACCTCGGGTTATTTATCCAAAAGAATGGTGATATTGACTAAGATGTGACACATAGGATTAAATCTGGGTGGCTTAAATGGAGAGCAGCTACGAGAGTGTTATGTGACAAAAACATCCCGTTAAAGTTGAAGGGGAGATTCTAAGACTAGTGTTGCTCTACGGTACAGAATGTTGGGCTTACAAGGAGCACATTCAAAAAATAGGAGTTACGGAGATGCGGATGTTGAGATGGATGTGCAGGAAGGAATAGAATCATAAATGAAGTAATACGCCAAGAAGTTGTTGTCACAGACATAGCAAGCAAATTAAGGGAAAGTTGCTTGCGTTGGTTCGGATATGTGAGACAGAGACATGAGGGAGCTCCGGTGAGACGAGTGAAAGGGTGGGATCATGGAGATCCCAAACGAGGTAGGGGGAGACCGAAAATGACTTGGTGGGAAGGGGTTAGAAAGGATATGAAGCTTTTAGATTTACAAGAGAATGAGGTTCTCGATTTACAAGAAAATTTATGTGGATGTCCACATGGAATGATTAATTTTAGTTCATGTAGCTGACCCTAATTTCTGGGATTAAGGCTCTGATTGATTGATTGACTTAGGAAATTCAATGCAAGTAAAGGACCGAATAAATTGAAAAAATTTGCTTATATTATATTGTTAATATCCCTTGCCATACCATTCTCAAAATCCTGGCACCGCCCCTGGTACCGTTAACTTGTCTGATTCCTTGTATATGCCAATAGATATCATGTGCAAATTCTTTTCCCTGTCCTTTTAATTTTCCATTGTCTCCTATATTTTTTTTTATATTTTATTATTTATTTATTAAGGGCAAAGCAAGCTAGCTATTATACATTCATAGTCTAAACATATATTAATACATAAGATTTGATCTCCAAAGGACCAATTCTGCTGAAAACCAAAAGGAACTAGCTTAGCTAAAATACGAGCAATGGCATTACCATCACAACGAACATGACGGCCAAGTAAGGGTCTAAAACAAGCTGTTTGGTTTCTGGTGAAGACGCCATACTTGACGGCCAAATAATGTAGCATTAAATACTCCTAGATCCAGAAATCCCATTCCTCCAATACAGTTCGGATTACACATAGCGCCCAGCTTCTCCATAGAATATAACGCTTATTATCTCCTTGACCCAACCAAAACCTTGCGATAGCCTCGAGTGAATTTCTGTATAGTATCTTTGGGAATTTTAGTAACAATCATCAAGTATGTTGTTAACTTGGGATTGCCTGAATTATGCCTGAATTACTGACTTCAACAATGTCTCGTTTTCGGCCCTCGACAAAACCTTCTCCTTCCACTCTTAAATTTTCTTCCATATTTTCTCTAACAAAGTGTTAAAGACACCCCTTTATGATTAATCAAAAATACTCAGAATGCCCAAATGCTTATCATGTTTCTCTACTAGCCTCATGTTCCAATGGCGTCTAATATCTTCTCTTTGCTATGAGCTTACCCCTCCACAGAAAGAGACTTCTGACTTATCATAATTATATTTTGACTAGATGCCATTTCATAACAGTTGAGTAAATCAACTATGGTTGGGCATTCGCGTTGGAAACCAAAGGCTATCATCCGCAAAAAGATGTGACACTTCAGGACTGCTAAGACTCGCCTTTGCTCTATGTATCTCCTTTTTTGCCACTTTATCCTACACATTCTCCAAAAAGCATCCGCCATGAGAATGAAAAGACATGGATACAAAGGATCTCCTTGCCGTAATCCCTTCATTGATAACAAAGGAGAATTGCAATGTAGAAACACACGTCATGATCAAATTTACCCATCTACCATCAAAACCCTTCTTTAGCAACAATTGATGCAAGAAACCCCATTCCACTCTATCGTAGGCTTTACTCATATCCAACTTCATTGCAACAAAGCCCTTGTGACTCGTCCTCTTCTTCATAGTATGGAAAACCTTCAAAGCAATAGGAGCATTATCTGTTATTAAGCACTCGGGGACAAAAGCACTTTGATTCTCTGTAATTGTAACCTTCAAAATATCTTTCAATCTCAGCACTAAACACATAGATACCAGTTTATAAAGGACGTTACAAACACTAATAGGCCGAAAATCTGCAGGATGTTTTGGTTCTTTGATTTTTGGAATCAAAACAATATTAGATTTGTTCACAATATTTGGAAAATTGAGTTCCATGAAGAATATCAGTAACAAAAGTAACTACATCACCCCCAACAATATGCCAGAATTTTTGATATAATATAGCATGCATATCAGTCCCGGAGCTTTACAAGATTGCATCTGTTGTAGAGCTTCAAATTAAAAATAGCACTGCCTAAGACTTTGATGATTTGTTGACAAGTGTATCTGTTGTTGTTTATTTTTTATTTTTTTAATAAGCTGGTCCTGACTAAAGTAATTCTTTTTTGCAACTTTTTTCATTGTTGGATTCAGAGTTTTTGCTGGATTAGTTTTTTGGTCTTGTTTTTTTATTTTGGGAGCATTATTTTGGTTCATAATGCTTTCTGCATGGGTTTCTACCTGCAGATGATGTAGTTGCTGCTATTGATCCAAGAAAAATTCAGATCCTTCAAAGGTAAAAGGGCCATATATTTTTTTAAGGCCGTGTATTTGATGATGCATGTTTGTGTTCAATTCTCGTAGCCATACCATTTGTTAGGATTTCTGTGTAGTACTTGTATGTGTTTATAAGTAAATAGGATTATTTTTTCTATTAATCAATTAAATGCACTCATGAATTTGTTAGGTTTTGTTTGGTTTTCCTTGTACGTTCGTGTTAGAGTATTAAAGTGAATCTAATTGAATTGGGTAAGTTTCCCTATTTGGTTTATATGATAAGATGCCTATCAGTTTGTGCCAAAATTTTCAAGCCTTAATGTTGCTGCATTAGAAACTGGACAGAAGTTTTGTTTAAAAGTCACCATGTCTTATACTCATATGCATTCCTTGTAAATGTGAAGGTTATTCAACTCGCATCCAAGTCATCTGGCTTTTTAGAACTTTGAAATGGTTGGTTTTTTAGGAAATAAATTGTATAGTTTGCTTTAGAGCTGTTGTTGTGATAAATCTTCTGTATTGACCCTATAAAAAATTTCCTACGTTTTGTAGCCTATTCCTTGAGAGCTTCTTTTTGTGCCCCTTTTGCCTTCTGTGCTCATCTTTCTTTTTTCTACCCCATTGCCGAAGAGCTCCTTAGTTCTCACCTATATACAATTAAAATTAAACCATGACAGTCTTGATGATTTCAGTGAAACGCATTTATGGTAGATTATTTGTTCGAAGAGAATGGCCTAGTGAATTCCTAAGAGCATTCTGTTTGTAATTTTCATGAGTGTGTAGCAGTTTTACTGAAGAATTCTGTATGCGTTCTTTTAATTTGCATTTGAAATGTTTGCAGTAACTTAAATAAAAGTAAAAGTGCACATATCTTATTTATTCTTTTCTTTCTTGTTTACACGGGGATTGTTTTCTGTAAAAACTAATTCTTGGCTCTTATTGCTGCAGATATTTGCAGTGGTTGATTGAAGACCAAG
The DNA here is from genome assembly GCA_016808085.1 of Suaeda aralocaspica. NCBI lineage: Eukaryota > Viridiplantae > Streptophyta > Magnoliopsida > Caryophyllales > Amaranthaceae > Suaeda > Suaeda aralocaspica. The sequence continues at coordinate 234,768 of PYUH01000548.1, forward strand.
ATTCGAGTGATACCCAATTTCATACATTATATGCACTTTCACTTGCCAAAACAGCTCTTGAAAGTATGGAAACAGATATTTATCAGCAAGTTGACAGCAAGTGCACGAGGGATCCTGATAGTTATAATGCTCGAAGGAATCTGCCATCTGAAAATCCAGTTAGAGAAAGACTACAGTTCTTTTTACATTCTTCTGATTTGTATGATGCTGAAGAGGTCCTTGAGCTAATTCAACGTTCAGAATTATGGCTAGAAAAGGTTATATTAATGTGAAGAAAAATACTCTCTGGTGATGAAATTATGAACATATTGATTGACTTTCTTTGTCCCCCAATGACAGGCTATTCTTTACAGGAAGCTTGGTCAGGAAACATTGGTTCTTCAAATTTTGGCATTGTAAGTATCAATTTTATCAAACAACTATGTCTTCACTCGGTCAGCTTACATGTGACTGGCTTTGAATTATTGATGTCTGCTCATGTCTTAGATATCTGCTCTACAGTGTTCTTTTAAGTAAAGTTCTCATAATAGACGGTTAAGGATTTTGGGGCTATGTTTGTGCATATATGTACTATAACTGGCTTTTGATTAAGGTTTGTGGGGCTATGTTTGTGGCTTTGTTCGTATGTAAAATAAATGGCTTATGCCATTGCAATGGATGCTGGAGGAAGTTGAAATGAGAACAAGAATGATGGCATTTGTAAGGGTCTAAAACTTAGATTTCTTGCAGAGTCGGCTGAGAGAAGTATAAGCAATGACTTGAGTATTGATAGCTTTTTTCTTGGATTGAGGCGTAAAATACTAGCTAAACATGGCAACGTAAAATAAAATGTGCAAGGATTGTTAAAGTTTGTAAGTTATTATTTTATTTTTTTTGGTTTCTTATATGAGTCATATGATATGTCATGTTAAAAGATTAGTGAAACCTATTAAATTATGACAAATTTGAAAACCACTATTTTGGTTTTTCTTTTTCCTTTTTTTTTTCTTTTTCTTTTTTCTTTTTTATTTTTTTTTCTGGAAACAAAATACGATAGGTCAATAACAATGAAATTGTTAGTCACCTGGATGATTTTTGAGATTTTAATATCAATATTGAAACTTTAACAAATTGAAGGGGTGAATATTTTTATTTTTAGCATTTACTTTGGGTTTTATTGGCATGTATTATAATTACTTGCAATATGTTGAAATGCAAAAATGCCTATGCAAATAAAGAAGCCACAGAACATTTATTATGGGCATGACAGTAAATTTATGTAGACGCTATCATCCCCTGGCTTATAACAAAAAGAGATGTTTGCAATTTTATTTTATGTTCTGATTTTTTTATTTTTTATTTATAATTTGTTGCACTATAAACATTCAAAATTCGGAACATTTTTTTGGTAGCTATTTCATGTTTTGTTGATTGATGTTCACATTATGACTATCAGGAAGCTGGAAGACAGTGAAGCTGCTGAACAGTATTGTGTTGAACTTGGCAGACCAGATGCATTTATGCAGTCAGTTTTCCATTTTCAGTCTCTCAATTTTGTTACTTTTTTGTCTTTAAGAAAGTGTCCATACAGTTTAACTGTTTTCTTATAACTTAAATAATTTCAGGTTACTTGATATGTATTTGGATCCTCAGAATGGCAAGGATCCTATGTTTACTGCTGCTGTTCGCCTTCTTCATAATCATGGAGAATCACTTGATCCTCTGCAAGTCCTAGAGGTACTCGACTATGACTTCCTTGCCTCAAAATTAAACCACTCTCTACAATCTTGAGCTTTTATACAGTTTTTTAATCTTGTAATCTTGTTCAATGTTATGATTGGTATGCAGGATTATGTTATATGCAACAATCTTTTTTCATGTTAGGAGTTTAAGGATAGAGATAATCTGATTGCTCATTGTACATGTGCATTGTCACTTGCAAGCGGCTATAATTTAATTGAAGTTCATATACTACCTCCATTTCCAATAAAAATGCAATGATTGGTATACTGTTACTCACACTTTACGTGAAATCGTTGTCAAATCGAAATGGAGCAAGTAATTGAAATTGTTTTATTAAATTTTTGTTCATCCTCTGATTATTTCGTCTCCTATGCAGAGATTGTCACCAGACATGCCCCTCCAACTTGCGTCAGATACTATATTGAGAATGCTGAGAGCAAGAATCCATCATTATCATCAAGGAAAAGTATGTTTTTTATTTTATTTTATTTTATTTTATTTTTTTTCTGTGCGTGTTGAGCTTGTAATTTTTTGTAATTCCAAATTTGTCTTTTTCAGCATCCTTGACTTCTTTCTGATGTTTTTCTTACGGTCATTTTTCTCATATAGCATCCTTGTTTCTTTTTTCATTTGTCTTTTTGTAATATATTTTTAAATCCTCTGAGAAAGTGATACATGTCTCTAGTGAGCTGCTGTCCTTATTCTAATTATTAGACAGAAAATAGAACTACCTTATTTTATGGAGTACTATTGAAGTTTAATAAATGCCTTGTCAGTTTTTTTTTTAGGTTCTGTAAAAGCAATAAAACTGTGGAACAAAGTCATTATTATAATCCTTGTATCCTGTAACCAAGAAAGACCAATTACAAATTTTGCTTGGAAACTAGTTCACCAGATTTACCTCCACAAGTTACGTTTCTTGGAGAGTATTTATTGGACTTAATATCAGCCAACTTAAATTCTATTCTGGTCCATTCAGCTCTGCACCTGATTCAATCCAATTCAGTTCATACTCTCAATCTAAAAAATAGTTCCTTGTGCCCTGAACCCTGAAAAATTGGAAGGCAAATGTTGGAACCCCGTTTGAAACTAATTTCATCACAGTTTTCAAATTTGACTACCCATCTAGCCTCCCAGCAAACATATATCTTGGTTATTTCTGCTGTTTCATGTTTCATCAGCGCACTGAACCAATTGAGGATGTTATCTGAACTCTGCATCCTGCAATCATCTCATAAGGTGTTCAAATCATAATTTTTCACCGTTGGTTGGAATGTTGTGAAGGTCAATTCAATCAGTTTGCAATTGGATAAGTGCTTCAATGAGCATGGTTTATGATCCGGGGATTGAGTTGAGTAAAAAGAGCCTAGATCTTTGATTTGAGATTGAAAATATTTGGACACATGACAACTCTTTCACTGTTAAAAAGCGAGACACATGAACCCGTTTCTTTTATCAATTAGTTATTGCCTTTGACCCTTCTTTTCGACTGAAAATTTGAACAAAATTACACTCTGAGGAAACTTGAGTTCATGAGCTTTTAATGATGTGCCATACTTCAAAAAAATTTTTTTTTATGGCCATTGCAAGTTAGTCATTCTGGCAGCTCATGCATGAGGATTTGTATTAGCTTGATTAAGACATTATTTCAAGGCACAACTTTGTAGATATGCTTGACTATTCTCCATAGTGCTTTGCTCCTCTCAATTTGAATGAAATAATTTCAGCCTTAAATTGGTAATCTAGGGAAATTTGTGATTGATGTAATTGGTACTTGTGTAGCTCCAGACCTCCAGTATTACTTTTTGTGTTTTCTTTGTGTATTTTTTTATTTTCCTTATTTCCACGCTTTCTGAGACATTTTTAACCATTTATAACTTTAGCATGCATTTGGGGGTAAAAAAAACAACGTAGTAGATATTAATAACTATGCATCAAGCTGATTCAAACAATAATTTGTATGCCCATATTTTTCTTTCTTATTAATCATTAAAGCTAGTCGATGTATAAAAATATTGCAACTAAAAGAAAAGCGGAGAAATTAATAGGGTTCAACAGAGACATGATCAACATATGAAATTTGGAATTTATGGTTAAAACATACTTCATAATCTCTTCATTGTTTGTTTGGTAAAATATAACATATCTTTATTGCTTATGTCTAACACTAAAGTGACAAAATCTTCAAATTTTGTTCTTTTGTGTTTGGGGATTTCCAAAAATGTCTCCAACATTTGTATCCGTTTAAGATTCTCCCATTACAAATCAAGAACATATCTTCTTTATTTTACTTAATTATTTATAAAATAAAGAAATTTGTGTTCCATGAGACCATTATGTCTTACATTGTCATGATATTTGCTCCTTTTTTTCTTTCTTTCTTTGTTTTAGTTTTGTTATTTTACATTTAGGTCTTGATTCATTCCATTTTCTCACCTTAATAAATGACTTGGTGTGGGAGAATGATCCACATGGGTCTTCTAAATCTTTGTTTGTTAACATGTTAGTTTTCAGAAAGATGGAGAGGTTTTTTTTTAACTATTTGATGGTATATTTGACTTGTTCAAAGACCTAGTCTATTTAAGGGTTTTAAGTATGTAGCTAGTAATCTTGACCTTACACTGTTCTGAACCTTTTCCATTTCCACTTTGGTATTCTTTGCTTGCTCATATTGTATTGTTAGTTCTACTAACATATATGTCAACGCATTTAACCTCTTGGGGTTGTTGCAAATCTGAAATAACCGCTGTTTGTTTCCAGATTGTCCATAGCCTTTCGCGGGCAGTTGATGTTGATGCTAGGCTTTCAAGACTCGATGAACGAGCGCGAAATGTTCAAATTAATGATGAGAGCTTATGTGATTCTTGCCATGCTCGTCTTGGAACAAAGCTCTTTGCAATGTATCCTGATGATTCAATTGTGTGTTACAAGGTTGGTATATCTGTGAAAGTGTTCAAATGTGAAATTGTTTAACATATTGCATTTCTGTATTTGTTTTCTAATGTCGCCCTTTTGTTCTTTTGATAGGTAGATCTTAGCAAATTCTTTACACACCTTTTACTCCATAGCATATCCTCACTCTTCTTTTTAATTGTTACGTTTCCCTTTTTGTGATAAAACTTATAAACTCCACTGTGTAGTTCAACATCAACAAAGTTTTAGTCCAAAATAATCGAGGGTCGGCTAGACATGAATCAATAGGAGAAACCGCAAATTTCAATTGTATAATTTTCTCTTCAAATTAGCATAAGCCCTAATAACCTCATATCTCCTTCAACCACCCTCGACCAAGTTTGCTTAGGTGATTGTCTACCTTTCTTCCATCCATCATGTTGCCACTCTTCAAGCCTCCTTATCAATGTTTTACTCGCTCTTCAACTTATTTTTCCAAATCACCTCATCTTATCCTCCATAGAAGCAATTGCTACTATCTTCCTAATAACCTCATTGCTTATTTCATCCTTTTTTATTCACCCACACACCCAACGTTGGATGTGCATCTCTACCATGCTCATCTTATGAAGGTGGCAATTTTTCAAAGCCTAACATGCAGTCCTATATAGCAGTGCCAAACTGCCAACTTGTGGTAGAATTTTCCCTTCAATTTATGGGACATAATTGATGTAGTTCAAGGGTGCGATTATGATTTGTTAAAGTTATTAAAGGAAGTTTCTTCGAAGTTTTGGGTCAAATATTGGTTGAATCTTGAATAATGTTTCAAAAAACAAGGTTTTTACTCATTTTAGGCATTAGATTTATTTAAGTATCTTTTAGATTTTATTTTTAGCATAATTAGTTGTTGGGTTTTTTAAGATATGCCCCCGAGGTATTCAATTTCCTAAGGTGTACCCCAATTTTTTTTTGTTTTTTTTTGCTTAATTGTACCCCTAAACTAATTATTTTTAATCATCCGTAGTCCCTCAGTTAACCGTCCGTTAATTAGTCATTAACTTATGATTTTTTAATTTTATTTGCAATAATTAATTCCTTTTTCTTTCATGATTTCACTTCCTCCCTCCTTCCTCCATTGTTGCAACAACCTTAGTCGCTATTTTTTTCCTCCATTGAAATTAAAAACCAATAAATCCAATTTGATGATTGATGATGATATGAAGTAATTGCATATGAAAACCCAGATAAATCTCCAAGTCACGGAAAACCAGAAATAACACTTCTAGAATAATGTTAGGAGGAATTCACCTCACCAAGATCAATGGAAACGACATCAACACCAAACCAGCGCTCCTCTTATCTGTTTTCATTTTGGATCGATTCTTAACTGGAAACTTTCTTTCATTTAATCTTTTACCATTATTGTGTACATTTGAGTAGAACAAAAAATGTTAAAAGGATTAAATAAGTAATTGCATTTGCTCCTTGGATAGGGATTGATGATCACGGTAGGGGCTGGAGGAGGAAGAAGGGGGTGATGAGAGAAAAGGGGATAGGGAGATGAAGCTCTCAAACAGTCAATACCAAAAATATAAAGAAAATGGGTTTAATAAAACTGTTTGGAGGCCATGGGGAGATTGTGGCTGCAGATTGACCGTTGAAGACAGGAGGATGGAGGAGGAAATGAAGGTTGAATACCAAATACCCCTTTTTATTATCAAATTCAATTTTTAAAGCAAAAAAAGAAAAAAAAGAAAAGAAAACGAAAAAAGAAAAAGAAGCAAGTAACAAACGGAAACCCCAATCAGTTAGTTTTAATAGATGTGAAGGTTAATGATAATTAAAAATAATTAGTTCAGGGGTACAAATCAGAAAAAAAAATTTTTGGGACACCTTAGAAAATTGAGTACTTTGAGGGCGTATCTTGGAAAAAACCTTAGTTTTTAAGTTTGTGCTGGTTAATTTTATTGTACAATTTTTCTAAAATAATTGGTTGTGATTTTTTTTTTTTTTTTTTGACCGATGTCATCTGTTGCAGTTGGCCTAATATATCTTTTTTTCGGGAAAAGTATTGAAAAAATCAAATAAATAGTTTACTTTTTGGCGTTCAAGGCTCTTTTATTATAACTATCCAACTGGAATTCAGGCAGGATCTATTAGAATTTTATCTTACTTATGATATGATTAGAATTATAGCTACAATTTTTATTTTTTATTTTGTGATTATAAATGGCATTGGATGCATGCCTATAGGGCTATTATGATTAATAAAATTCATTGCTTTTGAGTCAAAATAAATCTGAAATTGTGAGTTAGGGCTTGTTTACATTTGTTGAAAACAGTTGAGCTGAGGTGAATAGTTTTAGTATGGATTAATATTTTTTTAACTTTGGATATTAATGGAGTAATGATTTTTTACTATTAATGGTTTTTAACTATAATTTTTATGGATTTTGATTTTCAACTATGGATTAACTATGATTATTAATTTTTAATTATGGAATATTAATGGATTTTAACTATGGAGTAATGACATAGTAAAAATTTTGATATAAAATATTTCGCTATTGGTAGTTTATATTTTATGAAACAAAAATCAGTAATACATTTTCATATGTAGTAGTTTCATATATTTGTGAATGGTAATCCACTTATATGGTGTTTTCATATTTTTGTAAATGATAATCTACTTATACTTGTATTTCATTTCTTGAATGGTAGTTTCATAATTTTTTTTTTCGTGAAAATTATAACCTAATAAATATATATATGAAACAAAAAAAATAATCATTAATGTTTCAAAAATATACTCTCTCTGTTTGTTTCTTTTTGCTTTTTGCTTGCTACAATCGTTTTTTAATATCTCCTGAGACACAACTTAAAACGTTTATAGATCGAGCTACAAGCTTGTAAAAATTACAAAAATTATATGGTTAAATAGCACATATTGTGACGAATTAAATAAGATCACATATGACTACATTCTATCATACGTGTATAAAACTAAAGAGAGTCAAAGTACTCGCATGAATAGTGATAGAAGTCAATATGTAGCGAGTAATAAGAACCGGAGGGAGTATTATGAACACACTAATAATATTATGAACAAAATAAAGCCAAGTACGGAGTAATGATAATATTATGAACAAAATTATTACGAAGTATGAATAAAATAATATTATGAACAAAATAATATATATCAACAAAATAGTATATTATGAACAAATAATATTAGGAAGAAATAAATTAGCAAAATAAATGAAGAGCTGAACTGAAATTAAGCTGAATTAAACAAGCCCTTAGTTGAGTGAATTGAATAGCTTGTCACAGCTTCACTGATGCTTTTCTTCTTGTTTCAAGTTGGAAAGATCAATTCTCTATTTGAGTTAAGTTTATTCGTGATTGCTTGTATTTTTTCCGATCGATTTTGTTTTTTAATTTTTGTTCAAATCAAATAAAATACAAAAGCATGTTCTTTAATTTCTAGTTTAGGGTGTTTCTCAATTTAAGCTGCGTAATCTATGTTTCGAATCGATTTGGATCATAAATTGCACAACATAAAGTTACAAAGTGGGCACTCAATTGTCCATCCCTATGAGGTTAATTATAAATGAGACTAATTTAACAAACCACACCATTTACTCGAAGCAATAGTGGGGATTCATTTAGCTTTTATTCAGCCACCCAATATTTGGGATTAATTATTTCAGATGTTTCTTTTTATTATTTTGTGAACAAATCATGGATGAATTTTTGTTTACTGATTGGCTCATTGGAGGACTTGATAGGCTTTTTTTCCCTTTTTTTTATTTTTTTGGTTATTGATTATTGAGGCTGCTAAGGTGACAACCACGTTCCCATTTATGTTTCTTATTATTCCATAGGAAATTTAGAGAGTGAAGCACAATATCTAGATTGGGGTAGTTGCGTACTTTATACTTGAGTTGTGCTCACATTGTATTGTTGTAGTTTTATGACGACGAAGAGTATATATACAGTCAGCTTTCAATTGAATGTGGTATGCCAATATTGTTGACACTATATGTCTCTAACACATTGTTTGGATATAAAGGAGATGGAGAGAAGGGGAGGGGCAGGGGAAAGGAATGGGGGCAAGCGCACTTGTTTGGGGGGGGGGGGGGGGGGAGGAATAGATCCATTTTCCCTCTTTTTGATATTATCCCTCCAAAATTGGAGCGATCTTGAAGGAAAATGGAGCTCTCTTTCTCCTTTCCTTTCTTTCCCCTTCCCTTCCTCCTATTTCTCTCTCCTCTCTTCTCCTTCCAAATTGCTATCCAAACATAGAGTAAGTGTGATCCAGAAACAAGTTCAAGATCATTGAGGATGAATCTCAAGAAAAGGAACTTTTGCTGAGTCATCAGGTTTAAGATCTTTGGAATGGCATGGTCTTACTATCAACAAGGCCATTGTTGCATTTCAAGGTTGAAGACACACATGTCTTGAAAGACGGTGGTTTTGGGGAATAGTTGTTTTACCTATGGGTTCTTTCCTACGCATTTTGCTAGGGTTTTGCTCATTTCAGACATTTTTGTGTTTTGAGTCTTGGTATGTGTTCTACATCATAATCCTTTAAAAGACATGGAAAATGCACTCTTGAGGAAATTGCGATGGAAATTGTGGCGAGTTCTTGGCGTGTGTTTCAAGGCTCTTGGGCTTCTATTTTGGTCCGTGTTTCTTGAGGGAATTTTGATGTTTATCTAGTTTGTTAGTTTGTAAGTTAGTTGGTAGTTTTGTTTGTTAATTTCATAATTTGTTAGGATAACATTAGGAAATCACATGGAAAAGGGTTTTGTTTGACTTAGAGGTATAGGAGTTATAGAATAGGTAGCAGCCGTGTGTTGTTTGTTTGTTAGGGGATGTTGTCAGTTGTTTTAGAGTTTGTTAGTAGTTTGTTAGGATTTAGTGATGGTTATGACAAAAATAGCCTCAATTATATTGTAACAAATAAGTTCATTCATTTTTTCAATAGAATTTTCAAGTTTATACTTGTTCTTTTCTTCACAAAAACTGTGGGTTATAGTGAGCGATTCGTGGGGATTCACAAGGGTTCTGTTTAACCGAAAATAATTCTTGAGCAAATCGAGAAGTATTTTCATAGCATCTATTTTTAGGTAAGGAGCTATTCTAATTACCTATATAGATCAAAGTGTTGGCATAATGTTGAGGATTGAGCCTGTGCTCACAACTGTAGTGATGTACATTACAAACAACAACAAACCTTAGTCCCAAAATAATTTGGAGTCGGTTAGACATGAATCAATATGAGGAATCGCAAAAGTCATCAGCAGAAATCATCTTCCTCCAATCTTCCCTATTTGATATATGTTCTCTCGAGCCCCTGCACCCTTATATCTTTACTAACAACCCTCATCCAATTTTACTTAGGTCTTCCTCTACCTCTCCTCATTCCCTCTTGTTGCCACCCTTCCAACCTCTTTACTGGAGCGTTACTCGGTCTCTGTCTTATAAGACCAAACCATCTTAGCCAATTTTTCATTTTATCTTTAATAAAAGCAACCCCCAAATTCCTCCAATTACCTCATTCTGTTTTTGTTTTCCCGACACTAGTTTGTACGCTCGTGCTACCCTCTCATACATATCTTAAATGAAATATTTCATTGAGATACCTTTCCTTGTTAAAGCTCACTATAACACTTCCCTTGGATTATTCATCATATGTCTTCTCCGTCAATAAAAGCCATATATAAGCTGTCGCCTCCATAGTTGGCATAAAACCAACTGATTCTCTGAAATTTGCACAAATCTTCACAACCTCAATTCAATAACTCTTCCCAAAGTTTCATGGTATGGCTCATTAGCTTGATCTCTCTATGTAGCACAATCTTGAACATCACCTCTATTCTTATACACCGGGGTTATGGTGCTCTTCCTCCATACCATTGGCATCCTATTATTTCCCCATATCTTGTTGAAGAGAGCAGTCAACTACTCAATTCCTTTGCTCCCAAAACACTACAAACCTTATAGGAACACCATTCGGTCCCACAGCTTTCCTTGACCCCATATTTTTTAAAGCTCTTTTAACTTCCTCCTTCTAAACCTCCTCTAAAAGCCGATTTACAATGCCATGAATCATAGCTACACCCTAATCTCTTGCTCTCCGAACCTCATTAAATAAGTTATCAAAAAAGGACCTCATTAGCATGACGTACAAACTAGTGTTGGGAAAACAAATAGGGAATGAGGTGGGTTGCTTCTATTAAAGATAAAATGAGGGAAAATTGGCTAAGATGGTTTGGTCATATAAGACGGAGAGGGTGAAAGGGTGGCAACAAGAGGGAATGAGGAAGGTAGGAAGACCTAAGTAAACTTGGATGAGGTTGTTCCTTTGATCAACATCTTTTAAACACTTACCTCCCCTATATCCTGAGTTATTTGGTCTCTCATACGAGCATTCTGTAGATGTCTTTCTCCCCTTCTTTAGTATCCAACCAAGCATAAAGGTCTTGGTTTACCTTTGCCCATGCATCTGGGACCATCCGTCTTTTTAGCTTCTCTTCTAGCTTATTTATACGTCTCAAATTATCATCATTTCGAGATGTTCCCAACCTCCTATAGCACTCCCTCTTGTTTCTTATAGCTTGTTTTTACCTCTTCATTTCACCAAGATGTGTCCTTATTTGGTGGCAATTCTCAAAATGTTCTTTTGCCACATCTTTTAACAGTGTTCTATTTTTGTCCAAACAATATCTACATTTGAATCCATACTCATTAACCAATTATCTATACCAACCATTTCTCCACAAATTGTTGTGTTTTCTCTCCTTGAAGCTTCCACACACTTTATTCAAGGTTCCACAACTGGCCTCTTTCTCTTTAAGCCTTTCTTTCGTCGTAAAATCTAGCACCACCAACCTATGTTGGGTGACCATACTCTCGCCAGGGATCACCAATAATACTCTTTCTCCAAGTGTCCCTCACAGGAAGAAGTCTATTTGACTTGCATGATCCCCGCTCCTATAATTCATTAGATGGGATAGTCTTTTCTCGAACCGTGTGTTCATTATACCTAAGTCGTAAGCCAAAGCAATCCAGAATATCTCTTCTCGCTTCATTTCTCTCCCCACCCACCAACACCCTTCATGCACACTTTCAGCCCTCCCTCTTTCCCCCCATGCCCATTAAGATCACCGCCAATGATCAACTTCTCTCCTGTAGGAACCTGCCTCACAACCTCTTCGAACTTCCCAAAACTCATTCTTAATAGACTTATCCAATCCAACTTTTGGTGCATAGGCACTAACAATAGTCATAACCTCATCTTCCAACAACACTTTAATGCCCATAATCACATGATCAATCTTTCTAAACACCTCCACTACATCATTGTTATATGTCTTATCCATGAGAATACCCAATCCATTTCTTCTCGAGTCCCGGAATACCAATTTAACCCCATCTATTTCCTTGCCTTTTGTCCAACCCATTTAGTCTACTGCAAGCACTTTGCATAACTGCAGTGTTACATATATAAAATTTTGATTTGCTAATTGTTTCTCCTTGAATTTGTCCTCATAGCACTTAATTTGGGACCTTGTGCTGAAATAAGAAATCGGTAATAAGTCTGTACTGAGAAAATAAATTTTGATTGATGAGTTTAAAGGTTGTGTATGTGCAAATTTAGCATATTAAATCACTTCACTTGGCTGCTTCACAGATGAAGCAGTACTGTGTTTCCTTGTGTGAACATCTGCTATTGTGCCCTATGATGGCTATTCTTTTTTTTTTTTTTTTTTTTTTTTTTATACTTTATCAAATTTAGTGTGTGTGGATTAGAATATAATAACTAATTACCCTAATTTTCAAATTAATGGCTCCCTATTGAAGTCTTAATCGGGACAAACAGGTACAACATACATCAATATTGAACTTTTGCTGTTTCATAATTATTTTTGAAGAATGCTTATTGACTGTCATCTTTTCAGTAATATTGCTGTAGTTTTGAAGCGAATCTCGTAGGGATAATTTTGAAATGTAGAATTTTATCCAAGCTTGCACTCATCAACCTGGCCCTGAAATGTTTACATATTTACATAATTCAAAGAAAGAATTCACTAGATTTACATATTTACAAATTTGGAATTGGACTGCTTTATGTTGTGTGCCGCTTTGCAAAATTCTTAATAAGTACTTATTCTTTTTATTCATTTTTATATATTTGACAAAGAAAGAAAGATACTGATTAACTTAAGTTCTTTTAAGTCCATCAGATGTTTTATCATAATTTTTGTTCATTCTTCTGCTGTTCTTACTGTTTTTAGGGGAACATTACTATTTTTTCCCATTACCTTATCAATTACTAAACCTAACTCTGATTCCCCTCACTTCCATGCAGTGTTTCCGCCGTCTAGGGGAATCTACTTCTGTACACATCGTGATTTCAAGAAAGAACCATTGATTAAAACCCGGTTGGCTCTATCCATATAGCCTTCTTTGGAGATGCACTCTTGAAGCATATGGCAATAAACTTTACGGCTCGGGATACAATTTAGATTGGTGTAATTTGTCTTGGCCGCTGGCCCACTGCTAGGGATTATTTGTAATGTACAGATCTGTCAGTCATAAAATTCTGACAATGTAGTGTATGCGTTTATATGGCGTAGTTTTTAGGTGAAATTGAGAGATGATTCTACTGCACATATAACAAGCAATGTCAGAGTTTGATTTCCTCAAACTATACTTCATGTGCCCTATGTCTTTTTTGCCCCATAGGTTTTGGAACAACATATGAATTTGTAACCACTATTGATCTGTTTGATCGCCTCGTAGTGTAATACTATTTTGAAGAAAAATGGTTTAGTGACATGCAGTGCTTATAAAGACTGCATTGCACAATTGAGTATTGCTTAGTTTTTTGCCAACGCTTTCCCGTTTTGAGGGATGTAGATGATATAGATATCGGAAATTATTATTGTGCACCCGGGAGTACATTATGATATACACTCCCTATTATATGTATTTTTCACTATAGATATTCATAATTCACTTGTAATGTTCATTTTTTACAAGTAATATTTTAAGCAATAACACGAATAATATATTGATTAAACTTTTATTATTAAATACCCTATCTATTAAATTATCTCTCCGC
>PYUH01000548.1:254106-362548 GCA_016808085.1 Suaeda aralocaspica
TTTTTTTTTTTTTTTTTTTTTTTTTTTTTTTATACTTTATCAAATTTAGTGTGTGTGGATTAGAATAATTAACTAATTACCCTAATTTCAAATTAATGGCTACCTATTGAAGTCTTAATCGGGACAAACAAGGTACAACATACATCAATATTGAACTTTTGCTGTTTCATAATTATTTTTGAAGAATGCTTATTGACTGTCATCTTTTCAGTAATATTGCTGTAGTTTTGAAGCGAATCTCGTAGGGATAATTTTGAAATGTAGAATTTTATCCAAGCTTGCACTCATACAACCTTGGCCCTGAAATGTTTACATATTTACATAATTCAAAGAAAGAATTCACTAGATTTACATATTTACAAATTTGGAATTGGACTGCTTTATGTTGTGTGCCGCTTGCAAAATTCTTAATGAAGTACTTAATCTTTTTATTCATTTTATATATTTGACAAAGAAAGAAAGATACTGATTAACTTAAGTTCTTTTAAGTCCATCAGATGTTTTATCATAATTTTGTTCATTCTTCTGCTGTTCTTACTGTTTTTAGGGGAACATTACTATTTTTCCCATTACCTTATCAATTACTAAACCTAACTCTGATTCCCCCTAAACTTCCATGCAGTGTTTCCGCCGTCTAGGGGAATCTACTTCTGTAACACATCGTGATTTCAAGAAAGAACCATTGATTAAACCCGGTTGGCTCATATCCAGATAGCCTTCTTTGGAGATGCACTCTTGAAGCATATGGCAATAAACTTTACGGCTCGGGATACAATTTAGATTGGTGTAATTTGTCTTGGCCGCTGGCCCACTGCTATGGATTATTTTGTAATGTACAGATCTGATCAGTCATAAAATTCTGACAATTGTAGTGTATGCATGTTTATATGGCGTAGTTTTTAGGTGAAATTGAGAGATGATTCTACTGCACATATAACAAGCAATGTCAGAGGTTTGATTTACTCAAACTATACTTCATGTGCCCTATGTCTTTTTTGCCCCATTAGGTTTTGGAACAACATGATGAATTTGTAACCTACTATTGATCTGTTTGATCGCCTCGGTAGTGATAATACTATTCTTGAAGAAAAATGGTTTAGTGACTTGCAGTGCTTATAAAATGACTGCATTGCACAATTGAGTAATTGCTTAGTTTTTGCCAACGCTTTCCCGTTTTGAGGGATGTAGATGATATAGATATCGGAAAATTATTATGTGCACCCGGGAGTACATTATGATATACACTCCCTATTATATGTATTTTTCACTATATGATATTCATAATTCAACTTGTAATGTTCATTTTTTTACAAGTAATATTTTAAGCAATAAACACGATATATATTGATTAAACTTTTATTATTAAATACCCTATCTATTAAATTCATGTACAAAGGAGGCTAATGTTCCTCTTAATTTATAAGTAACAATATAAAATTTTATTTTGGAACTATAAATTCTCTATATGAATTGGACCCTTAAATGTGTGCCAAGAGTGAAGGGACAATATTCCATTTTAACATCAATATATCATGTTATCAACTCTAAAAATTCATTTCCAATACATGATATTCATATCACAATGATTAATATTATACACATATACTCAATGTTTTTAGATTATAATATTCACTTTTCAATGTATTATGTTCCCCTATACAATATTCATTTCTTAATATGTAGTATTCCGATGAATATTGTAGCTTTTGAAATTTGAATTTTCATATTAAAATGGTTGGGTCTTCATCTACTTATTACATTAGAGAAGTTTACAATGGAAACTCTTGTATTTTTATTACGTGAATACTCTATATTTTCCACTCATGTGCTATTGTATTTTTAAAAGGGCTACAGAGTAAAGAGTCTTTATGTTGTAGCTTCTTATGGAGCATGTAAAAAACAAAGGTGAAGCCAATAATTCACGGACTAAGAAAAAAGTTATGCAGATGATAGTTTGTATGAAGTAACTAGAAAAGCTTTTAGGCGCATTGTTGATCACTTGGTGGGGATGAAGTAAGATATTTCTCTTGTTATTTTACAATGAATATTACAGGTAACAAAATAAATGTTATATCTTATAAAATGAATATTACATTTGACAAAATAAATATTATAACAATTGATATCGATAAATCTAACTATAACTTCGGCCAACAATCCACATCCGGTGACACACTATTATTATGCCATACCATCACCCTGCATCTTGTATCCACTCCACCAAAATAAAAATACGGAGTACATAAAAATGCCCCCTTTTTTCCAATTTTCAAACAAATTCATGGTTGTTTGATCATCTACTTCTCTCATGACAAAAAATAAATAAATAAATAAAAATAAACAAAAAAGTAAACTAACAAAAAAAAAAACGTCTACTTCTCATATCAAAGCATGAAATTAATTTTTAAAAAGATTAAATTTTAGGACTTTTAATACTAATACTCCCTAAATAATTTATTACTTGCTACATTGCAAGTTGGAAACAAAGAACAAGGTAGGTCACTATCAAAGTAGACCATTTATTTAAGCAATTTTTAATGAAAGAGGGAGAAGTAGTTAGGAGACTTACACAAGCTAATTTACCCGGCAAAATCCCACCCCACTAACACAAAACACAATAAAAATTATGAAAATTTTTGTTCCCACCAAATTTTGGTGGTGAGGCAAAAAGAAACCCAAAATTTAAATTACACCAAATTTGAACATGTTTACAACACAACAATGACTGGAATATATATACACCTTTTGAGCATTTAATGCTCATTTATTCACCAAAAAACAAAAATCTCTCCAAAATCGAAATTCTTGAGTCGTTACAAAAACTACTCCACGGGAAAAAAATACCAATAGGTAAAAAATACTAGTAGAAAAAAAAAAACGGTAGGAAAAAAATGTGGGGGAGGGGGATAGAATTACTCTCTGCTTATTCATCATTGAGTAAGTTTTTTCCCTGATTGTTTTTCTTTTATTCAACCTTTGTTAGGCTTCATTTGGTAATCTTCTCACACAGTGCCAACACACCTTTGTTGGAGGAGTTTGAAGAACTTCAATTATGGATGATGAAAGTAGAGCAACAATTCTCTTAGAACAACTGAACAGGGATAATGACATCCTTGTTGGTAATACTTCCCCAACTTCAATGGCTACACTAACAGTGTGTGGACCTTCACCATCAACTCTTCAATTCAATAATGTTGCTGAACAAGAAGACCAAGGTGGAGTGGCTGAAAGTTCAGATTCAGAATATGAGGGAGAGCATGTGGTGGAGTTGTTGTCATACAACTCGGATATTGAACGTGAAGGGTATGAGTTTACAGATTCTAATTCAGACTCAGAACCACAAATCCACTTCAAAGCCTTGGTATTCAAGCCCTGAAAAGAAAGCACAATGAATTGTCAAACAAACAGAAAGCTCCAGTAGCAAACAAGCATCAACAATTATACCAAGATAACTCACTACCAAAGGGCACTAAAAAAACTAGGCAAGTAGTTACGAGGTTTCAAGATGGTCTATCTCAAGGTTGTGGCATATAGTGCAAGATCAAATAATGAAGAAAAAGGTTGACATAGATGTCAACAGCATGAAAATAGGCAATGTAGGTAGAAAGAGAGTTCAAGTTGACATAGATGAGTTGATGAGAACACCACTATGTATGAGAACAACAATAAGGTATGCACCAAAAGCTTTAGGAATACACAAATCCACTTTTCACAGGATGGTGAAAAGGGGAACAATTAAAAAACACATAAACACAGTGAAGCTGTAATACCCCTCCTGATTGCTTTAAAGGGATTATATGTACTACTCATACCAACAGGATGCATCTTTCTTTTAGGAAGCTCATTTCCTAAGAAACTCCAAAGTTAAGCGTGCTTGGTTGGGAGCAATATTAGGATGGGTGACCTCCTGGGAAGTTTCTCAAGGTGTGCATGAGTGAGGACAAAAATGCGCCGGAAGGACTTGTGTTAGTTCATGAGGATAATTGTTGGCCCTTGTTGTGCATTGGTGATCAATCAGCACAACCTTGTGCACACAGATGAGAATTGGTTTTGCTTCTCCAAGATTAGACAAAGGTATTACTTAGCCCCACAAGAGCTTGGACCACATAGAAAATGCAAAAGAAAAAGGTTCATCAAAAAGATATGTTATATGCTGCTGTTGCAAGGCCACACATTATTTCAGGCACACAAAAAGTTATTTGGGATAGGAAGATTGAAATTTGGCCTTTTTTTAATATCAAGTGGAAGCAAAGAAGAAGAGCAGAAACAAAGATAAAGGAATAATTGAAACAAAGGCAACTTTAAGCATAACTCAACAGTTTTTGAAGAAGAAAATGTTAGAAAAGTTGCTTCCAACATTAAGAGCAAAATGGCTTGCTCATGCAACTAGAACAATATGGATTCAACAAGATAATGCAGGGCCACATATCTCAGGGGATGACATTGACTTCTTGAATGAGACTAAGAAAGACGGGTTTGATATTCGATTGATAAACCAACCAGCTCAAAGCCCAGACTTAAACATACTTGATCTAGGATTTCTTAGGGTAGTCCAAACTATAAAAGAGCAAATGTCATACAAAGATAATAAAAGCAGTTGAAGATGCGTACTATAACTATGATCCAATTAAGTTGAATTGCATATTTTTTAAATTTGCAAAGTTGCATGATTGAAATTTTGAAGTACAAGGGTCAAAATAACTACAAGCTGACTCACATGAACAAAGTTGCTTTAGACAAACAAGGATTGCTTCCAGTTTAGTTAGAAACAGAGAAGTTAGTGGATGAGTGACTTTAGTGGTTGGAACATGGTAATGTTGATGGGTTTGTGAATGATGAACAGGATAGTCAAACTGATTCAGATGCTGATGTTGGTGATTATGAAGATGTTGAAGAAGAAGTATCAGAACAACAAGTTTAACATGTAAGCAACTCAACCATTTTTGTAAGCGAGTAGGTTAGAGTTTTCTATGCATTGACTTTTGGCAAGTGCTGATTTTGTAAATAAATGATAGGCAATGTAAGTATTATGTAGGTTACAAGCACTTGATAGTACACAAATCACCCCATTTGGAGTTTGGGTGTTGAACATTAGGAAGGATGAAATTGACATATATGTAAACGATGTTGGAAATGTATTTTGATGGAATGTGAATTTAACTCTCAGTAACTTATCATCATAGAGTCATAACTCATAAAGGTCATTCAGTAAAGTTAAACACTGCCTCAACAAACAACTGAACATCAGTTGGTGTGGCATATGAATAACTAATTGATAACCAAGATTGGAGTCAATCACAGCAACTTCACTAGTAGCACACTGCAATAAATCAAGCATTCAAAAACTCAAGGGACATGACATTTCTTTTCGATTAATCCTTAATTCATTCCGTTGAACACATCCTAACCAACTGAAAATATTTGGTGTGGCTGTTTAATTAAAGAGTAAGGCAACAGGGACAAATATGTACGATGATGCAGTAGCCACGACTGAATTTGCTGCACAGAGACTCCAACCTTTTGCATTTGGGACAATGTGATTGATACCATACTTCCAAACCAGAAAGGAATAGTTGGGGTGGTAAGAGAGGTATGAGGGTAGTAGCAAGTAATAAAGTACAAAGGAATTTATTTACTCAGAAGTTTAGAAATCACAAAATAATCATAGAATCACAGTAACATAACAATCACATAAAGGACATCAATTTAGTTAACAGAGATAAATCATCAGATTAGTTTATCACATTAAATCATCAAAATAATATTAGAAACAAACAATCATTAGAATAACTATTTCACAACGATCATCATCACAATAATAGTTCAAATTAATTAATTAGGCACAGAATCATGAACACAAATTATCAAACATAAATATAAAATACTTATCATCATAGATCTTTACAGTAATCAAACATAGTAACCATCAAAATCATGAAACATCACAACACGGTAACTCAAAAATAAAATAAAAAAATCAAGGCACATAAAAGGGAGAATTAGGATCAACTCTATTGTGGAAGAACTGAGGATTATCCTTTTTAAACTGAGCCCAATTATCAAGCCCTTGAGTTTCATCGGAGTCGTAGTCTTTTAATTTTGGAGTTGAAGGTGTTGAGAAAACAACACGGTTAAGGCTTCTCCGTGTTTTACATCTTCTCGATATCGACAAATCATTAGGATCAGGTGGAATGTAACCTAGACGGTCAGGAGTGTCCTCCACCTCCAAATCGGAACATTCATCAGTCATATCATTACTTTTTGGTGTGTTTGGGGCTAGGGTGAACCCCGAGGAAGAAGAAATTTTTGAGGAATTCATTTGGTTTGGATGTTCAGTAGGAGAAACTATTTGTGAAGCTGTTTTTTGATCAAATTCAGAGGAATGGGGTTTAGATGGTTCGTGATACCTTCTCAATCTCTCCCACAAATCTTGCAACTCACTCTCCGGCACCAGGGTTTTAATGTAGGATGAGTAACCAACATACCAAAAGACTCTTTTGGTGGTGGATTATTAGGATCCATGAAGCCAATTTACACGCACAAAAGATAAAACAACCAGAAGATAAACAGTAACGTCACTAATCAATTTTTTTTTTTTTATAAATAAAAATACTGAACAAAATTCATACCAAAATGACGAGAAAAATGATGTAATACTACATGTCTTATTTATTTTGAAAACAAATGATTTATATAAAAAAACGTATAAATTTTTATTAAAAGAAAAATATATGTATTATATATTAAAAAAATTGGATTTAGTCTTCCATTCCCACTACTGGTGGGGAAGTTTCATTTTGAAAGAAAAAAATAAAAAAAATAAATAATAATAATAAATAATAATAATAAATAAAATTTTGAAAAAACTTTTACGTATGCTTTCAAAAGCGATCAGTTTACAATTTCTTTTCACTATATTCTATCATTCAAAAGTAAAAAAAATAATAATAATAAAAAATAACTTCTCTATTACTTGATAAAATTAATTCATGTCTTCCTTCATAATCAAGCCTTAATTAAGTAAGTAATCCAAGATCTTTTCTCTAATTTTACTCTTTAAAATCTGTTTAATTGAATTGCTTGTATGGGTTCATTATTGTAGACAAAGGAGAATTTCTAGTTGAGGATTATTAGATTGTTCGTTTGACTCGCGATTACCCTAAACAAGGAAATTCCTATGTCCATCAATTTTCATTAATCTCGTAGATTTTGGTATAAGGTGACAAAATGTATCATTTACATGATATTTCATGAATTACGTGCGTGATTATTAATTGTAGAGGTATTGATGAATCATATAAGTTGTGCATAATTAGTGATACTACTCCATACACATTGAAATCCAAGTGGTCCACATTAATTAGGGGTGAAAATTCGGTGTATGGTTTGGATTATTGCTCAATCCAAATCCAAACCATATATTTTTGGACTTTGAAATTTGAGTCCAATCCAATCCATATTGAATTTCAATCCAATCCACCTAAATTCGGTCTTACAATTTTGGATCCAATCCAATCCGAATTTTAAAGATATATTTTTTTTTACAACAATTCTTGCTTAATATATTTGTAGCAATAATCTGTAGTACTATCCAATAACTCACTAAATTAAATACTACACACATTGAAAAAGGATGATAGAGAATTTTAGGATTTTGCTAGCTTATGGTGTTTTGGGCTTAACTACTTAACAAGTAGTAGGCTTAAGGTCATTAGGGACTTAAAGGTTTATTATTATTCGGTCTAAAGTTCGGTGTACGGTCCACCGAGGGGTCCAGTCCGAATCCAAACCGAAATCCGAAAAACAAAAAATTTACAATCCAAACCGCACCAAATTACAAAAAAATCCAATCCAAATTTTCAAAAGGGTTTGGTTTGATTCGGTCTTCCGGTTTAATCCGAATAACTTTCGCCCCTAGTCCGCATGCATGAATTTATGTAAATAAGACCAAAAGTTGCATTCCACTACCTATGAGTGAATACACTACTAATACTAGGACTATCTAATTTTGAAACAAATTGCTTTGATTTGGTGTTTGTTATATTTATTTAATTATTTTATATCATTATATTATTTTTTAAATAAATATTAATAAATAAAATAACTTGGGCTCTTGATACTTTATTGTGTGAATTTGTGTAAATTATTCTTCCTCTAATACACCATGTGGCATTGTGATATAGAGGCAGGCCTTGTTGTAATTTGGTTTTCATAAGTGTTGGTGAAACGAGCATGGAATACCGAACTATTGATGTACTGATGTCCAAGGAAACAAGCATTTATAATACTTATATTTTAATGGTGAACGAGTCATTTACGTATATGAAACAGTTGTTCATGTATGTACGCATACACTAGTTGAGATAATCGTAGATACGGACGTGGCTTGATAAGATTAATTAGTAACCAATACGAAAATAAATCAAAAAAAAAGGGAATGACACCAATGGGATGGATCCTTTTGGCTAGGAACAGTAAACCTATTAGTCGTGAACCTCTCAACTTTTAAGTCGATGTGCTTCTAATAGGTCGTGTTAATTTATTATTTTGTGACTATGAGTATTTAGTCGTCCTCCTAATCGTGAACTCATTGATATTGATTAATGAGCTTTTAGTGAGGGGTGTGCACACTAAGGACTTTGGGCCGTTATGATGAGTTGTTGATATTAGGGTGACGACCCTAATAAGGTAGTTGGTTCGTGGGATTAGTCCCCTTCTATCGACGTTTTGACTTCCCGCTCAAATAAAATATTAAAGATTGATTGATTTTATTATCATATCAGTATATTGTTTTAGTTTAACTTTGATATTAGTTGTATCATTTGTTATTTATGTAAAAAAATGAAAAAAAAACTAACATTTCAATTGTTTAAATAAAAGAAAAAAATTATTATTATTTTGCAACGGGGTGGAGTATGAATTACCAGCTTTTGTCTGATTTTTTATTTTTGTGTTTTCTTTATTATACTTTTGTTTGCAGGTGAGTATGGGGATTATGGTATATGACGCGGAAAGAGATGAGCTCACTTTAGTTCCTCCTTATCTTAATAATGTTTGTAATTTGTGTTGGAGTATTTAAAGCTAGTGAAGATGTTATTTTATTTATTATGAGTGTTTATGGTTTGTAGTTTAATAACTACGTTAGTTAGCTCTAATTGAAAGTGTGTGAATTATCAGAGTTAAAGTATTGGAGTTTTTTTTTCTTTTTTATCTGTGGAAGGTAAAACTTTAGTTTAGCCTTGCATATATTTTATATAAATGTGGCGGTAGTACCCCAATACCTATTATTACAATGATTTACACAAAAAAAAAAATATATATAATAATAATAATAATAATAATAATAATAATAATAATAATAATATGCACTTTCTACTAATAGGTTTTGGGGTGTTACAAAATGGTATCATAGCTTAACCTATCCTCATGTTGAGGCTATCTTTCTACCACCTAGCATCTCTGACCATAGTCCATTACTTTGACTAAAATTTATTTTTACTCCTATTTGTTATTATATAAAAAATATTTATTTATTCATTTATTATTATTTATTTTATATATTAAAAAAAAGGAGCTGTCATTAGAAGCCATTGACTTAAAATAGAAGAGATAGTTATGTGAGTTGATATTCAAGTTAAAATTAAACATGAGTGGGGATGCGTCTCTAATTTAGAGACGGATAATTTCCGACCCTAATTTAGAGACGGATTTTTTGTAATCCGTCTCTACTTTAAATTAGCGATGAAGATTTTACGAACGGTGTTGATCCGTCACTACTTCCGTCGCTGAATTTGAAGAAGTAGAGACGGATTCAATCCGTCCCTAAAACGTGTTTTTTTTGTAGTGTCTCATGACTTGTTTTGAATGTGGAAACTTGGGACATAAGTCTTACCAGTGCCCACAAAGGAGTAATGGACAAAAATTAGGTCATCAAACTCTCCAAGATGGTCAGAATGGGGGAAAGAGTGGCGATAGAAGCAGAAGTAACTCAAATCAGAATTACAAGAACAATTGGCAAGGTCAACACAATAATAATCAAGGGACAGGGAATGGTCAACACTTCAACAATAATCTGGGAGGCAATGGGAATGGGAATGGTAATCGAGTTGGGGAGCATGTAACACCCTGGATTTTCCTAACTGCCTACTTCTTATTTTTTAGGAAAACATATTAAATTAATAAGAATTATATTTATTAAAACTACTAAATATGGAAAAATCAAAGTATTACCGCCACCGTGATAAAGGCTAAGGCATTTATCAAAGTACTACAGTGGAAGTCATAAAACCAAATCAACTTAAAACTAACAACAAAACAATTTCAAATTAAAATCAACTTTAAACTTATTACACTTCGGAACCATGTTAACGGCCCTTAAAAACCAAACCAAAACTAATATTAAAAGTCTTTAGAAATCCAAACATCCAAAATAACTGTTACTCTTAGTAAGCAATTAGAATAAAGTAAAGCTACAAAACACAGCAAGCGCTCTCACTCCATCCCATCATGAAATGACTTATACCCACTTGTACCTGCAACTTTTCTTTTACTAGACAACTACTCACCACAAGTGGGTCATCGTAGGGCCAAGTCCAAGACAAAGCCATGCACACAAAACAAACAGTCAACAAAACTGAGTACATAACTACTAAAGACTATGCAACAACAATAAGAAACAAAACATGCACTCAACTTACCTTTCACAACCTTTTTACCCGTACACGGACTCAAATAAATTAATTACTATATTTAAAATTATGGATCCTGCATTGAACAGATTTCCTCCTTAAAAATCATCGCCCTATTGGGCACCAACTTGGGAGCAACTCCAAGAAGGTATTACTATGTCATATAAAGTGACTGATATCCAGCGCATTAAAAATAGAAAAGAGTACAACGTCTTGTACTACAATTAGAAGTCATAGATTACTGTTCCATACGACTCCCCCCATTGTTCATACTCAAGGTATATACGTTCCAAGAGTTTTGATGCAAGTCTTCTTACACTTTACGTGATTTAACAGGTTTAATAATGTTATGACTCTCATGCAACATCACACAAAAACATGCATCCAATCAAGTAAGCCAACTTAATTATCTTTAACTTAAGGTGATTCCAAATTAAATTTATGGGTATCCTTTAATTAAACTGAACCTCATGTACCACACATTAACTATGAGTGGCTAATAACTTGCTTTCTTCTTGACCACACATTAAATTGTGAATGGCAACATGTCTAAAAATAATTGCTCATAACCTCTTTTAATTATGTGAATAAAAATTCACAACTATCTTTCTTGTTGATTTAGTAACTAACCAACTTAAAAATAACTTTCTTCCTTGATCAATAAATTATTGGCCAAAACAATCTGATCATAACATTCCAATTCAAGCTTATAAAATTCAACTTTTTATTTAACATGGAATGCCATCATACTTTAAGAACGTGCTACTAACAAACTTGCCACGCACATAAATTCATGATTCAAAACAAGCATACGAGATTTCATGTAAACAAGAATTGTTCAAGCATGCAGTCTAACTCTTATGTTTGTCTTTAGTACTTACGTACCTTGTAAAATAACTGTGCTTCGCCACAACTTCTAGAAGTGGACTAGTTCAAAGTCTCCTACTTAAGGAAAAACCGAAACTAAATTAAAACCTTGTTGACTAAATTCTACAACAACTATAACTAACTTCTATATTGGAAACTTCGTCCAAAAACTTCCTTATATGGTCTCTATTCAATTCCATACTTCACTTTCCTTTTCTATTGCAATACTACTTAGTTTTCGGAACTTATTTATGCTTTATAAAATCTTAATAAAATTTTTGTGCCACTTTAGAAAAGTGGACAGCAATCTAAATTTATCAAAACTCCGTGAAGACTTCCGAAAACAACACAAATTGATCATACAATGTACTTGACTTATATGATCAATGTATGCTAATTACATACTTTAAAAGCCTAATTAATTGATTCATAAAATCTGGACAGCATGTTAAACATGTTTAAAATCATTTTTAAACTTCATAAAGCATACTAAAAATTATATATATCAATATAGAATTGATGTGTGATCATACTAGTACAATTTGGACACTTAAAACTTAATTTAACTTGTTTTTATTAAAATTTCATATTTATTTGTAAACTTTAAAGTCATGAAAAACTTATAAAGACATCATAATTTCAAGCCAACACACTTCTACAATCTACTAACATAATTATGAAATCAATCTAGGCTTTAGAACAATTTTTCATATGCCAAAACATGTTCATAATATTTATTCAACTCAATTTCATGATTATAAAATTTGGACAGCTTTATAAATTAAGTTTAAAATCCTTAAAAATCAATCTAAACTTAATAACATCATCATAAATTCACCTAGCAATAACTTATGATCATAATATCAAAGTTTAGAACATAAAAACTCATAAAATCATAACTTCATAAATTTTTCAAACCCTAATCTATATTTTCATGAACAACAAAATTAATTCGTGCCTTTAAACAATTCATACTTATATAAAACATGATTAAACTTATAAAACATGATTAGTCATAATTATGAACATGAATTTGCAAGATTGAATCAAAAGAAAGAAGTAAAATATTTTTTTTGTACAAAAGGTTCGAAAAAAAATGCCAAAACCGGGGAGGAGGTGGAGTGGTGGCCGGCTGGGTGGCGCGTGGTGGCTGATGCGGTGGTGCGGTGGCCGCCAGTGGGGTCCGGCGCTGCACGGATCCCAAGGCAACACAAAAAAAATTCCCCGAAATTCCGAACAGCAAAATTTTTTTTCTTTCTTTTTTTTTTCGGAAATTTCTACCCCTTTTCTTTCTCTCTAGATCTTTTGAATCATAATGACTAGTATGATCATGAAAATCTGAAATTATAGGTTTTATAGGGTATTTATAGGCCCCAAAATAGGATTTTGGTGAGGCCCATAAATACTCCTACATAAATTAGGAAACCTTTGAAATCTATTTTTAGAAGATTTTAAAATATTTTTAAGCATAAAAATATTATTTAAGAACACAAATAACTACTTTCAACCAAAACTTGTTATTAATTATATTTTTATTAATTTCTTTTTATGTAATATTCCTATTGAACATAACTTTTCAATAAAAAAAATATTAAAATTATACGAATAAAATACAAAAAATATTTTCTTAAAATACGTGAAAATGTGGGGTATTACAAAGCAAATGGAAAAATCTATGTCATGAACCAGAATGAGGCGAACAACCAAAGTAATGTTGTGACTGGTACTTTTCTCATCAACTCTAATCCTTGTTATGTTCTATTTGATTCTGGAGCCTTTCATTCTTTTCTATCATCCTCTTTTGTTAAAAAAAGTAAACATGAAACCATTCTTTAGTTGCCAAGCTAAAATTTCCATCCCTTCTGGTAAAATTATTCCTTGTTCTTCTCTTTTTCAAAATGTTCCTATCAATGTAGCGGGGACAGAATTTCCAGCTAACCTTATTCAATTTGATCTTGTAGACTTCGATGATATCTTGGGAATGAATTGCCCTTTTAAATATAAGTCTAGAATAGATTTTTATAGTCAAAATAATTCTCTAAATAGTCCTCAGGGGAATAGAGTATCATATCAAGATATTGTTACAAAACCTGGGATTAGCATCATCTCTTCCTTAACTCTCCTAAGTTATATTAGAAAGGGTCATTGTGTGTATCTATGTCATGTTAAGGATATGAGTAAGGATGGTTCTAATTTGGGACAAATACCCATAATTAGAGAATCTCCTAATATTTTTCCTGATGAGATTAGAGAAATGTTACCAGTTAGAGAGATTGAGTTTAAGATAGACTTACTGTCGGGGACATGACCAATTTCTAAAGCACCTTATTACAGAATGGCACAAGTGGAAATGAAGGAATTGAAAGCTCAATTAGAGGATTTGCTGGACAAAGGGTATGTGCGACCTAGTGTTTCACCATGGGGAGCACCTATTTTGTTTGTGAAGAAAAAAGATGGGGGTTTAAGGTTATGTATTGACTATAAAGACCTCAACAATGTCACTGTCAAAAACAAATATCCATTGCCAAGAATTGAGGACCTCTTTGATCAACTTAAGAGTGCTGGAGTGTTTTCAAAAATCGATTTACGATGAGGTTATCACCAACTGCGAATAGCTAAAGAGGATATTCCAAAGACGGCTTTTCGTACAAGATATGGGCACTATGAATTCACTGTCAAGCCATTTGGACTAACTATAGCCCCAGCTGTTTTCATGGATCTCATGAATCGAACTTTTGAACCTTACTTAGACTAATTTTTTGTAGTCTTTATCGATGATATCCTAGCCTACTCTAAGGATCGAGAAGAGCATGAGATGCGCTTAGGAAGGCATGGCGATCCTCCAAGAATAGAAGTTATACGCTAAGCTTTCAAAATGTGAATTTTGGTTGGAAAAAGTCGCATTCCTAGGCTATGTCATTTCAAAAAAGGGAGTAGAAGTTGACCCCTCTAAGATACACGTTGTCTCAGAGTGGCCACAGCCAATGAATGTGACTGAGGTGCGGAGTTTCTTAGGCTTAGCAGGGTATT
This sequence comes from Suaeda aralocaspica, assembly GCA_016808085.1. NCBI lineage: Eukaryota > Viridiplantae > Streptophyta > Magnoliopsida > Caryophyllales > Amaranthaceae > Suaeda > Suaeda aralocaspica. Next base: position 268,692 of record PYUH01000548.1, read on the forward strand.
ATAGAAGGTTTGTTCAAAATTTTTCAAAAGCGCTCAGCCTATGACAAACTTGATGAGAAAAACTACAAAATTTTAGTGGGACAAAGGGTGTGAAGAAGCCTTCCAAGAGCTTAAGAAACGATTGACGATCGCACCGATCTTGACTCTACCATCAAGTACTGAGGGTTTTGAGGTTTATAGTGATGCATCAAAAAATGGTTTAGGGTGTGTCTTTATGCAGAATAGGAAGGTGGTGGCCTATGCATCAAGACAATTGAAGAAATATGAATAAAACTACCCTACTCACGACTTAGAGTTAGCCGATGTTGTTTCTGCCCTCAAAATTTGGAGACACTACTTGTACGGGACAAATAGTAAGGTTTTCACACACCACAAAAGTCTTAAGTACTTGTTCACCCAAAGGGAGCTTAATATGAGGCAAAGAAGATGGTTAGAGCTGATTAAGGACTATGATTTAGAGATATTATATCATGAGGGAAAGGCTAACGTAGTAGCTGATGCCTTAAGTCTGAAGTCAAGTCATTCGTTAAACTCGATGATGGTGTTAATGGATAGGGTCATAAATGTGCTTTATTTTATTACTTAAACTCTTGATTTTATTATGGGTTTTTCCGATTTAAGGATATTTTATGTAATTTTCCTTCCATAGACACGAGTTACAAATCTGGGTCATCTCTCATGTGCTCTCTCAAGCCCAACACCCCAACAACCCAACACTCATGATTCAAGTTATAAGCCCATGTGATCTCTCAACCTCTCTACTGGGCGGCTAAAGGAGATTATGACCGAGATTTGCGGGATTTTTACATTCTCAAGCAAGGAGATCATGAGCATGGAATTGGGAAGTTGCTTGAACTATAGAATGTTTATCCAAGAGAATTGGGTTGTATTGTTACCAATTTTGGAATATAGCTACAACCGTATCAAAGAAGATAATTTGGGCTAAAAATAAGGAAGGGGATCTGTTAACAGCAAAAAAAAAAATAAAGGGAAGATTTGATATTATTTGAGGTCCCGAATTGATGAGGGCAGATAATTAGACGGGGGGCGAACTGCAATTGAGGAGGGAGGAAAGCAGCGGCTCTAAGAGTGGCAAATAAAGGATTCTAGCAGAGGAAGGTATCGGCAAGCAGATTCAACCTTGGGAATTGCTCGTGATTTGCTGGGTCTTTTTGGTAGATTCTTGAATTTGGTATTTGCTTAGTTTATTATTAATATAATATTAGCTCTTTTAATTTAATTGGCAATCAGTAGTACTCCGTAGTACCTTAGTTGATGTTATTTGTTTCTAAGTTGCATAATAACTATGAATTTACTTCCAATTGAATAAGTAGTACTTTGTTTTCTTTAGCAATACATATAACCTGCTTATTATTTATAATTAATTAATGACTACGAGTGGTCTTACATCAAGTTTGGATACTATGATTTTTAGTATGTCAGGCTAGATTAAACAAGGGTAAGTAGATATATTATGCATTGGACTATTGTATTGTGAGAATAGATTTGTTATAATTATTGGGTAATATGCTTATGTCTTGATTTGATTGATAATTTGGTTTGTTGATATGAATTAGTTGAATTATATTTTAGACCGGCCATCTTTGGTGTAATTTGCTAGTTTAATTGCTAGAGTATTAACTTGTGATACGTAATTGTCCTGGTTAATTTCCCTTGGTAGCAATTAGGTGTGTGATTGGTAGCTAAAACCTTTTATAATACCTAAGATTATCAACCCTTTGAGTTGCACAAATCCAAGCTTGGGAGATTTGTGGCTTAAGCTAACGACTTTCTTGTTTTTAATGCTGCTAATTAATCGAGTTTAGAGAGCTTGTTCTAGATTATTAGTTAGTGAGACAATAATCCAAGAGCTTGTTTGGTTTATTTGCAATTAAGGTAGGTTTCGAATGCTTGTTTGGGTTCATTAGTTAATATTAAGATATAAACATGATTATTATAATTCGATGATCAATAGATGCTCCAATGTTATAATACGTCTCCCGATCCCTATTTTGCTATTCTTGATTTTATCGTATCTCATTTTTATTAATTTATTTCTCCATACTTTATTTGCTTCTTAGTTAGTAGTTTACTCAATTAGATTAGACCATATTTCTTATCTTCAAAACAGGGGTTTCTAATTTACAAGAGTAATAATTTAATAATCCAATTCTCTGTGGGATAGACCCTAGCTTACCCTACTACATTTTAGGAGGTTTAGTTAGGTTTATTTTTGGTAGACACGCGACAATCATACCATTAATGAAGGAACTTTGCGAGCAGTTTCAAAGTCTTAACCTCGAAGTAGTAGAATATGGGCAGGTGGAGGCGGAAATAAATGCTTTATCTATGAGACCAACCTTATTTGAGGATATTTGTAAAAAAAAAAAAAAAAAATGAGGTAGATAAGTGGTTGAGTAAGATTAAAGGATTGAAGAAAAAGGATGAGGCTATTGAATTTGAGATTGATGAACAAGTAAATGTGAAGTATAAAGGAAGATGGTGTATACCGAAAGATGAAGAATTCAAGAGAAAGATTTTAGAGGAAGGACACAACACACCTTACTCAGTACACCTAGGTGCTGATAAGTTGTATAAAGATCTTAAACAACACTTTTGGTGGCTAAGGATAGATGAAGCGTGAGGTAGCTGAATTTGTTTCCAAATGTTTGACATGTCAGAAAGTAAAGATCGAACATAGGAGGCCAGGAGGTCTACTTCAACGGACTTCATTATGGGTTTACCTCTCACCAAAACTAATAAGAACGCTATATGGGTTATTGTGGACCGGCTTACAAAGAGTGCTCGATTTGTTGCGATGAAGGGTACTTGGACTTTACAGCAATTGGCCAATGCTTATGTCCGCGAAGTAATAAGATTGCATGGAGTACCGAAGGACATAGTTTCTGATAGATATATAAGGTTTTTATCACATTTTTGGAAGAAACTGCAAGAAGCGTTTGGGACATTACTTAAGTTTAGTACGACATTTAATCCTGCTACAGACGGTGAGGCAGAACACACAATACAAACATTGGAAGACATGTTGAGATCATGTGTAATGGAATTCCAAGGGTCTTGGGATGAACATCTTATGTACATAGACTTTTCCTACAACAACAGTTATCACTCAAGTATAACAATGGCCCCATAAAGGAAATGTAGGAGTCTTGTATATTGGAGTGACATAAGTGAGTCCTTAACTTTAGGGCCAAAGATGATTGAGGAGACAACCCAACAAGTCAAGTTAGTCCAAGAGAGAATGAAGGCAATACAGGATAGACAAAAATCTTTTGCAGACCAAAAACGTAGAACTCTTAAATTTGAAGTTAGGGAGAAAGCACTGCTTAAGGTGTCACCCATGAAAGGAATCACTCAATTTGGGAAAAAGGGAAAATTGAGTCCTAGATACATTGATCCATATGAGGTTCTAGAGAGAGTTGGAGAGGTTGCTTATAGGTCAGCATTGCCAATGGAGTTGGAAAATTTCCATAATATCTTCCATATATCTCAACTTCGAAAATACCACCATGATCCCGCCCGTATCCTCCAACCTGAGCAAATTGAGCTGGAACCAAGTCTAACGTTTGAAGAGCATCCTATCCAAATCCTAAACTCTAAAACCAGAAATACACGAAACAAGGTGGTGAAAATGGTAAAAGTGTTGTCGTCGAACCATAATACTGAAGAGGCTACTTGGGAAGTTGAGAATGAAATGCGAGAATGATATCCCCAACTCTTTGACCAGGTATTATTCATGTTTTGAGACGAAACATTATTCTTTTAGGGGGGTGGGGGGGTGTGTGGGGGGAACCTAAATAATCAATCCATAGTACTTACTTATTCCTAATCCCTTACAATCTTACTCAACTAGTTTCTTATAGTATTATGTTTAAGTTCGAGGACGAACTTTTTTTAAGGGGAGTGGATTGTAATACTACATGCCTTATTTATTTTGGAAACAAAAGATTTATATAAAAAAAAGTATATATTTTTATTAAAAAAACAATATATATACATATATATATATATATATAGACTTAGTCTTCCATCTTCCCACTACTGATGGGGAGGTTTTATTTTGAAAGAAAAAAACAAATAAATAATAATAAATTGTTATAGCAAATAGGGTTTAATAGAGAGTATTTGTGGAAGAGAATAAAACCTACTTCTATTCTTCAGTACCAAAAGTATATATATATATATATATATATAAATACAAGCATTAAGGGTTTCCTGTAGAGTAAACCCTATTATCCAGAATGTTCTAGATTATACCTAAGGGGTATAATGGACATCCACAAAATAACAATATTTTATAACACTCCCCCTTGGATGTCCATTATAAAGCAAATATACATCATTTTATAATGCGCATGTGCAATGCTGCCTCATTAAAAATCTTAGCAGGAAAACCCAGTGGGAAAAACCATAGCTAAGAGAAAAATAGTACAGCGCGCATTGACTCCCCCTCATGATATCATCCGTTGAGATCCTTGAGACGACGCAACCCCATTTGATGAACTAATTTCTTGAATGTAGCAGTCGGAAGCGCCTTGGTAAATAAATCTGCTAAATTTTCGCTTGAACGAATCTGTTGGACACTAATCTCACTATTCTTCTGAAGGTCATGGGTGAAGAAAAACTTTGGTGAAATGTGCTTGGTTCTGTCACCTTTGATGTACCCTTCCTTAAGCTGTGCAATACAGGCTGCATTGTCTTCATATAAAATAGCCGGATCCTGTTTTCCACATAATAGACCACAATCTTCTTGTATGTGCTGAAATAGAGACCTTAGCCATACACATTCTCGACTAGCCTCATGAATTGCTAAAATTTTTGCATGATTAGAAGAAGTAGCAGCAATGGTTTGTTTCATGGAACGCCAAGAGATTGCGGTACCACCATATTTAAATACATATCCAGTATGTGATCGAGCAACATGAGGATCTAATAACACTAGTAGAAAAATCGCTTATTAGTATCGTTTTTTTTACCTATTTGTATCGTTTTACACACGATACAATTGGAGGCGTAACAAATAGGAAATCCTATTTGGATCGTTTGTTAATAGTGTCTATTTGTATCGTTTTGGTGAAAAAACGATACAAATAGAGTTTCTATTAGTAACGTTTTTTAGTAAAAAACGATACTAATAGTGGTTTTTTAATATAAAAAAATATATCTATTAGTATCGTTTGTTTTTAATAAACGATACTAATAGCGATTTTAGAAAACAAAAAAAAAAAATAAAATAAAATCACAATTGTAATGAAATAATAATATTAGTAACCAAAAATTAAAATATTAAACAAAGACTTTATTAAATTGATAACTTATCAGCTCTTTTATTACAAAACTAAGATCCTGTTAACTACATGAGGCAACCAACATCAATAGATCGGGGATACTTGCTTTGCAGTTGCGGCCATTGTATATAAAGTTGATCAACCATTCTTAGTTTATAGAGCAGCAAACCACGCAAAGAGAGCCTTTCAACTCGTGCAATGCTTTCCAAGTAGAATATCGATGACCATCTGATTCCTATTAACTGTAGAAGTGGAAAGACAAATTTAATCCATATCAATTAAAAAGTAAACATGTTTTTCTGACAACAATCTTAATACGGGCCAATAAAGCTAAGCAACTTACCTTAAACATGAAAGCAATTGCACATAAGGGAATACAAATTCCAGGGCCATTGCAGAGGATCTAGCAGTAAAATTAAAGGCAACTCAGTAAACAGTGAAGGCTATAATGAGAAGAAGATTGAAAGGAGCTAAACTGTAACACTTGCAATGGCAAGTGCGTGAGCAATGGCAATCAGGGCTGTTCCGACGGAAGTAACATATGACTGACCATCTTCCGACTTCTATATATCTGCATATACTGTGCAGGTTATGTCTCCTTCTGTACCAAAACAAGAGTCAGGCAAAACTATTTCACCGTGTACAATACATATTGTTAGAGCAATGACATGCCATGCATTGTAGGTAACTAGATAACTCCCAAAATGAGACAAACACTGTCCCTTAACTCCTGTTAAAGTAGGAGAAAACATAACAGTGTATCTAACCTCTTTCCAACAAATAGAAAAGGTTTGCTCACGCAGAATCAATCTAGAGCAACAAAAACCAAAAATAACATCTTTTAAGGGTGATAGGGAGTTAAGAATCATTAAGTGCAAAACTTGGACTGACAGCAACAACGGACACTAATTGGCTATTGCAGAGTCATCATAAAGAGAGATCAGAGTCAAGATATCTTTTTCTTGCGGGCAAAAGAACAGCGTAAATCAATAAGCACTATACTTATGATCTAGTCCAAGCTCAATGTAATTACATATTAATAAGTACGACTCCCTACATGTGTCAGCATAGTTATATTACAAGTTAACAAGAAGTTTGATTCCTGTTGCAATCCTCACAATCAAAACTACTACAAATCTACCATTGGATACAAAAGCTAGCTCTATGAAACAGAAAAGCCAACAGACATAGATTACCTCATCACTTGAGGAACTCTCAAATGTACGGGCCTTCTGCAAACTCATGCTATCGGTGGAAGCAGCTATGTAATATCTAGGCATAAACATGTCCTTCTGTAACGCCAACAGGAGATTAATCATCTCAGCAGTGTGACCGCCTACAAGCATAATAGCATCATCAAGAACCCTTAATTTCGATTTGAAAAACTAACCAATAATTTTAACTTCCAACAACGAAATTAAATTCCTAGAAAAGAAATCCAATGTTCACACCACACATTCACCATTTCATCCTCATAAAACTTGTAATCAGCCCCAAAGTTTCTAAAAATACTTTGACTTTTTGGCATAAAGGATCATCAAAGACAAGGCATTTTTAACATATTATCGTCACTGTCTACTTAAAACCGGAACCGGTACTCACAAAACCTAGGCTCCTATTACTTCTACACCCATTTGCCACAAGACCTGCTTGTTCGATTCGTGTCATAACAAGACACTTGGATACTTCATTTAAACTGAAACTATACAATTTTCTACAAAATAGCCAATTCAGACACCTAAACATCCGTATCCAAATAGACACTTTATGTGTGTGCAAGTAACATAGCTCAAAACATTCCAAACATTAAGAATTCCAGAATAAACAAACAAACAACAAAAGATCAACAAATTGTCTAAATCAATACATAATCCTTCAGTAAAATCCAAATGTACTAAAATTTCATCAAATCATAATCAAACAATCCAATTTTATTCAAAAACTAAAAAAGAATAATCAGATCAATAAAACTAACCTGAACCAAGAACAATAAGAGTACTAAGAGGCTTCACTTTCACAGTAGTAGAACTTGTTAATGGTTTGCCGCAACGATGTATTACATACATCAATCGAATAAAAATCAATTGACATAGTTTTCATCAACGACAATTGCTAAGCTGCAATCTGAAATGGCATCAGTAATTTGACCCAAAGCTTGGTATGCAGCAGCACGATTGCAAAAGCAGATTTCTGCAAATGGCCTTGATTCCATACTACTCAAGATTGCTGTTGTATAATGTTCAATAGCCTCCACATGTTTTCCAGCGTGAAATGCAGTATTGCCAGCATTCTGCAAAAGAAAAGCACAAAACAATATAAATATATATTATGAATTTGTGAAAAGTTCACAGCACGTAACAAAGTACAAAGGGAATTGAAGCTCTTGAAACAAAGCAGCAAGCAATGTTAGGGCAAACTAAATTAAACTTAAACTGCCATCTAGACAACAATTAATCTCACACAAGATAATGTTGGAAAAGCAAGCTAAATACAGCCAATTCAGAATATTATAGAATTTTGGAAAGTTTATTAAGCACTGCCAATTGCTTCAAATTTTGTACGATTTACTTTCACATAATTTGAATCGTTGAATTTACTACCAAAAAATGAAGTTTGCTAATTAAATTGGTAGGAGGAATTTTACCCCCCCATCTCCCACCTAACCAAAACTAACTCAACTACTTCTTTCTCCTCTCTCATGTAAGCCCAATCCACAATCCAACATCATCCTCTTTCCACTAGTGAACAAAAAAGTCAACAATTCACTAAAAGCAAAGAAGATACATTACATTTTCCTGCGAATTTCCACTTGCTTCTGTTTACGCTCATACTCCTGCTTGATCTTCTTCTTCTCCGCTTCAACTAACTGCAACTTCTCAATGTTAAACTCCTACAAAACCACAAAACAACAAAAATCAATCAAATTCAACCAAATCAACTACTCCAAAACAAAATCAAACTAAAATAAAACAAACAAATCAAAATTTCGAATCAATTTAAAAAATTCTTCAATTCAAATTCAAAATCAAGAGATTTACTTCTTCAGCAGCAACAGAGGTCTCATTAGCCTTTTCCTCCGCTTCTTGGCGGATAAAACTAATGTAATAACATTAGAATTGTATGAAAATCGAACCTCACCTTTCAACTTTCTTGTTCTTAACTTCTTCTCACCAACAAATTAATTAAATAAAAATAATTAGATAATCAACAACAACAATAACAAATCGACAAAAAATGCAAAATTTCGAAACAAAAAAACAAATAAGAACCCTAACTCAACCCCCAAAATCCAAAATCCTAAGTGAATTAACATTAAACAATCGGATTCATCCCCTAAATTTAAACCCCCCAAAATTCGAAATACCCTAGTTCGAATTCCAAACAATCCGAAACTATAATCGAATTCATATCTTGTCTAAATCTATACTCATTATAAACAACAACAAAAATTAATCAAATCAGGTAAAAGAGTTAAATAAAAAATTATAATCTCAAACAAAAATAAAAAATATCATTAAAATTAAATCAAACAATAATCATTATAAAAACAACGAAATAAAAAATTAAAAGAGGTAGAACAAGATTTAACAAAGTGAGAATAACAACTTTTGAATCCAATTAGACCATAGTGGAAAGCACCCAACTTCAGCAAAACATAAATATGGATAAATGAATTACAAAATAGAGATCAAACAGATGCAGTAAATCTGATAGAAAAATTGAAAAATTAAAATTAAAACAAAATTAAGAAGAAACAAGGTCTTAATATGCATGTCCATATCCCCAATTAAACTAAATAAAATTCAGAAAAATAATTAATCAATCAAACTAAATAAAATTCCAGAATAATTATACACATCAAAATGAATTAAATTTTTTTAAAAAATAACAATAACCCTAACGAAAGTAAAAATAAACTCACACACTGTTGAAAAGTGAGATTAGAGGCGAGTTTTGTGACAATGAAGAAGCAGATGAACGAGGGCGAAGAAAGAAGCGAACCCAAAACACGGTGGTGGCGAGTTCTCAATTTAAGGTCAGGGTTAAAAAATTTTGATTTAGGGTTTCGAAAGGTGGTGGTTTGGGGAATTCGAATGAGGTGGTTTAACAATACGAACCCATTTTGAAGAAAACTCAAAACGATAGATTGAGAGTGAAGTGAGTGAGAGATTGAGGATGAAGGTCAAGATTGAGGATGAAGATCGAGATTGAGGTGAGAGGTAAGAGATAAGAGGTCAGAGATTGAGAGTGAAAATTGAAAAAGACATGTGGAAGTTCACGTTTTTGTTTTATGCGTGGTGTTAGTGTAGCTTTATGTTGGAAACGATGCTAATAGCTAAAGCTTAATGTTGTGAACGGAGCAATAGTATCATTTTATATAAAAACGATACTAATAGGAAACTTGTTAGTATCGTTTTTCTTACAAACGATACTAATAGAGATCCTAGTAATATCATTTTTCATACAAACGTTACTAATAGATTCTTATTAGTATCGTTTTTGCTACAAAGGATACTAATATAGACCTATTACTATCGTTTTTATACAAAACGATACTAATAGGGCGTCACTAATAGCCATTTTTCTACTAGTGTAAATACCCTGCATCTGCAAAACCAACTAATTCTTCTTTGGAGGTGTTAGAAAAGAACAAACCTCTATCTTTCGTACCTTGTAGATAGCGAAATATATGCTTAACCCCATTCCAATGCCTTCGAGTGGGACATGAGCTAAACCTTGCTAATAGATTAATAGAGAATGATATGTCGGGTCTTGTGTGACTAGCAAGGTACATCAATTCTCCTATTGCACTTAGATATGGTACTTCAGGACCAAAAATCTCTTCATCATTTTCCTGAGGGCGAAAAGGATCTTTATCAACATCTAGTGATCTTACAACCATTTGGCTAGTTAACGGATGTGCTTTATCCATATAAAATCTTCTGAGCACCTTCTCTGTGTATGTAGTTTGATGCACAAGGATTCCTTCTTTTAGGTGCTCAATTTGTAGCCCTAAACAAAATTTTGTCTTACCAAGATCTTTCATTTCAAACTCTTTTTTCAAGTATTCCACTGTTATTGGAATCTCTTCTGGAGTTCCAATGATATTCAAATCATCAACATAGACAGCAATAATCACAAAACCTGACCCGAATTTCTTTATGAAAATACAAGGACTAATAGGGTCATTTTTATAATTTTCTTTCAACAAATATTCACTAAGGCGATTGTACCACATACGCCCTGATTGTTTCAATCCATAAAGGGATCTATTTAACTTAATACAATGTTTTAGTCGAGAACACGAACCAGTTGCTTCAGGCAACATGAAACCTTTCGGAAGTTTCATGTATATATCACTATCAAGTGGGCCGTATAAGTAAGCTGTTACAACATCCATTAGTCGTAAATCAAGTCCATGTCTTACTGCCAGACTAATTAAGAATCTGAAAGTAGTTGCATCCACCACAGGAGAATATGTCTCCTCAAAATCAATACCAGGTCTTTGTGGGAATCCTTGTGCAACTAAACGTGCTTTGTATCTCACAATTTCACCCTTTTCATTTCTTTTCCGCACAAAGACCCATTTATATCCCACTGGTTTTACACCTTCGGGTATACGAACTACTGGCCCAAATACTTCTCTCTTTGCAAGTGATTTCAATTCTGCNTTCCGCACAAAGACCCATTTATATCCCACTGGCTTTACACCTTCAGGTATATGAACTACTGGCCCAAATACTTCTCTCTTTGCATGTGATTTCAATTCTGCATCAATTGCTTCTTTCCATTTTGGCCAATCATCTCTTTTCCTACATTCTTCAATGGACTTAGGCTCATGATCCTCTTTTTCATTCATAACATCAAGTGCTACATTATATGCAAACACATCATCGACGTCGATTTCATTTCGGTTCCAAGTTATTCTAGACATGACATAATCTGTTGAGATCTCTTCATTTTCAGGTACCTGAGGTTCTTCTAGAACACTATCATTTGTCATGTCTATGGTCTGCTCTGGAGATCCTTCATTTATTGCTTCCTCAATCTGGCCATTACTTATCATTGCTCCTTTTCTTTTCCGAGGATTCTTATCTTTGGAACCTACTGGTCTACCACGCTTCAGGCGTGCCTTAGACTCATGAGATTGTCCTTCAGGGACATCAATCTTGATAGGAGCATTTACAGCTGGTATATGTGACTTAGTTACTCTATTTAGGTCAGTAAATGCGTCTGGCAATTGNACAATTGATTTGCTAAGATTTGTAAATTAATTATCTTTTGAACTTCCAATTCACATTGTTTAGTGCGAGGATCAAGGTGATTTAATGATGATTCATTCCAACTAATTTCTTTTTCCAGCTGCTTGTTCTCTCCCCCTAATGCTGGGAAAACTGACTCGTTAAAGCGACAATCTGCAAAATGAGCAGTAAATAGATCCCCTGTTAATGGCTCTAGGTATCTAATTATTGATAGGTATTCAAATCCGACATATATGCCCAGCCTCCTTTGAGGACCCATCTTAGATCGTTGTGGTGGAGCAATTGGAACATACACAGCACATCCAAAAGTTCTGAGATGGAAAATATCTGGTTCCTGGCCACAAACCAATTGTGATGGGTAGTATTCACACTTATATTATTCATCATCAGTTGAGAAAAATATCTCTTATTTTTAAGTATCGTATGAGTAGTTGCACTATCTGCTAGACATATTTCTTCACCATTTATCGTTAATTGAGCTTGGAGAGCATTCATGTTTTTCAAGTAAAATAATAGAAAGTAAATAATTAACATATCCTAAAATATCCAAACATTCAAATAACTAAATAAGATTAAAGTAACAAAGTCCTAAAAATATAAAACCAAACCACTATCTTCAAGTTCATGCATAAAATAACAAAAATAACATAAATTATTCTAGCTAAATTATGAATGTAAGCTACTAAATCTTTATTTGCTAATAGTCATAATTGTTTTTAACTTAATTATTCCCTTCAGGGGTGGTGAAGAAATCTGCAACCTCCAGGTGAGTTGTATCACCATTATCAAAATCACCTTCGCCATTTTCATATACCAAGTTTTTCGCTAGTTAAAATAATTTGATTGGGTGAAAATATATAGAGAGTAATTGATTTTTATCGTAAATTACAAATAATTTTAATTGGATGAATAAAATCTATGATTCAGATTATAGTATATATTTTACAAAATTTATGATAAAGCGGTAATATATGATTAATTAATATAGTTTGCGAGAGTGAAAATATAGCTTTATATGAAATAGCTTAGCTTTGTGCATTTAAATGAGAGGGAAGGCAGTTCTATTTAAAATTAATTTAGTGCCCCTTATTTTCCAGGGGTGTGATACATAAATGGAATGAATAGATGGAGCTACTTTGAAAGGTTTATTTTGATGGATAAATATGAAAAGCATGAGTAATGTTATTCCCGTATTAAGAGTTCTTGGTCCGTGGTTGAAGTGGGTAATTGCAATGTGTTCACTTTGTATATTGTAAATCCAAATGGACATGTTGGAGTAAGTTGCTAGTATATTGATAGGAATATAGTGATTATTTTAGCCTTCCAACTTTTACATTTATGTGTTTATGGATTTCCAAAAANAGTGTTAATATGGCTATCATTGCTTATTCCTTTAAACAACAAGGATTTCCAAAAACTGAAGTGGGGAGTTTCATGGGTCACTTGCAACAATTGTTACTTGTGACTGTTAAAAGTGGACTGATCACTGATGCCGCGATGTGATGAGGTCATTGCGTAATATATACCAACTTTAGTTGAAAATTTAAAGAATATTGGATACCTGTATGTTCATGTGTTTCTTTTGGGTTTGATTTTGGTTTCAACTTTCAAGTACTACGTATTTTAGGGGATGCTAAGTTGCTAACTGGTAATATTCTTCTCTGATATTTAGGGGGCTACATATTATTCAATACAGGTTGGTGGATTTTGATTTTGAGAATTAAGGAGTAGTTTTGTTTAATGTGAACATTATGTAGCATGGAAATATGAGGTGTTCTGTGTTGGTGTGTGTGGATAGTATATCTTTCAAAGGATGCTAAGATAAGTTCTTTTAGATACATCCTAGATCTTTTAAATTGTTAATTGGTTATATTGATCTATTTTAAGTTAGTGCTTTAAAATTCCTCTCATTGAAATTCTGGGTTCTTATAGAGGAACTGTTCACACAAAACATTAATAAGCAGAAACTCTAATGGTGTTTTCACTTAAACACAAAACATAATTATATAACCCTAACACTGAAGTTCTTCACTGCACATATAAATCAAGAAAGGCATTGCAGAAATCAACAACAGTTCAACTTTCATGTTAATTAATTTGTGATAATAACATATTCACCAAAATTATTCAGAGATTTTAACATAAAAACATGTAATTAGCAGAATTAAGCGCAATGGGAACCAATATTATTGATGCTTGGCATGTAATACATACAACAGCGAGGCTCGCACCATTGGTTTGCATCTCTATCAGTTATCCATAATATTGTTGTTATTTTAATTAGAAATTCCTCAACTCTCAAACGATTATTGTTTCAATTTCGATAACATAAACATACATACAAGAACATACAAGGTGATACAGAGTATTTAAATGAAACAACAACAAATTCAAAGTATTCCAAAAACACATAATCATAAACATTTCCATAGTTCGATCATAAAACTCAAAGATTATGATCATAAATAATAAATACCGCAACAAAATAGCAACTTAATTAGAACTCAATTATCAAATTATAAAATAAAAAAAATCAATAAAATATCAACAGCAACAAAATCGTTGGTTATATTCTAAAATTAAATTGAAGAAATATAACAAAAAAAAATTTTCAATAGTCCACTTGAGAAGAATCTTAATNCAATAATCCACTTGAGAAGAATCTTAATTGAATATACTAAAAAAAAATGAATTAATATAACACATAATCATTACAACCATTATTTCTGAGGTAGAGGTAACAAAAATCTTACCTCAGAATCTTCTTCAATGGAAGCAAGGATGCACAGAAGATGATTATATATGTAAGAGAAGAAGCACAGAAGATTGTTTCAATGGAGAACTTAAAGTACGCTTCAATGGATGAGAGAGAGGGTGCGGCGAAACAGTGAAACGAGTTTTGAATGTTTTTTTTTTTCATCAAATTATCAAGGAATGACAACATCCATACGCATTAGAGCAAGACTAGAAATTACACAAATAATTAGAGATCAGAGAAAAGACTATATATGCGTACCTTTTGTTGAGAATCGATTAATTCTACTTAATAGCTCTGATTGAAGATCGTGTTGATAACGTGTTATAGCAAATAGGGTTTAATAGGGAGTATTTGTGGAAGAGAATAAAACCTACTTCTATTCTTCAGTACCAAAAGTATATATATATATATATATATATATATATATATATACAAGCATTAAGGGTTTCCTGTAGAGTAAACCCTATTATCCAGAATGTTCTAGATTATACCTAAGGGGTATAATGGACATCCACAAAATAACAATATTTTATAACATAAATAAAATTTTGAAACAACTTTTACGTATACCTTCAAAAAGGATCAGTTTACGGTTTCTTTTCACTCTGTTCTATCAAACGTTTAAAAAAAACTTCTCTATTACTTGATAAAATCAATTCATATCTTCCTTCATTATCAAGCTTTAATTAAGTAATCCAAGATCTTTTTCTCTAATTTTACTCTTTAAAATCTGTTTAATTGAATTGCTTGTATGGGTTCATTATTGTAGACAAAGGAGAATTTCTAATTGAGGATTATTAGATTGTTCGTTTGACTCGCGATTACCCTAAACAAGGTAATTCCTATGTCCATCAATTTTCATTAATCTCGTAGATTTTGGTATAAGGTGACAAAATGTATCACTTACATGATATTTCATGATCGAATTACGTGCGTGATTATTAATTGTAGAGGTATTGATGAATCATATAAGTTGTGCATAATTAGTGATACTACTCCATACACATTGAAATCCAAGTGGTCCGCATGCATGAATTTATGTAAATAAGACCAAAAGTTGCATTCCACTACCTATGAGTGAATACACTACTAATACTAGGACTGTCTAATTTTGAAACAAATTGCTTTGATTTGGTGTTTGTTATATTTATTTAATTATTTTATATCATCATATTATTTTTTAAATAAATAAAATAACTTGGGCTCTTGATACTTTATTGTGTGAATTTGTGTAAATTATTCTTCCTCTAATACACCATGTGGCATTGTGATATAGAGGCAGGCCTTGTTGTAATTTGGTTTTCATAAGTGTTGGTGAAACGAGCATGGAATACCGAACTATTGATGTACTGATGTCCAAGGAAACAAGCATTTATAATACTTATATTTTAATGGTGAACGAGTCATTTAGGTATATGAAACAGTTGTTCATGTATGTATGCATACACTAGTTGAGATAGTCGTAGATACGGACGTGACTTGATAAGATTAATTAGTAACCAATACTAAAATAAATCAAAAAAAAAGGGAATGACACCAATGGGATGGATCCCCCAAAGGTTTGGAACAGTAAAATCTATTAGTGTTAGACTATGTACAGTATATAACAGTATATAGTCTATTATCATTGTAAATATTCCCTTTCCTTTCTTATAATTGTCAAATATTCTGTTTCCTTAGTCTTAGCTAACTTTCCTAACAACTAGCTAACTTCACTCTTGTATTTTAGTATATATGGCTGATTGTATAACAAACCAAAACTCACGGAATTGATTTCCTTCATGGTATCAGACTTGTCTACGATCCTCCTCTGATCACCCTAGCTGCTTCCTTTCTTCTTTTCTTATCCTTCTCTTCTTCTTTTCCATGGCTGAATCATCCAAGTTCCATCCCGCGCTCACTATTACGAACATCAAATCCCTTATTCCTGTTCCACTAGATAATGAGCAAGGGTTGTACCGTTCTTGGGCTACTCTTTTCACCAATCTGGCTAGGGTTCATGATCTCTATGATTATTTGGTTCCACCAACAGAGGCCAAGGCGAAAGCTTCTTATGAGGCAGCCAAGGCTGCTGATCTTTCTCTTTGGAAGCGTTTAGACGCTGTATTTGCCATTCTCAAACGTGATGATACCGCCGAAGGGGCTTGGACACGCCTTGAGGCGTTATTTCAAGACAACAAAGCCTCTCGGACCACTCATCTCGAAGAAGAGTTTGCTAATGCAAATTTTCAAGACTTTAACTCCATTGTTGCTTATTGTAATCATCTCCAATCTCTTGCAGACCGGCTGGCTGATGTTGATGCTCCGGTGAAAAATAGTCGACTTGTTTTACGTCTCACAGGTACCTTGCCTGAGGCATACGCCGGTACGATTGACTTTATTCAAAATCAAGAGGTAATCCCCTTGTTTGACAGTTGGCGTTCACGTCTGAAACTCGTTGAACGCACCATCAAAGCACGTGCTGCACGTGAATCTAGTAGATCTGGGACTGTCTTGGTGGCAGCCACGAATGACGACTCCTCTCCGAAACGTCCTCATAACAATACCAACAACCACAAAGGACGTAATAATCACCACAAAAATAAGGGAAAAGGAAAGGGGCCGACTCAGCATGGTGGGACCGGTAGTGGACAGTACAGTCAACAACCGCAGCCACGTCAGCAGGTCCCGCAACAGTGGCCACAATGACCGCCTGCTTGGGGAGGGTGGGCGCTTCCTCCTACTCCATTTCCCTCTTATTCATGGCAGCCACGGCCTACCTATTCCGCTCACAGGCCCTCTAGTGGTCCTGGTGTTCTCGGGCCCAAACCGCAGGCTTTCAATGCTATGGCTTCACCTGCAATTTCTACTACTCCTTCTTACACAATGACTGACATCGAAGCCGATATGCATGCTCTATCTTTTCCACAACCTGATGGCAATTATTATATGGATACAGGAGCCATCGCTCACATGACAGCGGATGCAGGTATTCTCTCTTCTTATTTCAATTCAAGCAATAAAAATCATCAAATTCTTGTTGGTAATGGTCATTCAATTCCAATTGTTGGTACTGGCAGCACTAAATTACCACCTCCCCATCCTCCCTTTACTCTAAAAAATGTGTTACATGCTCCCAAAATTATTAAAAGTTTAATCTCTGTTCGCAAATTTACCACTGACAATATGGTGTCCATATCTTTTGATCCTTTTGGATTTTCTGTTAATGACTTACAGACGGGGACCAGACTAATGAGATGTGACAGTGTTGGGGACTTGTATCCACTATTCTCAAACTCACAAGCCACTTCATCTCCTCCTTCAGCTTTTACTACAATCTCTTATGATCTTTGGCACAATCGTCTAGGTCACCCCGGTGATGCCATCATTAATTCCCTACGTAGTAATAAGTTTATTGAATGTAATAAGGCTAGCAAACTTTTTGCTCTTCTTGTACTCTTGGGAAACATGCTAAACTTCCTTTTTATGATTCCATGTCATACACCTTTTTACCTTTTGATATTATTCATAGTGATCTTTGGACATCCCCGGTTGCTAGTTCTTCTGGGCACTGCTATTATGTTCTATTTCTTGATGACTATAGCAAGTATTTGTGGACTTTTCCTATTGCTAAAAAATCTCAAGTTAAGGATTTATTTATATCTTTTCATGCTCTAGTCAAAACACAATTTGAGCGTAATATTAAAACTTTTCAGTGTGACAATGGCACTGAATATGTTAACGGCACACTTGCACAATTTTTTAGTCATCATGGCATGCTTTACCGTCTCTCTTGTCCTCACACATCTCCTCATAATGGTAAGGCCGAAAGGCATATCAAATCTATAAATAATATCATCTGTACTATCCTTTCCCATTCATCTTTGCCCCTCTCCTTTTGGCATCATGCTCTTTCAATGGCTACATATCTCCTCAATATTCTTCCTTCTAAAGTATTAAATTACTTATCCCCGACCCAAATTCTATACCAAAGTGACCCCGCATTTTCAGAGTTACGTGTTTTTGGGTGTCTATGTTTCCCCCTATTTCCCTCTACTACGATTCATAAATTACAAGCACGTTCTACCCCTTGTGTCTATCTTGGTCCGACTCCAAATCATCGGGGCTCCAAATGTTATGAATTGTCCAGTGGTAAAATTTTTATTTCTAGGCATGTACATTTTGTTGAAAACAAATTTCCTTTCTCTACATTGCATGACACATTTTCTACAGCTTATAATTGCTTTAGTGATGATATTAATCCCACGCTATTGCACTCACTCACTTCCTCTGATACCTCACAAAATACTCAGCCTAACCCACTATCTCAATCACCTACTACTCCTCCAATTACCCCACGTGAGTCACCTACCTCACAAATTATGGGCTCTCCTAATTCACCTTCCCCTACACCACCTACCAATCCCCCTCCTGTAATACCCACGTCTAACCGCATGCCTACTCGTGCGTCCCATGGTATTTTTAAACCAAATCCAAAGTATTTCTCCAACCTTCACACCACTACCACTACGGCTATTTCTCCTATCCCAAAAAATCCCGTTAGTGCACTCCGTGATCAAAATTGGANCTAATCATTCAATGTGGATTTTTCGGCATAAATACAAATCTGATGGGTCATTTGAGCGTTATAAAGCTCGTCTTGTAGGTAATGGGAACACACAACAGAAGGGCATTGATTGTGATGAGACGTTTAGTCCTGTGGTCAAACCGGCCACCATTAGAGCGATTCTTAGCATTGCTCTCTCTAAGTCTTGGTCCATTCATCAAATGGATGTCAAAAATGCATTCTTACATGGGCATCTCAATGAAACAGTATATATGTATCAACCTATGGGTTTTCGTAACAAAAGTCTACCGGATCATGTGTGCCTCTTAAAGAAATCTTTATATAGCTTAAAACAAGCTCCCCGCGCTTGGTACCAACGGTTTGCTGCTTTTCTTGCTAGCATTGAATTTTCTCATAGTGAGTCTGATCACTCTTTATTTGTCTACAAGAATGGTTCCGACATTGCTTATATTTTGTTATATGTAGATGACATTATATTTACTACTTCTTCTACTCGTCTCCGTACGTATATTATGGCTCTTNAAATTACTTATCCCCGACCCAAATTCTATACCAAAGTGACCCCGCATTTTCAGAGTTACGTGTTTTTGGGTGTCTATGTTTCCCCCTATTTCCCTCTACTACGATTCATAAATTACAAGCACGTTCTACCCCTTGTGTCTATCTTGGTCCGACTCCAAATCATCGGGGCTCCAAATGTTATGAATTGTCCAGTGGTAAAATTTTTATTTCTAGGCATGTACATTTTGTTGAAAACAAATTTCCTTTCTCTACATTGCATGACACATTTTCTACAGCTTATAATTGCTTTAGTGATGATATTAATCCCACGCTATTGCACTCACTCACTTCCTCTGATACCTCACAAAATACTCAGCCTAACCCACTATCTCAATCACCTACTACTCCTCCAATTACCCCACGTGAGTCACCTACCTCACAAATTATGGGCTCTCCTAATTCACCTTCCCCTACACCACCTACCAATCCCCCTCCTGTAATACCCACGTCTAACCGCATGCCTACTCGTGCGTCCCATGGTATTTTTAAACCAAATCCAAAGTATTTCTCCAACCTTCACACCACTACCACTACGGCTATTTCTCCTATCCCAAAAAATCCCGTTAGTGCACTCCGTGATCAAAATTGGAAAAATGCTATGCTTGATGAGTTTAATGCTTTAATTGATAATAAGACTTGGGAATTAGTGCCCCGCCCACCTAATGTGAATGTTATTCGTTCAATGTGGATTTTTCGGCATAAATAAAAATCTGATGGGTCATTTGAGCGTTATAAAGCTCGTCTTGTAGGTAATGGGAACACACAACAGCAGGGCATTGATTGTGATGAGACGTTCAGTCCTGTGGTCAAACCGGCCACCATTAGAGCGGTTCTTAGCATTGCTCTCTCTAAGTCTTGGTCCATTCATCAAATGGATATCAAAAATGCATTTTTACATGGGCATCTCAATGAAACAGTATATATGCATCAACCTATGGGTTTTCGTAACAAAACTCTACCGGATCATGTGTGCCTCTTAAAGAAATCTTTATATGGCTTAAAACAAGCTCCCCGCGCTTGGTACCAACGGTTTGCTGCTTTTCTTGCTAGCATTGGATTTACTCATAGTAAGTCTGATCACTCTTTATTTGTCTACAAGAATGGTTCCGACATTGCTTATATTTTGTTATATGTAGATGACATTATACTTACTACTTCTTCTACTCGTCTCCGTACGTATATTATGGCTCTTTTGGCTTCGGAATTTGCTATGAAGGACCATGGCATTCTCAGTTTTTTCTTAGGTATTGCTGTCACTTATCATGATTGTGGTCTTTTTCTCTCTCAGTCACAATATGCTACTAAAATAATTGAACGAGCTGGAATGTCCAACTGTCGTTCTTGTCCCACTCCAGTTGACACTAAACCTAAACTTAGTGCAGCCGCCGATGCTCCATATGATGATCCACCCAAATATCGCAGTCTTGCAGGGGCTCTTCAGTATCTTACTATCACTCGGCCTGATATTTCCTATGCTGTGCAGCAAATATGTCTTCATATGCATGCTCCGACCAATGAGCACATGAGTGCTCTTAAGCGTATTATTCGGTACACTTTCTCATGGTCTACAGTTGTATAAATCTACCTTTACACGTATTGTCTCCTACACTGACGCAGATTGGGGAGGTTGCCCTGACACAAGACGCTCCACCTCGGGTTATTGTGTTTTTCTTGGTGACAATTTAGTCTCATGGTTTTCCAAAAGACAACCTACTCTTTCCCGCAGTAGTGCTGAAGCGGAGTACCGAGGTGTTGCCAATGTTGTTTCAGATTCCTGCTGGCTACGGAATTTACTCCTTGAGCTGCATTGTCCTGTTCAAAAGGCTACTCTTGTTTATTGTGATAATGTAAGTGCGATATATTTAACTGGAAATCCTGTTCAACATCAACGCACTAAACATATTGAAATGGATATTCACTTCGTTTGTGAGAAAGTGGCTCGTGGTGAAATGCGTGTGCTCCATGTCCCATCCCATTACCAAATTGCTGATATTTTTAACAAAGGGCTTCCGCGCGTTCTATTTCACGATTTTCGGATAGGCTAAGCATACGTGAACCTCCTGCTTCGACTAAGGGGGTGTGTTAGACTATATACAGTATATAGTCTATTATCATTGTAAATATTCCCTTTCCTTTCTTATAATTGTCAAATATTCTGTTTCCTTAGTCTTAGCTAACTTTCCTAACAACTAGCTAACTTCACTCTTGTATTTTAGTATATATGGCTGATTGTATAACAAACCAAAACTCACGGAATTGATTTCCTTCAATTAGTCATGAACCTCTCAACTTTTAAGTCGATGGGCTTCTAATATGTCGTGTGAATTTATTATTTTGAGACTATGAGTATTTAGTCGTCCTCCTAATCGTGAACTCATTGATATTGATTAATGAGCTTTTAGTGAGTGATGTGCACACTAAGGACTTTTGGCCGTTATGATGAGTTGTTGATATTAGGGTGACAACCCTAATAAGGTAGTTGGTTCGTGGGATTAGTCCCCTTCTACCGACGTTCCGATTTTCCGCTCAAATAAAATATTAAAGATTGATTGATTTTATTATCATGTCAATATATTGTTTTAGTTTAACCCGGATATTAGTTGTATCATTTGTTATTTATGTGTAAAAAAAAAAAAACAATTTAACATTTCAAGTGTTTAAATAAAAGAAAAAAATTACTATTATTTTGCAACGAGATGGAGTATGAATTACCAGCTTTTGTCTGATTTTGTATTTTTGTCTTTTCTTTATTATACTTTTGTTTGCAGGTGAGTATGGGGATTATGGTATATGACGCTGAAAGAGATTAGCTCACTTTAGTTCCTACTTATCTTAATAGTATTTGTAATTTGTCTTCGAGTATTTAAAGCTAGTGAAGGTGTTATTTAATTTATATGAGAGTTTATGGTTTGAAGTTTAATAACTACGTTAGTTTGCTCTAGTTGAATGTGTGTGAATTATCGAAGTTAAAGTATAGGAGTTCTTTTTTCTTTTTTTTATTATTTAAAGGTAAAACTTTAGTTTAGCCTTGCATTTATTTTATATAAATGTGACAATAGTACCCCAATACCTATTATTACAATGATTTACACACATACAAAAAAAAAATATATATAATAATAATAATAATAATAATAATAATAATAATAATAATAATAATAATAATAATAATACGCACTTTCTACTGATAAGTTTTGGAGTTTTACAAATGAAGTGATTATTAAAATGTAATTTTTACTACCAAAAGTTGAGCAGGATCTAAGAAACAAGGAGGTAGGACAAGAGAGAGGCGGAGAGAAGAAGTCTCTAGAGGGAATGCAGAAGAGAGAGAAGAGGAGAATAATTTAAAAAGGGAGGAGAGGTTAGTTGAGTTGTTTAGGTTAATATGTGTAACTAAATACCTTAAATCAGTTAAATGGGGGCAATTTGGTAAAAGCAATATGGGACCCACTTTCCATATATATAATGTGGCAAATGTAAGACAAAAGTAAATGGGGGCAATTTGGTAAAAGCAATATGGGACCCAATTTGATATATCCATCTAAGACAAATGTAACATGTAAAAAAAGACGGAGAGAGTAATAAATAGCTAACGAATTTAAATACCTAATACTAATACTTACTTTTTTTTTTTGGAAAAATTCATAAATATAATCCCAACTATGGGCGTTCACCTAATAAAAGACCGAACTTTGATTAATCCAAAAAGGATCCAACTTTCATGCTCATTTTCCAATTTTGGACCTTCCTAAATTTTAACCTGTAAAATCAAGTAAATCTTGTTAATTATTCGGTTTTTTCTTAACATTTGGAGGTTTCGGGTGAAAGGGATCGTTGTGGTGGTGGTTTCGGGTGGTCCTGCTTAAGCAAAAACCCAATAATTAGCAAGATTTGCTTGATTTTACAAGTTAAAATTTAAGAGGGTCCAAAATTGGAAAATGGGCATGAAAGTTGGGTCTATTTTTGGATTAATAAAAGTTCGGTCTTTTATTAGATGAACGCCCATAGTTGGGATTATATTTATGAATTTTTCCTTTTTTTTTGTTTAATTTGGAAGTGTTCAATTTCCCCAACAATTCCCAATTGCTCAACTTTCGAACAACTCAAATAGCACAGTTATAAAGAAAATCAAATTTCAATTTTAAAAAAACATAAATTTCTTATGTGGATCTGTTATTTCTACCCCTCCTCTTTTAATCCCTCCATCCCTAAATATTTGATACGTTTGGTATCTTAACATTATTTATAAGATAATCTTCTAAATTGTTATTAATATATAAAATATAATACATTTATATAGAATCTTGTTTAATTCGTCTTGATGAATATATTATTTACACCCAATTATTATAATTTTTTTATATATATATAACAAAAAATATTTAAATTCAAACTCAAACGTACGGAAGGAGTAATTGTTTTGCTAACTCCCAAGAACAGGAAGCGCATGTGTGTTTATTTTATTGAGTTTGAGTCGCTATTGTGAAAGTGCAAATATGACGAACATCAAGGAAACAGCAGTAACATTAACAGAAGAAGAAGACGAAGAAGTGAGATTGAAACTAGGAAGTTACAGTGGATTAGTTAAGTTAGTAGAAGACCCATCTGTAGAAATCATGCTTTTATGGGGTCTTCAACAACCAACCTTTTCAAAACCAAATGCTTATGTACTTCAATCTTCACTCACTCTTCATATTGATGCTTTTGGTCATTCTCTTTCCATACTTCAGTCTCCTTCTTCTCTGGTAAACTAAAATATTATCTTGTTTTTTGTTAATTTTATGTTTGATGTTTGTTTGTATTTAATTGAAACTTTGAGTTATGAAGATATTATGTTGTATAAATTTGTTTTAGTTATTCACTTATATAACTTATTCCTTGTTTGATTTGGAGTGTCAATGTGATAGTCGATTTGGGGTGGAAAAGTTGGTGGAATTAATGGAGAAAATGGATTTGTAATATAAAAATAATCAAACTGTAATTATTCAAAGGGAATTTGGAGGGTGAGGCGTGTCACTGACATTGATTGGAATCTAGAAATTAAAGGTAAGGTGCCCTGCTGATATAGAAGGGTAAGGCACCGCGCTGATATTAGTCGGAGTATATAAGGTTAAGGTTAAGGGTTCCTACTGAGATTGGTTGATAAGGGTTAAGGCATCCCACTTACATTAGTTGTGCTTGGAAAATAGAACGTTCACGATTGGGCGATCCGGTGACATTGATTGGAAGATAGAGCATGGTAAGGCTTCCTGCTTACATTGATCGGGACATGGAAAGTTTACGATTGGGTGATCTGCTGATCAACATTGGTTAGAATATAAAGCTTCAAGGGTTAGGTGCCCTCGCTGACATTGGTCGAAATATAGAATGTTTAGGAATTAGGATAAGGCATCCAACTAACATTGCTCAATAACTACGAGACTACGACTGTCAAGTGATTATACTGATAAACTATACAATCTTAATACTTTTTATGGTAAAATGCAAGTTGCAATTGAGAGGTAAAATAGTTAGCAGGAGTTATAAAGATTAAGTACAGAGTACTATGCAGATAAGATGCAAGTATGGAGCAGGAATAAGATACTTCTATTGTACTTTGATTGGGTGAAAATTTAACAGCCGATAAACTGAAAAAAATTTCTCCCTTCGTTTGCTTTTAGTAGTTGGCTCTTGGCAGTGCACTTATATGAGATTGTTGGTCTGTCTTTTCATGTATATGCAGTAGTAATTATTTCAACAATAGTCCATCTTTAATATACTCTCTAGAAAGTATTGTAAGATTTACATGTTTTATCTTTTAGCTTAAATGATGTTTTGTTGGTTGGTGTTTGTTTGTTTACTTCGTTTCTGAGAGAATGTAATGTTAAGAACTTCCTGTAATGTTTTTTCCGGCATAGAAATTGTAGCAACATTGGCTCCGTAATACTTAATCCCTACTAAGGATTTGGCAGGTTTTCTCCGTCATATCCTTTAGGGCACTATTTTAGTAGGTGGGGCTGAATTAAGAAATCTTATTTTTATGTGAGACTAAAAGAATTATAGTCTTTTTCTTTTTCATTTTTTATCTACAGTAGTAAATACGATAGGTGAGTCCGTGAGTGTAATATCAAAGCAGAGGGGATAATATATTCTGGTTAGAAAACTTTTGTCTAGCCTTCCTCACCGCTTGTGACTTGAGACCCTGTCCTATGAGTAATGCTAAGGTGAGTACTGTACTTATCAAGTTATCATAGCATCATGAGCATGGAAAAGCATAATTGTTTCCAAACTTAGACAATTCATCGACAGTGAATGTGTTTCAGCTTTTGTATCTTGAATAAAGGGAATGGAGGGAGGGCCTTGGTTAATGACTAAATACTTAAATAGGATAGCATTTTTTGGGTCATTAAGTGGTCTCCTCTTGTGGGATTAAGGTTTTGATGTCATGAGAAATGAAATCAATTGTAGTTTTTTGTCCTTTGCTTTCTAGCTTTGTAGCGTATGTGCTAATTAATATGTTTCTTATTGTAAAGGCCTAACAAAATGAACCTTTCTATTATCACAAGTTCACAAGGGTGATTGTCGTATTCGTTGAACTTTCCACCTATGTTGCTAGTATTGTGACCTTGTACTTGCCAAACTCATTTTCTGATGTACTTATGTATGTTTTATAACTAATTTGCGCCGTTTATTGTTAGTATGGTACTCAGGATTTCCTTTCAATCCTCTATTGTGCATAAATTCGAAGTATAAAAACTAAAAAGTCATTTTGGCCCTTTAGGATTCATTGGTTTTCTGTGGCACATCAATTACTCTGGTAGTTAATAAACAATGCACATCTGGTAACATACTTTGAAATGTTTGAATGGTCATTTAAAACAGCATTGATGTGTTGGCATATTGAATCGCCAGATTAGCTATTCTTGAGTCAGTTTTAACACATGAAATATTACGATTATCTAGGCTGCTGTAAGACTTGTATTGTCTGCAATCACTTGCTAGAATAATCTAACTGCTCTTATTATTGTTTCTCCATTCTTATCTTTGTCAAGGAAAGAGTCACATATAATCTCTAATCTCTTTTTCCTTTCGAAATCAGATATTTTTGTAAAATTCCTGATGGAAGTTTGAAAAATGGTTGGTTGTATCTATATAATGCAGATGACTCCTGGAGTGACTGGATCAGTGATGTGGGACAGCGGTATTGTTTTAGGGAAATTTTTGGAGCATGCTGTTGACTCAAAGAGGTTTCTTCTTCAAGGCAAAAAAGTTGTTGAGTTGGGCTCTGGCTGTGGACTAGTCGGGTATAAAAGAGCTTACCTCTAAAGCTCAACTTTCTTCTTCAATCTTTGTTTAAATAAGATTCGATGATATTGTTTGTCTGAATGGAAGAAAAATACAGAAACAAAATGATAGTCTTTTGTTTCATTTTGATAAACTACCTTTCCAAGCGGAGTTTGGACATAGTTTAATTAAAAGAAGATGCAACCCTCTTCGTGGATAAACTGTGGTTCACAAATCTTGTCTGGTCTAGCTGACTAGCTGTATTGCATTCTCAAATTGTTTACATCTGACTCTTCTTTTATAGCACAAGGACTTCGAGACTACTCAATTATTTCTAACTTATTTTATTTGCTTTGACTCTTGTTAACTATATTAATTGAAAGAGGCTGCAACCCTCTTCCTGGATAAACTGTGGTTCACAAATCTTGTCTGGTCTAGCTGACTAGCTGTATTGGATTCTTAAAGTGTTTACATCTGCCTCTTCTTTTACACCATAAGGACTTCGAGACTACTCAATTATTTATAACTTATTTTATTTACTTTGACTCTCGTGAACTATAATGTGGGATCTTGTTAGTTTCATATCTAGAAGTACTTTTAGAATATCATTTTTTTACTTCTTACTTCTACAAAAATGGAGATATTTAATCTATAAGCTGTGTGTTTGTAGAAGTACAATATAGAATTGCTATAACCTTAAAAACAAACAGAGGGTGTACATATTTAAGATATTTGATTTTAAAAAAGATTATGTTTAAAACCTTGGATGGATCAGTGTTTTAAAACTGCATTGCTTCTTTAATTATAGCATTGTCATTGAATTGGCTTGAGACTAACATTTGATATACTTCAAGCTGCATTGCAGCTCTTTCAGGTGCTCAGGTTACTTTGACAGATCTTCCCGATAGGTTGAGGCTTTTGAAAAAGAATGTTTATACCAATTTGAAGTCTACTGGTATCATGGGTTCGGGAATGGTCAATGAACTCATCTGGGGTGTAGATCCTGATCCGGATATACTTGATCCGTTGCCAGATTATGGTAACAAGCTTCTTTAGTGACATTTATGCTATAATGTATATCATCTGAGCTACTTGCTTTAATATTTAATGGTTCAATATCATGCATGAGTTTCTTTTTGGAAAAGTTAACATAAATTATCCTAACTATTGAATATCTTCTCATTTTAATCCAACCCACTGTTCAAATTAAATTTATCTGGACTCTGGGGGTGGCTTCTCAAAAATTTGATTCTTAAAAAAGTTAAAGAAGAGATGATGGAAAGTATAAAGGAGCACGGTCTGAATATGTGGAAGAAGTGGGAAGAAGAAGAAGATGAATAGATGCTGATGCATGATATATCTAATGTGGTAGTTTTGACTTTTGACCATTGTGGACCCCACACTGTTTTGCCAGCTATAGCAGGTTAGCAAATCAAGTAGTCTAATTTGAGAAGCCACCCTCTACAGTTGGAATTAACCTAATATTAACAGAAGTATGGATTAAAATAAGAATACACCAAATAGTTCGGATTATTTATGTGAATTTTTCCTTAATTTTTCTTTTGTATACAAGTGATACAAGTGATTAACTGTTGTATTTTTTCAGTCGAGTATAGCTGATTGGCTTTTCATTGATTGCCTCACTCAGCCATTACTGTTGTGTTATGATTATCAGTGAGACAATAGCAACTTTCCTGTATTACGCTTCTTGGTGTGGTATAGAATTGTATTAAAGAAAAGAGAAAAGGACTGAACAAAAAGAAAAGGAATACAACATCTAGGGCATTTACTGTTTCGTTTAATTTCTTGCAAGTTTGTTGCACTTCTTTATTTAGTTTTAAACGCTGTAAGATGTAAGTCACTAGCAAGTCTTTTGCTATTGCTCGGGAATTTGGTTCTTATCCTGTCTTCCCATTTATATCCCTCGATTTGTTTTCTCTTGTGAATCTTTCAACATGCTGTCAAATTTCATCATAGAAAGAGATAAAATTAAGCTTCATCTAGGCGATATTGGACAAACCTTTAAAACAGCATACTTAATTTGATGTTGTTTTCCTATGATGTTTTTTCATCATTGATAAACTTCTAAAGCTATTTTCCTCGCCTTAAGCTTCTCCGCTTCATCTAGAATATAGATATATCTGGTTTGAATAAGCTCTCTTCTAAATTGGCCCAATGAACTCCATCTGATGTTAAATGAAGCCATTTGAAAGGAGGGAATTCCCTTTGCTCCTCTCTTTCCCCTTCCTTGTATTTCCTTACCTTCCCTTCCCCTCCTTAATTGCTATCCAAGCAGCCAAGCATAGCATTCATACTTTCAAATTTGAAGGACATGGTTGAGCTGGGTGTGTGGAAATAGTGCTTGAATTTACTATGTTATCCAGATAACCTCCTGCTCAGCGAGGTTGACTGCCCAGTCATTTAAAAAAAAAAAAAAAAAAACTCAAAATGAATATATTTTGCTGTCTGCAAGTTTCTATGGAGACATCTCTACTCGTGGAGAGTTGGAGATTAATTGGATTCCTGATTTTATAAGTTAGGGTTCATTGGGAAGAAGTGGCTACTGAAAAGATTGACAGAAAGCTTTGGAGAAAACTCAACTCAAAGACTGCAACCCAATTTCTAGACAAAACTAAAAGACTGACCTACTGGAGTATTGTTGCTGAATTGTTGCAGGGTTATCCTTGATGATAGTATAGCTATCTAGAAAAGAAGTTTTAAGAACTGCATTTTAAATTGTGATGAGAACAGACTATGGACAAAGATTGCTGATTGGCTGTTACCTAAAGGTGAACTTGAAAGGCTGATATGAGACTTTTCTACACAATGTAAACATAATAAGAAAGAAATTCAAGTGCTTGGCAGTCCAAAGAACTTTAGCATTGATTGAGCAAAATCTGCTAATTGGCGTTATTGCCCCTTAGATAATTACAAAATGCAAAGGAAGTCTATAATCTGGATGATTTTTGTTTCTCCTAGTCATTACTATCATTCTTTCTTTCACTTTCTATAGTCTTTCCTACATAATATGCTAATGCTATAGATATTGCCTTAAGTTTTGCCTTTTATTGAATGATAGCAGGTAAACTGTTCAATGTGATCCCTGATTTGATCACTGCTCACTGCTGCATATATCTTATTTACGTTGTAGATTGACCTAATTTGGTGGATGTTCTCCAAACTTTCTTATGACAAGTTCTAGTGCTTTTTTTTTTTTTTTTCAAGATGCTCAGGTTATAGACTTATAGTGCTTTTCCAGTTTCTACGTCTCTAAATCAGTGAGAATAATTGTTTACTTTACATGTTTTGTGGCAATTTTACCGCCTTCGATGTCCCTAACTTTGTAAACTTCCCGTGTATATTGGTAGCAATCCAAGAGGTTGAAGCTGCTAAAATAGGTCTCTCTCCTATCACAACATCAGGACTCGATAAATGACTTGCATTAGGAATACATGTTTTGGAATTAGGCTTAATATTTGATGCTCAGTTTATACATTACACTGAAAGTAAGATGTTTGCTCGCATTGACCTATGTATTAATTTGAGTAAGTAGCAAGAATAGAGTATTACCAAATTCTTTTTCTATAATGGTTTTCGTTTTTGCCACTTTCCTTCGATTAGCTGTCTTGATTTGCTGTACTCTCATCTTAAAACTTAACATCTATTTCATCTTTGGAAAAATTGTTAATGTCATGGATATTTATTACACCTTTGAAATGTGATGATCAATCTTAGTGCTAGGTTCAGATGTCATTTACAGTGAGGGGGCTGTTGGAGATTTGCTATTTACATTGCAACAACTTTGTGGTAGGAATACAACAGTTATTTTATCTGGGGAACTTCGTAATGGTAATAATCTTTTACATTTGGATGATTGGATGAATACCTACATGTCTGCATCTTGTTTAAATTACTTTCTTTCTGCAGATGCTGTTCTTGAATATTTCCTTGAAGCTGCAATTAAAAAATTTTTGATTGGTCAAGTTGATCAAATGGAGTTGCATCCTGAGTATCGCAGTCATCGAGTTGTGACCTATATTTTAGTTAAGAGAGATACTGCAGATTGTACTAATGACAACTGATATCTATATAGCTGCTGCTTTGTAAGTTTGTAAGCATTGGATGCATCATATTCTATTATCTCTTGAATTATTTTGGCATTTTGTTGGACAATGGCCAGACATCATGTTGACAAGTTATAGATGTACTCTACCTCTAAATCAGAGTTTGTTAGGTTACAAACCTCCCTCTCTTGTCTCTTCACATAGGCTCCGTTTGGTAGGGTATAAAATATTTTCAGGTGAAGACTCCAATTGTTGTCATGGAAAACTCTTTTCATAAAAAATAATTATGCAAAAAAAAAAAAAATTAATTTTCAATGGAAAATACAATTACGTACTATAAAATAAGTTATCCTTTGTTTGTTTTGGTGGAAGAGAACTTATGGAGAAAAGGAAAAATAAAAGGACAAGGAGAGAAGGATTTAAGGAGAGGAGTAGAATAAGGAATATGAATCAAATGTGGCATATCTCATTTACAAAAGGAAAATGAGTTATCTTTTGTAAAGATAAGTTTTTCACCCTTAAAAGGATTGATTTCCACCCTTATCAGACATGTATGCATCCTTTAGATTTGAAATCTATAGTTTTTAACAAATTTAAATCCTCCAAAAATTATCAATAGCTAATATTGATTGTGCATAAATTAAAAATTAAAGTAAAATTAAAATTATTTTAAAACTCTCACACTTACATTTCTACAACTCTTTCAACTCTAGAGGATTTTTACACTTACCAAACAAACTAACGGATTCAGCTAGATAATTCTCACACTCCCTCTTTTAAAGGTGTAAAGATTAGAGTTGTTACGTACATCTTTTAGTTCCCATTGTTGAGCTAGATATTCAGTTTCAATTCTATTATTCATTATATACAAATCCTTGAGTATTTTATTAGTCCAAAATAATGAGGGTACACTATTTCTAATTTTGGGCATAAGTTTGTGTAACTCAATACCTTCACCCAAGAGTCCCATTGTGTGAAGGTGGTGTATGATCCTTAGAAAGCTTGTCGGCAAATACAATTAAGCACCTCGGTTGAGCTGAAATTTTGTTTTTAAATCAGTGCTCCTTATTACCACGACACACCAAATTCTAGTCCATTTTCTTGATTCATTTTCTTCTTTATTGTTCTCATTTTAGTAGGAGTAATCTCTTTTGGTACAACATAAGACTCAGCTGCGGCCTGCGGGCCTCACACGTTTTAAGACAACAATCACAAATTTTTTCCCGTAAAATACTTAAGTTTCAATAAATTCTTAAAATGAGTTTTAGTTTTTCAAGATTAAACTCAATACTCAAAAGGTAGTTACATATTGTTGTCTTTATGCACTACTTTATTGATATCTATTTATTTTTGTTTTTATGTTTACAAGTTCTAAAATGAACCTTAAAAGTAAAGACGTATATATAGTAGGGTCTTAGAGAGTCTTAAGAAAATAGAAACTTATAAGAAAATATTAAGTAATAGTGAAAAGCTGATGTGACACATGAATTGAGTCTTAAGAGAAAACTGTAAATCATCACGAGGTTATCTTTCGCAAAGAATTTTTTTTTAAGGCAATAATCTAAGAAAAATAAAAATCATAAAAGAATTTTTCTCATAAAAGCAATGTTTATAAAAGTGCTTACTCCAGCCGTTGCAATTTATTTTTTACATTCTAACTTTTTCTTGTAAACTAAGAAAAGTTTAATGTGGAGATAAGATATTTTTGGAATTATAATGTTTATTGTACCTTGTAATATTTTGCTAAGAAGTGCGCTTATTAAGGATTTAGACTTATACTTCCTTTGTCTCGCTAAGTTTGCTACCAAAGGCAAATTTAACTTCATTAAAATTCATGTAATATCAAGTGGCCAACTTGCAATCCTTTACTTAATTAGAGTGGTAAACATAAATTAAAGTACCCAAATCATATATGTCTTCCTTCTAAACTACACTAGCCAAACCAAAATCATCAACAAACCCCTGCTACAAAATTCATACTTTTATCCAACCCATCATTCATCAGATCACCAGTTCACCACCATAAACAAAACTAGTACAATTTGAATCAAAGTGTGAGCATTTAATTATTCTCTTTCCTCTAAAGTTTGATTGTACATATCAATTTTCCTTTGAATCTAGCAAAACATGCATCAAATAATAAACTTCCAAAAGAAAAAAATTAAATCCGTAAAATAGTATAAAAGAGGAGAAAGCTCAGTGTGTGGATCAAACTATGGCTGTGAAAAATCTGAAAATTTAGATTTTTTTTAAGAATTGCAAAAAATAGAGAAATTAAACACATAAATACAAAAGTAAAAAGGAACATGCAATGGGTGAGAGGATCATGTATGGAGAAAACATGAGAATCTCGTAGAAGCAAATAAAGAGAGAGGAGGGAGAGAATATAAGGACCAACCAATGTTTTTAGAGAGAGTTTAGAAGAAGGAAGGGTGAAATACTGAGGTGAGGATAAGGTAAGCGTATAATTAGTTGTTGTTGTTGTTGTTAGTGGGTTAAGTCTGAGGTTAACAGGCCAAAAATAGTAAGGTAGCAATCTTTTAGGGACAACCCACAGTAAATATAGCAAATTTTAAGAGACGAAGGGAGTAAGTTAGGAAGCTTAATTGGGAAGAAAATAATATTAAGGCACCATAAACCGTTGGCATTATTGTTGTGATGATTGCATAGAATTGAAGAGAGAAATATGGGGAATGTGTGGTTAAACAGTCAACTCCACATTAAATGATGGTAGATATTTTAATTAGAAAATCATTAAAATGATATGGTTAATTAGGCTAATTTGGCAAAAATAACGGTATTTATTAAAAAAAAAAAAAACACAAACATAAATTAAAGAATAAAGGAAAATAATATACATATCCCTTAAATGCTATAAAAGGAAGCAAGTTAAGAATTCATGACAAACTTTCATATCATTTGAGATAATAAATGCTTGATTTATATTTTTATTTCCACTTTAAGCTTTTTATACATAGTCCTATGAGCTATGTATAAGAATAAAATAGAGGGAAAATTGCCTGAAGAAACCTTTAAATTTCATTATTTATTTATTTATTAAACAGTAACCTTTTAATTTTTTTTGCTAAGAGAAACTTTAAACTAATTTGTTTTTATGCCAGAAGAAACCTTCATGCTATCTTCTAGAATTGACTAGCCATTTCAGGCGTTGACTCATTAATTTCTTGTGCTTGCAGTCCATTTATCCTTCTTCTTTTTCCTTCGTTGGTTTTTCACTTTCCCGCCATCTTAACTACCCTAAATACCGAATAAGGTATTTCTTCCCCATTTTAAGCTATCAATTTATTTTCTTCTTTTTCCTCCATTTTCAAGCTTGATAAGCATTTCATGGAAAAAAAACACTTCTCAAAAATTGTAGCACAACCCTTAAACCTAATAGTTACAAACAACACCATTTCCCAAATTTTACTACACTACAAATCACAAACACCAAACATTTACAAATCCAACCCCCCCCCCCCCCCCCCAAAAATAAGGTTAAATCTTTAACAAAGCCACAAACCAAGAGTGGCATAAATTGAAAAAATCCATCAACTTATTCCTAAAAAAATCACTTTAAAATCAAAGGCAGGATAATTGTTAGCAAGAGAATGAGCAAGACGTTCTGTAGTCTCTTGCCTGAAAAATTACCGACAACACCACAATTAGGGGCGGAGCTACCATTGTGCACGATAGGCCATGTGCCCACCCATTCCGCCCCCCTAAAAAATATAAATAATTTACTTAGAAAAGAAAACATGTGATGAAGATTAAGTGCAACAAAAACAAAATCTTGAGAACTGTAACAACTTTTCTGTCGATGGATTTTGAGTTTACCATTTTAAAGCTAACCTTCATTTAAAGGTTGAAGATGAACTAATTTTTTTAATTTATATATTATTATTATTATTTTATATAACTTTAATAGTGGGATAGGTTGGTGTGGTGAGAGAGTGAGGAATAACTCAATTGACTAAAGTTTTTCTCTCGATTCCAAGTAATTTCACTACAAAAAAACGGCCATATAGCAACGGAGTATTAGCTACGGAATTTAATCCGTCTTTAATTTGGAGACGGATTATAAAATTCCGTTACTGAAATTATATAGTGACGGATAGTTTTATTTCGTCTCTGAA
Organism: Suaeda aralocaspica; assembly: GCA_016808085.1. Lineage (NCBI taxonomy): Eukaryota > Viridiplantae > Streptophyta > Magnoliopsida > Caryophyllales > Amaranthaceae > Suaeda > Suaeda aralocaspica. The sequence goes on from PYUH01000548.1 coordinate 303,613, forward strand.
TTAGCGACGGATCAAAAATTCCGTCTCTAAATCTTGAGATGGATCAAAAAATCCGTCTCTAAAAATGGGAAGATGTAATGTCACTGCTAATAATTAGGGACGGAATAGTGGATCCGTCGCTATTACTGTTGCCACGTTACCTTATTTGACTCAGCTAGTAAATTTGGGAAGAAACTTCACTCTTTCAATTCTGTTTTTGAAAATACAATCACTACTTCACTCTTTCAATTCATTGTCAACCACACTCTCACTTCACTATGAATTAAACCAAACTAAATCTCACTATCAATTTATTCCATTAATTTCAACTGAGTGCAACCCTTTCCTCTCAATTCATACAATTGGCGACGGAGCAGAAGCGGGAAAGCAGCGGCGAGCCGACGGTCCATCTGCAAAAGTAAAGGTACAGTCTGGCGATCCTTTCCTTCTCAGTTCAGTCCAATTTTGTCTGAATTTTCATTTTCATATGTGAAATTGATTTGGTAACTGAGTTTTCATATGCAAAATTGATCTGATTGCTAAACTTTTAAAATGCGAAATTGATTTGGTCACTACATGTGTTGTAATCTATGGTCTGAAAATCGGTCTGAGGTTGGTTTTACCAAATTTTCAGATCTGAATTTAGTCACTAAATTTCTCGACCACGACCCTTTTCAATGTAATTGTGTTCGCATGGTTTGATTTCGACCCCTGCAGTTCTATGGCCGACTTCAACGGCGCCATGGGTTCGAGATTGGTTGCATGTTAACACGGCGCCCCTGCAGTGGTAATCTTTGCCTTTTTTTGTGAATTTTTGCTTTTATCAGTTATAAATTAGGATTTTAGGGTTTCTTAAGATTGAATTAGAGCAAAAATTTCAGTTTTGAATATGAAACACGGCCTGTTTTAACTGATTCAATCTAATTTCAAGTAAACCCTAAAATACGTGTTTTAACTGATTCAATCTAATTCAATCTAACTGATTCAATCTAAAACACACCGTTTAAATTTCAGCAAAAAATTAGAGAACCCCAAAAATTCAATCTAAAAATTCAATCTAACTGATTCAATCCGTGAATTTACTTGAATATGAAAATGAATTGGTGTTATTTTAAATTCACTGACATTTCTGGGTTTGAACCCGTATTGGAAAACGAATTTACTAAATTTAGAGAACGAANAATTTCTGGGTTTGAACCCCAATTGGAAAACGAATTCACTGAATTTAGAGAACGAATATGAATTGGTGTTTAAGTAATCAAATTTCAGTTTAGTTTGAAGTTATTTTGATTTGGGGTTTTTTCGTGGTTGTTAATTTGCTGCTTAATGGTTTGATTAAGCTCATTTTGCTGCTTTAGTTGTTGTTAATCACTGTTTTAGTGGTTGCTCTAGTTTCAATTAATCACTGTTTTAGTGGTTTTTAATTTGTTGCTTAATGGTTTGATTAAGCTCATTTTAAAATTATTTTGCTGAATTGATTTGGTTTTAATGTGGTTCTACAGCCTCCTTTTCTTCACCCCATATTTGGGGATTTTTGATTTCAAAAGGTAATTGAAGATTGCCCTTTTTTCAATTATGGGTTTTGATTAGGGGTGTTTTTTGGTAATTAATTAAATTTTTGGTGGAAATTCATTTGCATATAACTTTCTAACATCAGTAATTTCAGGGGTGTTTTAGTTTTTGTTGTTGTTTGCAAGTGTTTTTGGAGGTAATTTAGGTCTTCTTTGCGTTTTGTACTCCATCGCCCTGATCGTTTTGCATCCAATTAACTGAACTCCGACAAAACTGAAGATCAGGTATTTTTTGAAGCAACAGGTGGGTGGAATGAAAAGGGTAGGGTATTTGGCATGGGCGCAGCAGCTACTTCTACCTCGAAAGACCTACATAGAAGGAAGGATGGAAAAAAGTCCCGAACAGATTACATAAAAGCTTTGGAGACTCAAGTTGAAGAGTTAAGGCAGAAAATGTCGAGGTAAGAAAAGAATTGCATCAACAAAAAATGCGCTTGTTGATACCCAAAAAACGTCATTATAATCACACAAGCTCTTGTCGATACTCAAGATCATGTGAAGAACGTTGAAAAACAAGTGCAAGCTATCATGCAAATGCAAGCCAGGCATATCATCCTGATTTTTACAGCCTTGTTTCCTTTTTACTCTTCAAAGTAATCTTAAACTAAGCCCATTTTAATATGTGTTGGTTGTGGAGAACACCTACATATTTGGTCATGTAGGTTGTGTACATGATTTTTGTTGTTTTAGCTGGGTTAGTGCTCTACATCGTAGGCTTTAAAGCCTTCAAAGTAGGCTTGGCAAATTTTGGAAGCTTTTAAATCACCTGGCAAATTTTGGAAGCTTCAACATCACCTTCAAAATTTTGGAAGCTTAACCTAGTAGGGTGCTCACTGCCCCTGTATTTTTGATGTCCGGACAGTTGGAGCTTATGATATTAGGCATTGTGATTAATTAGGAGCTCTAGGCATTGCTTTTGTTGTTGCAATGCATAGTTGGTGTATATGCCTTGAATGTTCAACAATAGGCTAACGGTCTTAAAAAATGTATATGTATATATAATTTATACTAGTGTATTTATCTATTATCTTTGTTTTTGTGTTGTTAAAATAATTGTGCCAAATCCGTTACAAACAATTTTTACAGCTTTAGTCACTTTGATTGGAAGACAATTGTGGATAGTGTCTCTTAAATTAGAGACGGATAGAAAAAATCCGTCACTAACATTAGATAGGTAGTAGGCAATTGTTTCCAAAGTTAGGACGGATTTTTAAAATCGTCACTAAAAGTAGAGACGATTTTTAAATCCGTCACTAAAAGTAGAGACGGAATTCAGCAATCCGTCACTACTAGTAGAGACGGAAATTAGCCATCCGTCAAAAAGTAGAGACGGAATTCAGCAATCCGTCACTACTAGTAGAGACGGAAATTAGCAATCCGTCACTAAAAGTAGAGACGGAATTCAGCAATCCGTCACTACCAGTAGAGACGGAAATTAGCAGTCCGTCACTAAAAGTAGAGACGGAATTCAGCAATCCGTCCCTACTTTTAGTGACGGATTTTAACCATCCGTCACTAAATCCGGTGACCAGACTTGCTACGGATTTTAGCTACGGAATATTTCCGTCCCTACTTTAGTGACGGAAGAAAAGTAATCCGTCACTAATTCAAATTAGCGACGACAAAGTCAGTAACGGAAGCAATCCGTCTCTAAATCCGTCTCTAAGCTTGTCTAGTGACGGATTTTTGGTGTTTAGAGACGGATTTGGTCCGTCCCTAAAATCAATTTTTTTTGTAGTGTTTTGGGATCCATTTTTATCTTCGCCCATGTGGCTCCTAAGCAACCAAATAAAAAATTGGTGTGGTAAAAGAAAGTGACACTGACACCGAGACTTGTATTGACTCCTTTTTGTCTTATTTATTCAAACCCCATGTGACCCGTTGCCCCTCTCTATATTTCCCTCTTTTTAACCCTCTTCCTTTTCCCCTATTTTAATTACTAAGATTAATTTAAATTTAAAGTAAAAAACTTTTCTATAAATCAATAAATTCAGCAAAATTAGTAGTATGAATCAATTGTAAATTAGCTTGTTTAATGTGATTTTAATTTGTGAAATTTGTGATATGAAAATTAGTGTAAATTAGTAAACAATATCTGTGGAATTCGTAATCAATCGATTTCAAAAAATGATTAGTGTGAATTCGATTGTCAACAAAAGTCAAATATATGAAATCGCGTGGAGAACAATTGTAATAGTTTTAAAGTTGATAGTATTAAAAATTTGTTGTAATTTGACATATGTATGACATTGGTGTTTTGTATTGAAAATTATATTTATTTGATTGTGATCGATTCAATGACCCGCAAGTTTGTGTGATTATGGGGTGCCCATCCATTGTCAAATTCCTCGATATGCCCCTAACCACAATAAATCATAATTCACATACAAAATCTAAAAACTTATTTCTTTTTCTCAAAAGTTTTCCAATTACATTAATTTGATGTTGAGGAAGACGCCTTAGTCTTACGGTTGCTTTGTGTTCTTCTGGGTGCCATTTTACAGATTAAAAAGAAAAAAAAAATGGAAAAAGTAAGAAATTTAGGTTAGAGAAATTCCAAAAACACATAATTACAAGCTTCAACTCAATATTACCTGATTAAGCAGATGTCAAATGATTTGAATGCAAGTACATTAGTTGCATTGAATGAGAATAGAGTAAGAGAGATTAATTTGAAGAGTTATTAGGGATTTAAAACAACAAAGAAGGGTTTAAAAATAATTAGGGAGTGCAAATAGGAGAAATTAATTAACAAGTCAACACCGAAAAATGGTAAGAAGATTTCTTCTGACAAAGAAATTTTACTATAAGGTATCTCTTGGCAAAAAAATTTACAAAAATAATCTATCCTAACTTTTGTCAATTCTTTATGCCTCGTTTTCTAAATTTGGACTAACTAATTGATAACTAGTTAAATTGGCTAGCATATTTCCATTTTTTACTTTTTACTAAGGTGTTGACTTATATAATCTCATTTTTATTGATTCCTTCTTATGTTCTTTTTATCCACATCCTTCCTCCTTCATGCCCCAACCACCATCATCACCATCACCTTCATCTTCATCTTCAACATAAAATCATTTTTTTTCCTCACTCCAATGCCCACAACCACCATCTTCATCTTAGTAATGCAATTATCTTCTTCCTCCTTCACCCCAGCATCACTCATCTAATCCTCTCTTCATCATCCAAACTAATAATTGAACTTGTAAACAAATCAAAAAAAATTAAACAGTAAGCAAATAATTGAAGTTAATAATCAAAATTAATCCAAAAAGGTCAAAACAAAACAAAAAAATACAGCCAGTAAACATGACATTGAACCTTATAAACAAAATTAAAACTCTCTGCACCGAATTTTCATAACTCAATGCACTGAATTTCCAACTTTATTAATCAATTTAGTCAGTAGTTGTTTAATTAGATGCCGAAAGTTAAGTTTTTCCCACGTCTACCATCCTTTTCGTCTACGACGTTTTAATGAAATTGGAACTAGAATTCATCCTTAGTCAGTTATATGATCGATGCAAACTCACTGGAATAAGTTAATGGTGTCATAGCTTAGCTTAGGCTTGGAAAAAACAATGTGCTTTATTCATTCACAAGGGTGATTGGTGAAAAGTTTCACACCTTTTGATATTAACGAGGTTTGATGACGTTGGGTTTGATGGTGTTGGTGACTTGATGGTGGTGGCTTTGTAATAGTTGGGATGAATTATTGAGCAGATGATGGAATTGGTTAGAATGGTGAGAATGAGAGATAGGATAGAGGTATAAGTTGGGGAGATTCAACACAAATATGGAGAAACAACCGGTTGATTATATGTTGCTGGATATGAGGTTCATTTTGGGTTGCTTCAAAAGAAGCATTTGTCCCACATGAAATGATAAAGGCTTTTTATTCTACTTTATATATACCACTACTATTATAATTCTTGTTATAATGGTAGAGAGGAGGCTCTAGGCTACCACATGCGCGTACGCACCGATCGGGCTAGGCTTTGGCGAGTGGCACGTGCGTAGGTGACCTGTTGGTGTGGCGGGTATTTGATCACCATGTTTTATTTTTTGGACAACTGTTGGCAATTAATTCCCTTGATTCGTTCCATTTTCAGACCTGATTTATTGCCTTTTCTTATCTTTTGCCTTTGGTCAAGCCTTAATTCTCTCCTAATAGTTTTCTATCCTACTCTATATATTGACAAGCTTATTTGATCTGATCATAAGAAAAATTGAAACTTCCTATTCTCAAAATTATTCAAACACACTGATCTTTGGGCATTGTATGAATGGGTTCTGATTCGTTCCATTGACTACCTTTGGCAACAAAAGTCGTGTATCATTGGGAGTCGATCACTGAGAGGCCGTTTGTATGTGCGCGGGCGAATTTCGACTTTAGGGCAATGAATTCTTCATGCCACGATCATCTTCCTTAAGATAAGTTTATCCAATTTTCATTACAGTAGTCATAATCTCTACATATGTTTCAACCGACTTTAGAGGTGAAAATTTGAGAGGGTTCAAAAACAAAAAATGAGGCATGAAGATTAAAATTGAAATTTGAGTCTTTAAATAAAAAAAACCGGCAAAAATTAAAATTATTTTTCTAAATTCTTCCTTAAGATAAGTTTGTCTAATTTTCATTTGTATAAAATTGAATAAACGAAAGTTAAATCTTTAAATAAAAAAAAACCCGGAAAAAATTAAAATTATTTTTATAAATTCTTCTAAATTTTTTGAAGGCTTCTACTTGCAATTTTTATTTATTTATTTTTTTAAAAAGTTATTTCTAACGATTATATCTAAAAATGAACACTAAGTCACTAAAAAAAATGTTTCCTAAAAAAATTAATTAAAACCGGGAGTATGTGATCAGGAGAACAGACCTGACACCGGAAACTACAAATAAGTGCATAAGTGCATTTGAGTGTTTGACTTTGTTAAAGTAGTAGTTAATTGGTTGTTGTTAGTGGTGGAGTAGTGGTAGGTGAATGAAGAAGAAATATATTTCTCATTCAATTCTTAAATTCACCATTACATTTTCTCTTTCTCCTTCTCAATCAAATCATCTTCCATTACGTCATCCTCAACTTCATCCATGAATCAATCATCTCAAGTAATCACATGCAAAGGTACTCAATGTAACGTTGTTAGTTTTCGTTAAATTAATGATTTATTTGATAATAATCAACTGCATTTGGTAAAGTTGTGATGTTTGAATATTTGTTTAGTTTTAACTTTTAATTAATTAGAGTACTCAATTTGTTACTTTAATTTGTTGGCGTCGGGTTGGGCTGAGCAGCTGCGGTGGCGTGGGGCCCAGGGAAAGAACTGGTAATGGAGGATGTGGAAGTGAGTCTGCCGCAACAAATGGAGATTCGGATCAAAGTTGTATGCACTTCTCTTTGTAGGAGTGATATCTCTGCTTGGCAATCACAGGTATTTTTTTCCCTCTTATTTAATTTGTTGATTGAAGGAAAGTTGATTTTTTGAAATCTAATATTACATCTGGTTTAGGAAATGCGCAACAAATGTAATTTTTATATTTTACAAAAAATACCTATTTGTTGTACATTTTGTGAACCAGGTGTATATATATATATACTCCGTATATATAAATTTTAATGATACAATTTTTATAATTTTTGCTTCTATACACTTAGAGAAATTAATGTTTTATGTTACATCAACAAAAATTAACTTCTTTCATCAAACCATTTATTTTCAAACAGATATAACAAGAGATAATTATATTGTATTTTTTAAAAGATGTGATACGTGACATTCTAAGAACTTTCCTAAAAAGCCTATTAATAATAATTAGATCTCATATGGTTATGCTTTTCAAACAATTTGCTCCATATAAATCATGGTGAAAACTATAGATCAATTCGTGGAATATCTTATTGGAAAAATATGACTAGATGAATATGATTTACACGATTATGTTTAAAACATTATACATAGTAGATGAGGTGCTATTCATTTATTTTTAATATAATTATAATCTAAAAAGGATTATTATTTATTACGGGTAGCTAAGATAAGTCAATACTTGACAATAGGAATGTACATAGGAGAAAATTCATGGTGAGGAAAAAACATATATATATATATGTGAACCCAAATTCATTAGGATTTAAATCTTACATATCCTTTTTTTTTTATATATAATAATATATTTATCTATGTTGGAATGATATAAAATATTTTCTATTAATAATAGGATTGATAATAGGATAAAAATATTTCTAATATTAATAGGATTTTATTTCTATAAATTTTTGTATTTCAGTACCTTTTATGTTTTAATTTTTGAATTTTAGTACCTTATGTTTTATTTTTTAATTTTCGTACCTTATCTTTCCAATGTACACAAAAATTAGTACCACTAACAGATTCTGTCAAATACTCGATTTAGTGGGGCCACTTTAGCTAATTAAGGTCATTATCTTCCTTTTCTCAACTAAACTTCGTCATTTTCTTACTCATCTCTTTAATCTTGCAACTTCCTTTTCATAATCAATCCTAAAATTCTTATATAAACCTTAAAATTTTCTCCCCAAATTTTGGATATCAATTGAATAACCCCAAAAATCCCCAAATTTTACAATTTCATTGAATATTTCCAATCAATTGAATAACTCCATATCAATTAGAACACTAACTTTTGGAAGGTTAATCTAATTTGTGGACTACTTTAATGATTGTTTGTTACTACACTTATAATAAGAGAAATGCTGATTTTCTACTGAATCATTTACTTTTATATCATTAAAATCTAAATTTCAAATCATTTGAAAAACCCTCAAATCAAATAAAAAACTTCCCAAGTCAACTAGAACTCTAACTTTTGGGTTGTTAATCTAATTTGTATACATGTGTTGATTATTGTTTGTTCCTCACTTATGTAGATAATTGAAGAATAGATTTCAACTAAAATTTTCAGACTAATTAAACGTTTACTTGAGTATAATATAGATTAAATGAGCGTTTAATGATTAAAATATAGAGAGAAATTGTTTTTGAGGGGAGAGAAGGAGAGAAGGTGAAGAAAATAAAAATATCGTCGTTGGTGGGCCACACTTGATGAATACTTTGACAAAATCTGTATATAGGTACCAATACTTCACTTTCTGGATAACTTAAGGTACTAAAACTAAAAAAAAAAAAACCATAAGGTACTAGAATTCAAAAACTAGAAAATAAAAGGTACTAAAATACATAAATGCCTAATTTATACTACATCTGTAAATAATTACTTGCAACAAAGAGGTATTATTTGTGAGTATAACATTTTTGTTGCAAGTAAACGTTTACGGAGGTATAACATAAATACTACCTCCGTTTTCAATTAATTGCAACACTTTAATATTTTATGTGAGACAAAATATTCAAGTGTTGTAATTAATTAGAACAGGAGGTAGTATAAGTCATTGTAATACTATAATATACTTAAAAATTCATCAACAAAAGTCATTGTTTGCGTCTTTATTAGAATTCCAATATTTGTGTTATTGTTGATTAATGTTTAGTAACGGTCCATATTGATTAATATTTTTATTAGCATATTATTCAATTTTATAGAGATTGTGTAATTTAAAGTTGATTAGTTTAGGTTATATGTTAATTTTGTTTTTAAAATTGGATGAAATCAGCATGTCATCACCATAAGTCTATTAGGTATATAAAATATATAATGCTACTATTCCGTAAATCCGAAGAGTGGTGTATAATAAAATTAGAATTGAGTAAATAGTAATGTAGCCAATTGTTGACAAGGGATTAAAGCATGAGATCATATAAACATGTGTACAGTAAAATTGTGTATAAACAGTGTTAAAATTAGATAAAAAAAATTTACCCATCATATAAACATGTGTATAATAAAATGAATGAAATTTATCTGAATAACAATATTTTCGAAGAGAGATTATTATTTGTTACATAATATAATTAAATCTGGTAAAACAAAATATTGTACTAGCTCGTGCATCGCACGAGTTTCTACACTAGTGACTCTTATAATTGATGTTAATTTTAAAGCGCCACATAGGATTATCTATTTTTGAAAAAAAAAATAATTATGTATATTTATCCAATCTAATGAAAAAAGATAATTTATATATATGCACCATAAATATTTTGTTACTACAATTTTTGAGATTTAACAAAAAAGGTTAACATCTCTAATTATGCATAAGTATAAATTATATCATTAAAAATTACACGCCGAGACGAATTAAATAAGATCTCATAAGAATATGTTCCTATCAATAATGCACTTGGTCAAAACCGTGGCAGATCTAGGATTTTTATCCTATGGGTTTGAATTGCATAAGAAGATTTTATCTATAAATCCGTGCCTTTTCACCATTCTTACAACAGGATCTTACAATTTTCCAAATCCACTATGGATTCACTAGTAGCAATTAAAAATCATAGAGGTAGAGTCTTTATAAAGAACTTATATCGTATAAAATTAGTTAATCTTTGAAAAAATTTTTATAAAAGCCCGTGCATTGGGAGCACCACATAAGATTTTACCCATTCTAAAGCAATTCTAAACCAATTATGTTCCAGATAATTAAATTCTTTTTGATTTAAATAATTTTTCATGCCATAAGTAAATTAACGGAATCAAGTTCAAGATAGAAATCTATCTACCACATTAGATAATAATTTGTGTATCAGATAAGTATATTGAATTATTGTTGGCCGGATATGTATATAAAGAGATCGTTATACAATTGTTTGTCATAAATAATTATAGAGGGAATCAATTGGTAATTTGGCACTATCTTCTCCTTAGCCCTTAGGACGCTGATTTTCTTAAAATGTCAAAATCAAAATATGGAGTACTTAACTAAATACCCTAATTCCAATTAGGCCCCAATCACCAATCCTTAATTAATTTACTAAAGCAATAACTCTGTAGCATTTTTTGTATAAATTTTAATCCATAATTATATTAGGCCACTCTTTCAAATTAAATGTCAATCACAGTGTGCATTTGTCCCCTTTGTAAATGAGTTATCATGGCATCATTTAGGTATGTAAATATTAATCTTTCTACTTCGTTTTATATTTTGTTAGAAAAGGTTTTGATGTTCGAATTATATGTCCATTATTTCGGTGCTAAATTCTGAATATTGGATTTTGATTTATTTCATTATCATCTGTTTTTGCATACTCCCTCCGTTCTTGAAGTTCTTGCCAATTTCCCCATTTGGAGATTCCTTAAAGTTCTTGCCACTTATATTTTATTCTATATTTGGATATCTTTTATACGCCGAATAATTTTTTATTATATATGGGGACCACCATGTGGGACCAATAATTCTATTAACCAATCATCTTTTATTTTATCTTTTCTTTCTACAATCTAATTTGTTTTTCAACCCACTATTTAATATTTTAATACTAACCAAATTTTAAGCATGGCTAGGGAGTATATAAATCTATATTATTATTCGATAGTGTAGTGATTTTGCTCCTTACCTTACGACGAACATGCAAGCCAAACATCTTGTTATCATTGAAAGCATAATTGTATTGTATGAATAAGTGAATAACAAGCTTCTTTCTTTGCCGAATGATTACTATTATGAGGGTTACAATTATCGGGGATTATTTAAACTAGAATAATTGAAGAGCATATACATTGCTGCAAAGGATTTTATCTTTTCTAAATTATTCATGTTCAATTAAAATTATTCTTTTAGAATTTAAAAATTGCTCATTTGTATTTTGAATAAAATGAAAAGTAGTTTCGAATCAAATAATCAACTTTATATTCATTGAAAACATTAAAAAACTAGTTAAAATTATATTAGCCTCTAATTAGATAAAAAAATTATTGTTATTTGATAACATTAGTCAATATTTTAAAATAAAATATTATACTAGGCCATGCATTGCACGGGTTTCAAATCTAGTTACGAATATAAGTGACATTTTCAATAATAAATCCCAATATCTAACAATAGACAATAAGCAATCAATCAATCAATCAAAGCCTTAGGCTCCATTTGTTTCGTAGGAAAACACTTTTTTGAAAAATGATTTTCCATCATTCCTGCATTTTCCTTTGTTTGTTTTGGTAAGGGATGGAAATCAATTTTCTCAAAGGTAGAAAATATCTCTTTTAGAGAGAAAACTCATTCTCCTTTTGCCAACAAAGTATGCCACATTTTTCTTCCTAATCCTTACTCTTCTATTCTTCTCCTTACATTTGTCTACCCCTTTTACTTTCAATTTCCTTTTTCTCCATGAGCTTTTTTTTTTCACTAAAATAAACAAAGGAAAACTTCTTTTACAATTTTGTTTTCCATTGAAACTTAATTTTCATAGAAAATCATTTTCCATGAAAAGTGTTTCCCATCAAAACAAACGGAGACTTAGTCACATAATTAGGGGTTGGCTACATGAACCAAAATCAATCATTCCATATGGTAATCCGCATAAATTTTCCTCTTCCATCCACCGCGATCGAGATTCATGTCTTTTCTAACACCTTCTATGCAAGTCATTTTTGGTCTTCCACTACCTCGTTTGAGGTCTCCGTGATCCCACTCTTCTACTCTTTGCACCGGAGCTCCTTGACATCTTTGTGAGAAAATATGTATGAACAAATACGACTATGCCTTTCATTGATCACACGGCCAGAATATATAACCATACAAGTTTTCCTAAACCTAGATAATTTAGGAAATAACAATAAAAGAAGATAAATACTTAAGGAAATATCCTAACAAGACTCACAAAAGATAATAACAAATATTTCCCTAAAATATATCCTAACACCCCCCCTCAAGTTGGAGCATGGGGATCAAGAATGCCCAACTTGGACAACAATAAATCGAACTGTGACTTGCCGAGTGCCTTTGTAAATATGTCAGCCAACTGAGACGAAGTAGAAACATGAGACGGAGATATCAGACCTTCATTAATTGCATCACGAACAAAATGACAATCCACTTCAATATGTTTTGTTCGTTCATGAAAAACAGGGTTCTTTGCGATGTGCAAAGCTGATTCACTATCACAAAATAACGGAATTGCCTTCGGATGTTGCACACCAAGACTCAACAATAATGCCTTTAGCCATTTGAATTCACAAGTAATAGCAGCCATAGACCTGTATTCGGCCTCTGCCGAAGAGCGAGAGACTGTATGTTGTTTCTTTGTCTTCCAAGAAACAGGAGAATGGCCTAAAAACACAAGCCAACCTGTGAGAGACCTGCGAGTAATTGGACAAGCTGCCCAATCTGAATCACACCAACCCTGCAACGTCAAATCACAGTCTGTACTCAACAAAATACCCTGACCAGGGGTACCTTTTAAATAGCGAACCACTCTCAAAGCAGCCTCCCAATGCTCAGTCCTGGGCTCCTGCATGAACTGAGACAAAATATGAACCGAATAGGCTAAATCCGGTCTAGTCACTGCTAAATAAATCAATCGTCCAACTAACCGACGATACACCTCTGGATCAGAAAGCAACTCACCATCCGCCAAACCAAGTCTATGATTTTGTTCTATCGGAAATCCACTTGGCTTGGCCCCTAATAAACCAGTCTCAGAGATGATATCCAAAGTATACTTCCTTTGACACAAAAATATACCTGCAGAACTACGCGCTACCTCAATGCCCAAGAAATATTTAAAAGGACCTAAGTCCTTCATCTTGAAACAATCACTAAGATATACTTTGAAAGCACACAATGCAGCGGAATCATTCCCAGAAATAATCAGATCATCTACATAGACTAAGACATTAATCTGTATATGTGCCTTAGTGAATGTAAAAAGTGAATAATCAGAGTAAGATTGTAAGAAACCATACTCTTTCAAAGCCGTTACTAACTTTGAGAACCAACATCGGGGAGCTTGTTTGAGACCATACAGTGACTTGCGTAATCTGCAAACTAAGGAAGAATCTGACGCTTCGAATCCGGGAGGCAGCTTCATATATACTTCCTCATCAAGATCGCCATGTAGGAAAGCATTGTGAACATCCATTTGATGAAGTTCCCAATTTTTGGAAGCTGCAACGGCCAAAAAAATGCGAACTGTTGTCATCTTAGCAACTGGGGCAAAAGTCTCATTGTAATCAATGCCTTCCTGCTGATGATTTCCTAAGACCACTAGTCTGGATTTGAGCCGTTGAACCTCACCATTCGACAAGTATTTGGTCTTGTAAACCCATTGGCAACCTAGCGCCTTCTTTCCGTGGGGAAGACGCTCCAATGTCCATGTACCATTGGCTTCGAGAGCCTGAATTTCCTCCTGCATAGATTTCTGCCATCCTACACTTTTCATAGCTTCCTTAAATGATTTTGGGTCAGTACCATTGATAATGGCTGCAATAAACTTTCGATAATTTACAGAAAAATTGTCACAATGAATATAATGTGCTAAGGGATACGGAGTACCTGAAGGATGATCAGAAAACGAAGCCGGGAGAGTGGAAGACTGACTTTTAGCAAACACGGTATTAGTAACATGATCCCGAAGTTTAACTGACGGATACTTAATTCGACAACCTCGTCCCAATTCCTCAACAATAGAACCACCATCATCAGCCACTATTGGCTGCGGTTCTCTGTCAGCAGCCACAAAAGGTGGCGGTTCTGGAGCAGCCAAGCCAGCAGGCGCTGGAAACCCAGCGGGCTGGACAGAAGCAGCAGGAATACGCTGCGGTTCTGACCCAGCGACCGCTGGCTGTCCAGCGGGTGAGGCAGAACTGCTGGCTGCGTGGTCTGATGCAGGCCCAGCGGCAGCTGGCTGGGCGCTGGTCCGTGGCTGCTGCGTGTGGCCTTCTACACCTTCACGATTGCCAACCTCGCCATCTTTAACAANCCCCCCTCAAGTTGGAGCATGGGGATCAAGAATGCCCAACTTGGACAACAATAAATCGAACTGTGACTTGCCGAGTGCCTTTGTAAATATGTCAGCCAACTGAGACGAAGTAGAAACATGAGACGGAGATATCAGACCTTCATTAATTGCATCACGAACAAAATGACAATCCACTTCAATATGTTTTGTTCGTTCATGAAAAACAGGGTTCTTTGCGATGTGCAAAGCTGATTCACTATCACAAAATAACGGAATTGCCTTCGGATGTTGCACACCAAGACTCAACAATAATGCCTTTAGCCATTTGAATTCACAAGTAATAGCAGCCATAGACCTGTATTCGGCCTCTGCCGAAGAGCGAGAGACTGTATGTTGTTTCTTTGTCTTCCAAGAAACAGGAGAATGGCCTAAAAACACAAGCCAACCTGTGAGAGACCTGCGAGTAATTGGACAAGCTGCCCAATCTGAATCACACCAACCCTGCAACGTCAAATCACAGTCTGTACTCAACAAAATACCCTGACCAGGGGTACCTTTTAAATAGCGAACCACTCTCAAAGCAGCCTCCCAATGCTCAGTCCTGGGCTCCTGCATGAACTGAGACAAAATATGAACCGAATAGGCTAAATCCGGTCTAGTCACTGCTAAATAAATCAATCGTCCAACTAACCGACGATACACCTCTGGATCAGAAAGCAACTCACCATCCGCCAAACCAAGTCTATGATTTTGTTCTATCGGAAATCCACTTGGCTTGGCCCCTAATAAACCAGTCTCAGAGATGATATCCAAAGTATACTTCCTTTGACACAAAAATATACCTGCAGAACTACGCGCTACCTCAATGCCCAAGAAATATTTAAAAGGACCTAAGTCCTTCATCTTGAAACAATCACTAAGATATACTTTGAAAGCACACAATGCAGCGGAATCATTCCCAGAAATAATCAGATCATCTACATAGACTAAGACATTAATCTGTATATGTGCCTTAGTGAATGTAAAAAGTGAATAATCAGAGTAAGATTGTAAGAAACCATACTCTTTCAAAGCCGTTACTAACTTTGAGAACCAACATCGGGGAGCTTGTTTGAGACCATACAGTGACTTGCGTAATCTGCAAACTAAGGAAGAATCTGACGCTTCGAATCCGGGAGGCAGCTTCATATATACTTCCTCATCAAGATCGCCATGTAGGAAAGCATTGTGAACATCCATTTGATGAAGTTCCCAATTTTTGGAAGCTGCAACGGCCAAAAAAATGCGAACTGTTGTCATCTTAGCAACTGGGGCAAAAGTCTCATTGTAATCAATGCCTTCCTGCTGATGATTTCCTAAGACCACTAGTCTGGATTTGAGCCGTTGAACCTCACCATTCGACAAGTATTTGGTCTTGTAAACCCATTGGCAACCTAGCGCCTTCTTTCCGTGGGGAAGACGCTCCAATGTCCATGTACCATTGGCTTCGAGAGCCTGAATTTCCTCCTGCATAGATTTCTGCCATCCTACACTTTTCATAGCTTCCTTAAATGATTTTGGGTCAGTACCATTGATAATGGCTGCAATAAACTTTCGATAATTTACAGAAAAATTGTCACAATGAATATAATGTGCTAAGGGATACGGAGTACCTGAAGGATGATCAGAAAACGAAGCCGGGAGAGTGGAAGACTGACTTTTAGCAAACACGGTATTAGTAACATGATCCCGAAGTTTAACTGACGGATACTTAATTCGACAACCTCGTCCCAATTCCTCAACAATAGAACCACCATCATCAGCCACTATTGGCTGCGGTTCTCTGTCAGCAGCCACAAAAGGTGGCGGTTCTGGAGCAGCCAAGCCAGCAGGCGCTGGAAACCCAGCGGGCTGGACAGAAGCAGCAGGAATACGCTGCGGTTCTGACCCAGCGACCGCTGGCTGTCCAGCGGGTGAGGCAGAACTGCTGGCTGCGTGGTCTGATGCAGGCCCAGCGGCAGCTGGCTGGGCGCTGGTCCGTGGCTGCTGCGTGTGGCCTTCTACACCTTCACGATTGCCAACCTCGCCATCTTTAACAACCAAATCATGCCTTGGACCATTACAAAGATCATCACAAACACCAATATCCAAAAAATCCTCATGAACCTCCACATTTTCATTAATATTGGGATCAAAATTCACATCCTCCGGACAACTAAACGGGAACACATCCTCAATAAATTTAACATCACGAGAAACAAAAAATTCTTTCGAATCAAGATCATACACTTTCCATCCCTTTTGCCCAAAAGGATACCCCATGAACACACACTTACGACTTTTGCTAGCAAATTTATCTCCTTTGGTTTTTTGATTATGAGCAAAGCACAAACAACCAAAGGTACGAATGGCATCAAATTCGGGTGGTCTATGAAAGAGTATTTCAAATGGTGTTTTATTTTGAAGAATAGGTGTTGGTGTTCGATTTATTAAATGAGCCGCAGCAAGTACACACTCCCCCCAAAAATAAATAGGCAGTTTAGCTTGGAATCTCAAGGCTCTCGCAACACTCAAAATATGCTTGTGTTTTCGCTCAACCCTCCCATTTTGTTGTGGAGTACCCATACAAGAAGTTTGAAAATGAATACCCGTGGCTTTGAAATAATCAAGTAAACATCGAAACTCAGTACCGTTGTCACTTTGCACAATTTTAACAGATTGAGAGAATTGGCGATCAACCATAGCGAAGAAAGTCATAAACATAGGGAAAACTTCTGATTTATCAAGCAACAAATAAATCCATATAGCTCTAGAAAAATCATCAACAATTGTCAAAAAATAACGAGCCTTACAAGAAGACTCATGCCTATACGGCCCCCACAAATCACAATGTATTTTTTCAAAAATTCTAGAACATTTATTATCACTTAATGGAAAGGGTTTCTATGATGCTTCGCACGAAAACATACTTCACAGCCTTTGGCTAAACTATCCTTATTACTACTGATATGAGGAAGCAACTTAACTATTTTCTCGGAAGGATGACCAAGACGCCTATGCCATAGTTTCAAATCTGAAGAAGCTTCAATTGCAGACACTACTTCGGGTTTGCTAAAATAGTACAGTCCATCCCTCCTAGCGCCCGTTCCAATCAGCTCCTTCGTTTGGTCCTGTATAACACACGCATGTTTATTAAATGTAACAATTGTTTGTAAATCATTATTAAGTTGGGAAACCGAAAGTAGATTGCAACTCAAATTAGGTACATAAAGAACATGATTAAGAGTGATTGAATCAGATAGACAAACCGATCCCTCCATGGAAGCAAAAACTGTGTCACCATTAGGCAAGCCAACAGGACATTGAATATCATGTATATCAAACAACCAAGATTTCACACCGGTAACATGATGCGTAGCACCAGTATCAATAATCCAAGAAGATGCATCAAACTTACCATTCAAGCGATTTTCTGGTATTGTAGCATTACCAAAAAATCCCGTAATAGCCTTCCATTGCTCACTTGTGAAAACTTGACCGTTTGAAGTATCATTAGCAGACGTGGCATTAGCTTGGACGGTACCACGCCCTAGGCCAGGCGTAGACGACTTTCCCCCTTTGTCTGCTTCTGTCCAACCATCCGGGTAGCCTATAAGCTCATAACAACGAGATGCTGGGTGACCTTTCTTCTTGCAATGAGTACATGGATTAAGATAATAGCAAGTAGACACTGCGTGCCCTGGTTTCTTGCAATGAGTACACACCGTAGCCGGTGGTCTGTCAATGGAACCACGGCCACGGCCTGCACCCACACGAGTTGCAAACCCAACTGCTTGTGGCGGCTCGTCCTTAGTCTTGTCAAGGCCACGTACCAGCTCTTCTTGAGACACTTGCTGGTACGCCTTGTTTAATGTGGGAAGGGGATCTTATGCAAGCAAATTTGAACGAGTTTGGGCATAAAAATCAGAATATAACCCTAACAAAAATTGTTGTAATCTATCTTCCTCACGACGCTTTTCATGTTGTTTAGCGACATCACAACTACACTTCCCACATTTACAAGTAATTAAGGGTTCTAAATTTGCAAGTTCATCCCATAATACTTTCAATTTACCAAAATAAATTGCAACAGACATTGTTTTAGACTGCTCACACTTATTAATTTGTGACTTTAATTGATGAATACGAGGACCATTAATCACACAAAAACGTTCATGTATATCATCCCACAAGTGCTTGGCGTTATCATAATTAGAGAGCATAGATTTTACCTCTGTGTCAATCGTATTCGTAAGCCAAGAAACCAACATACAGTGAATAACCACCCAATCGTCTTTGGTTGCAGGCGGCACAACATCAGTAATGGAACCATCAAGAAAACCGAATTTCCTCCGGGAACATAAAGCAACCTTAATCGCATGAGACCAGGCATCAAAATTGTCTAATTTGAGACGAATAGGAGTAATGAAATCTCCCGGGCGATCATGTGCACCGAGATAAAAGGGAGAATTAGGTTCGATTGTTGTAGGTTTATTAGGCGGTGGTGTTGAATCATCACCAACGGCCATGGTGTTTTATGAATATCTGTGGAGAGAAAAAAAAAAAATTTTAACCTGCTCTTGATACCATGAGAAAATATGTATGAACAAATACGACTATGCCTTTCATTGATCACACGGCCAGAATATATAACCATACAAGTTTTCCTAAACCTAGATAATTTAGGAAATAACAATAAAAGAAGATAAATACTTAAGGAAATATCCTAACAAGACTCACAAAAGATAATAACAAATATTTCCCTAAAATATATCCTAACACCCCCCCTCAAGTTGGAGCATGGGGATCAAGAATGCCCAACTTGGACAACAATAAATCGAACTGTGACTTGCCGAGTGCCTTTGTAAATATGTCAGCCAACTGAGACGAAGTAGAAACATGAGACGGAGATATCAGACCTTCATTAATTGCATCACGAACAAAATGACAATCCACTTCAATATGTTTTGTTCGTTCATGAAAAACAGGGTTCTTTGCGATGTGCAAAGCTGATTCACTATCACAAAATAACGGAATTGCCTTCGGATGTTGCACACCAAGACTCAACAATAATGCCTTTAGCCATTTGAATTCACAAGTAATAGCAGCCATAGACCTGTATTCGGCCTCTGCCGAAGAGCGAGAGACTGTATGTTGTTTCTTTGTCTTCCAAGAAACAGGAGAATGGCCTAAAAACACAAGCCAACCTGTGAGAGACCTGCGAGTAATTGGACAAGCTGCCCAATCTGAATCACACCAACCCTGCAACGTNTTTGTCTCACTTGTCCAAACCAACACAAGAGGTTTTCCCTTAGTTTGCTTGCAATGCCTGTTGATGACTTCATTTATGATTTATCCTTTAGAAATGATTTTATCATTTCTGATGTTATCCATCTCAACATCCGCATCTCCGTAACCCCTATTATTTGAATGCGCTCCTTATAAGCCCAACTTTATGTCCCAACTCCCAACAATGGTCCAGTAGAATTTCCCCTTCAACTTTAAGGAATGTTTTTGTCACACAATACTCCCGTGGTTGCTCTCCATTTAAGGCAGCGTGGCTTAATCTTGTGAGCCACATCTTGGACAATATCACCATTCTTTTGCATAAATGACCCAAGAGAACTTTTTTGTCCAATAACCTCACCATAGCATCGCTTTCCCCCTGCTGTGTCCCAAAGCGGCTATCTATATACTTCGTCTTACCCGACTTAGGTTAAACCCCCTATACTCTAACCTTTGCCTCCATTGCTCTAAATTGGCATTTATCCCATCTTTAGTCTCCAATTCGATATCATCGGCAAACAAAATCCACCGTCACCTTAGATTGACCTTGTTACTTTATCTATAACAGTTGCCGTCCCTTGATGCAACTTAATTGTTATAGGGAAGTCTTTTGTGAATCCACCCAATTGTTAAGACATTTGTGGACACATCTCGGTGCATATCCTTAACCATATCAATATATATTCATGGTATACCTTTCTTCATCACTTCTCACCATAGTACATCCCTTGAAACCTTGTCATATGCCTTCTCTAGATCAGACAACCATATGGAGATCCTTCTTTCCACCCTATAGAACTCCATCATATGTCTTAACCCCGAATTGCTTCCATAGTGTATCTTCCTAGCATAAATTCCAATTGGTTTTGTGAGATGCTTGTTGATGCCCTCAACATGTTTTCTATCACCCTCGCCCACAACTTCATAGTGCGGCTCATAAGCTTGATCCCTCGATAGTTAGAACAATCTTAATCGTCTCCTTTGTACTTATAAACTGGAACCAAAGTGCTCTTTCGCCAATCCATACGAATGTGTAATTTGAACGTGTTTCTTTTATTTTTTACTTTTTATTATACTCTATAACTTCATCTTATGTTTTCATGCTTTGTGAAAAGCTAGATAAGATACTCATATTGTCTAGCATAACTTTGTGCTTTAATCTTTGGTCATTGGTTAAAAGATGTTAAGCTTGAGGACTAGGGAATACGTACTACTGGAAAGACTGTTTCCTAATTAGTGAGTTCTTTTTTTTTGATGTAGAATTTACAAAATTTATGTGAATGACCACATGGAGTGATCAATTTTGGTTCATGTAGCTGATCCCAATTATGGGACTAAGGCTTTGTTTTGCCGTTCGATGTAGAATTCACAAACAGGATTTCAAAGCCGTTGGAGTAATTTCCTATTAAGACTTAGTGACTTAAGGACCCACACGATACAATCTGCACAAGATCTACCTTTTGTTCAGTTTCTATCGAGTCTTTATTTCTTCAATGCATCATGGAGTAATGCCTTGAGATCATTTCTAAGGTGTAAAATTTTCAGTTTCAATTTCCTATTATGTCTTAAGGACCCACAAGATACACTCTGCACTAGGTCAACTATTTTTTCAGTCTTTATTAAGTCTTAGCTTCTTCAATGTATCATGGTGTAACGCCTTATGATCTTTCCTATGGTGTAAATCTTGGTGTTTGAAAGATAGAGAGAAGATATCTTTCCTCCGTCTTTGTATTATCTGGTTTCTCTACACTCAGGACCATAAAAACATCCTTAAGCATGTGAGTAAACTGTGCAAGGGTAGTATATCAAACCTATGCTTTTGTTCTCAGCCTCTCAGATTATTTGTCTCGTGCCTCTTTAGGTATTCGAGTTTGTTTATGCCCCTTGCTGAATCATAAACAAATTTTTTTGTGTTCTGGACAATATTGTGCAAAATTTTTATATCTTTTAGCACAACATGAATTTTTCCTAAATGAGAGAAACATATACATTGTTCCATGATGTCAGTGCATCTTTCAAGCAGTACTTTTACATATTATTCTATTAGAGGCCAAGAGGGTAAAGCAGTAACGACTATTTGATGCTTGTTAACAAATAAAGTATTGTCTATGTACTTCTATATGCATTTGGTTTATGGCTATTGTTAATCTTGCAACAATATAGCTGGTGCAGTTAATTGTGTTTTCATATTTAGTGCTTGGTTGGTTACAAATGGGAACTAATTTCCTGTGATAATTTACAATTCATGGGAATAAACTTCCTTTGTTGAATTCCTAGGAATTTCTAATTTGTGTTTGGTTGGTATTAGGAAAATAGCAATTCGTAGGAATTCAAAATCACCTAGGGGCGTTAGGTGAATAAATTCCCACATTGTGTAGAAATTTCAGTTTCCCTTGGAATTTTAAGTGCCCACATTTCCTGATTTGCACTGTTTTGGTTAACCAAACAAATTGCTAAAAATGCATTTCCTAGGAATTACAGATTCCCATGCAAACATGTTGCAACCAAACAACCCCTAGAACATTTTATTGTGTACTTTCTTTCTGAAAATATTAATCAATAGTAATTCATTCTGATTCAACTGGTCGCGCTACGTTTCTTTCAAGGGTATTTATGCTTTCCATATACCATATATATAGCAAAATGATTCTAGTATTTAATAGTGAATAATCGTTCATCTGCAGGCAACTCCTTCAATCTTTCCAAGAATATTTGGCCATGAAGCTTCAGGGTATATATTTATTAATATAGTTTCTTGCACTTCTAGATGTGGCTAATACCTGATTTATCAAACTATTTATTCTTTCTTTGGATAGCTGAAAATGTTGAATGTTAATTATCAAGTCACAGGGTAAGACAAAAGCTCCAAAGGGAATTTTGCATATTCTAGTTGTTATAACATATTTATAATAGTAAACTGTGATGAAACATATACTTCTAAGCTTATATTATATGTTGGCCAATTCTTATAGTTTAATGTGTTTATTCATGTGTGAAAGATTGTCTCGAGTAACTGGTTCTTTTGCATCCATACCTCTAATTGTTTTTCCCTTTATTGCAATCTATGCTGGCCTTACGTCCTTAACATATGACAAAAGCTTTTGTGGTAAATTGTTAAATGAGTATTACTCCCTCCGTTTCAATGTGTTGGTGATGTTTGGAATCTTTTGTGGGAAGAAATTGGTCAAAGTGTAACCAACAAAGTGAAACGGAGAATTTTATTTTTAACATGTACTTGTTGATCTAGCATTCTTAGTAAAAATTAGATTTATATTCAAAAGCTATGTTTTGATTTATACTAGACAAAGGATGTGGTCAAATTGTGAGGTACACAAAATTTGTAGAAAAAGATGGATGATGTTATGTACTACCTTTGCCGCGAATTAGTTGCAACAACCCATTATTTTATACCCCACAAACTATTATTGTTGTTGCACCTAATTCGTGACAGAGGTAGTATACAAAAAACGACAGAAAAAAAATTGATTAGTATTTAGTGAGTTGAAGTTAATAGAAGGAAAATGGGGGTTGGGGGGGGGGGGGGTCATCTCTTTCTAGCTCTAGTTTATGATATCAAGAAGCAGCTAGATAATTGAAACAGTAATTATGCAGGATTGTTGAGAGTGTGGGGCAAGGGGTGACAGAATTTCAAGAGGGTGATCATGTGCTTACATTATTTACTGGAGAGTGTATGACATGCAGACATTGCATATCTAGTAAAAGCAATATGTGCCAGACTCTTGGTTTAGAAAGGAGAGGTTTAATGCACAGTGATCAGAAGACTCGTTTTTCAATCAAAGGACGGCCTGTTTATCATTATTGTGCAGTCTCAAGCTTCAGTGAGTACACTGTTGTTCACTCTGGTTGTGCTGTTAGAGTCAGACCTGATGCTCCTCTGGAAAAACTTTGCCTTTTCAGTTGTGGAGTAGCTGCGGGTAAGTATCTACAGTGGATACTCCAATTTATTTATTGCCAGACCTTATTATTTAGTCTTCGTTATATTTTTTCTGAAATTTTGCCTGTCCTCAGAATAAATCTCACAATTTTAAGGCTCTTGAATGGAAGTTCAAGTTGTGTACTTGCTTGCACCACCCTTGAAGATATTATCCCAATTTTCAATAGTCCCAATTAAACTTTGCACTTTCTCTCAGCTTTGTTTCTTTGTAACTTTTTTCCTCTCTCTTGAAATTGCACTTTGTTTCATCTTTTTTCACTGTTAAACCTAAATCTTTCATCCGTTGGTATTCAGCTAATAACTTTCTTAATCATTGTTCCAATACAAGGTATGAAGACTACTAGTGGGTTAAGGAAGCATGACTATTTAATCATCAAATGCGTATTTTGATTGTTGGATCAATCTGCTTTAGACTTCTGACTCAAATCGAGCTAAATTGGGTTATTTGTTTCTAAATCGTAATTTGTTGTTATGTCAAGGACATAAGGACTTGTTTAGGTTTTGATTTTTGTTTCTTCTCTTCTTTAGGACCCTTTTTCTCCTCTTCCTATTATTGAGTTTTATTTTATATATTTTAGATAACATGCAAGGTACCATTGTGTACTTGCACTTTTGTTTTGATTGTTTAGAAGGGTTTTTGCTAATGTGCACATTAATGACTGCCTAAATTACATGTTTTTATATTTTTGATTTTTTATACTTCAGAGTCCACTAATGCATGATATTTTAGGTCTGGGTGCTGCTTGGAATGTTGCTAATGTATCAGAGCAATCAACTGTTGTGATCTTTGGCCTAGGAACTGTTGGTCTTTCGGTAAGCAATGCAACTATATTTTCAGTATTATGTATATTTGTTTCTTTAAAGGAGGTACATGCCTTTCAACTAACTGTATCCTTCAGGTAGCCCTGGGTGCAAAACTTAGAGGAGCTTCTCAAATAATTGGTGTTGACACAAATTCAGACAAGTCTGAGAAAGGTTCCATAGCCATCTATTAATTTCTGCATGTTGCTTTGTCAGTTGAAATTAGATAAATTTGACTTCTGTGAGTGGTTATTATGCAGCAAGAATATTTGGAGTAACAGAGTTTATCAACCCAACAGACTGCACAGAACCTATACAGCAGGTATATATTGTTACTTAGCTTTTTGTATGTCCCTAAACTGTAGGCTGTATTTGGTTGGGGGTCATTAGTAAAGTATTGAATTGAAACATCAATATAATCCATCTTTTAACATTTAACATCAAGAATTACTATTACTTGGAATCCTAAATAGAGTTTTCTTAGAAATCGTCTTTGTTATATAACTAAATTCTTTAAACATAATGTTTTCCTCTTCTTGATCATCCCATTTCTGCATTTCTCCTTCATTACATATTACATCATTAATGTCAATATATTTTCAAGTGATTCAACTGTAACACTTTTAAGCTTTGGAATGTGTAAACTGTCCAAACAAGATACGTTTTTCACCTTGATTATCTAATTTGTTCTTCTTGATGTTGAGCATTTGAGCATAGACAATGCACCTAAAAACTTGTAGATTTTCATCATCTGGCTTATAACCACTCCATGCTTTTTTATAGAATCATATTCTTTATGCTCTTTGTAGGAATGTGATTTAGAATATAAGCTGTTCATTTGTTCAAGCGACAACTTCTGCCCACAATCGCTTTGGCGACTTTTCTCAACACATTTCTTGTCATGTCTAGAATTGTTCGATTCTTTCATTCAACGATTCCATTTTGTCAGTACAGCCATTAAATTTCAAATGCCAAATTCTTATGTGCCATGTCGCCAACTATATAAGTTAGAATATTATACTTGCTCCGATACCTAATGTTGGAGTTAGAATTCGCTAATGCCTAACTCAAGTAAAAATTTCTTATGATATGATTGGGGTTTGGGAGGAGAAAATAGAAATAAAGGTTACAACCTACAAACCTAAAAGTATATTATTTCCTTATCAATTATTCTTTTTGTTCTCTATTAAGAATGATACATGTAACATAAGTGAAGCAGAGGTTTTATGTAACACATTGGGCAAAAATATATGAACTTGGAAAGAGAGTTTGTACATTTAGCCAACATATATAAAAGACCATCAAAACGAAGTACAATTCAATGAAAAGTGTTAAAGAAGGAGATTGAACTAAAGAAACCACTGCAATGGTTCCTTAAGAACTACAGCATCTTGAAAAAGGGTCAAAAGTTCTGTCTTACTTCACTGGATCGCTGCAGTGTATTCCACCTCTTCATCAGTATCCACTGTTTAGCATCACTAAGTTTCTTATTGCTAGGATTTGAAGAAAATTATGGCTATGTACTATTCTTTCTCAGAATATGTGCTGGTATACTGTGAAAAAGCAAAGTTACAAATTGGCCGGTTCTTAATGACGTTTGTTCCTTGTTTGTTTCATGTACTGTAGGTCTCTGTCTTTCTTGGAACGTAGTCTAATTTGTCAAATTTTGAACCTGGGTGAACCGTATTATATCTGTTTGAGGTCGCAAACTATCTGTGTGTGCAGGTTATTAAGTGCGTTACTGGTGGGGGTGCAGATTATGCATTTGAGTGTGTTGGTGATACTGGAATCGTAACAACAGCTTTGCAGTCATGTTGTGATGTAACTTCCCCATGTTCTTGTTTCCTCTTAAGGAGATCATTTTGATTGTATTTCAATATTTCACATTTGAAACTGTTTGTGTTTGGTTTTCCAGGGATGGGGTCTGACTGTTACTCTTGGTGTACCAAAAGTTGATCCTGTAGTGACAGCTCATTATTCATTGTTTCTTTCTGGGAAAACATTAAAAGGAACCTTAATTGGAGGATGGAAACCGAAGTCAGATATACCTAAACTGGTGGACATGTATATGGGGAAGGTAAGAACAACACTATCATCTAGGATTTTTCTCAGCATAATTTATGCTCTGTTTGTTTGCGTAATTAGTGATTGGACTTTGAGACCTGTGGTATTCATGAATAGGATTCTGTTTAAGTCGAGAGTTGTTAACAAATGTGTGTATCTCAAACAAATTGGCTATACAACAAATTAAAATAGTGCTGAAGGACGAAAAAGTGAAACTGCTGAATCGATAGTTATTACAAACTAATATACCAAAAGTAATGCCCCAGGATCCAGCGAAAGGCATGCTAGCACTAAAAATGAATATTAAGGCATGTGCATAGCTTACTCACTCAATACAGTGGAATATGAACTACAATAGAAATTATATGAGAAGATACAGATGATTAATATTGGTTATGATGATAGGCAGTAATAGAAATGATATTCAAGCTTTCAAGAGGCTTGGTTCTCTCCAAATACAAGCATTCTAGTGGCTTGTCTTACTCCCACGAGAAGTTTAAACTTCTAATTACATTCAACATTCCTTTTTCTTTCCAAGGTGCTCTCATTAGAAATAATTATGCTCCCAATGATTACTCATGAAATGGGCTCAACAATGTCCACAATTGTGCCAACTACCAAGTGATCTAACTACTGTGTTCCTGTGGGGGTGGGTAGTTGAACTAACATTATGAAGAAATGTGAAGATCTCAGGGAGCCATTATGAATTTATGCTAGGGAGGTCAATTTATCTCATGATACAACTATAGGGATAAGAAGAAGGATCTGCACATGATTATTATTGATTTCCAACAGACCGATATGATAATGCACAAAGGGATGTGTGAGGATGTTAGCACTAGTTTGCAGACCATTGTTGGGAAAATAGAAGATAATCTGTCACAATGTTTTAGGCATGTGACTGCATGATGTATGCAGATGATACTGTATTGGTTTGTGAGACAAATGGAGTGAAATGTACGTTGGAATTGTGGCAACAAACCTTGGAATCTACTCGCTCTTTATGCTAAGTAGTGAGAAGGAATATTTGGAGTTCGAGTTAAGCAAATATAAGAATTAGGGTGATGAATAGCTTCAAATGGATGGAAAAATGTTAAGAGTACAGACATTTTTTGCTACCCTGGGTTTATTTTTCCAAAAGGATGGTGAATTGCATGTAGATGTTGCGCATAGGATCAATTTAGGTTGATTGAAATGAAGAGGAGCTTTGGGTTTCTATGATAATGGGTACTAGGGAAGATGCTATGTAGCATGGGTACTTGTGATGGGTAACCTTCCTCGAATCCGATTTTTCATGTTATAATTGGCCGTACTCATTAACTATGTTTTTAAGATTAGCCGTTTTCAGTTTCCGTATCCGTATTTGTTTTCGACTCCGTTCCCGACTCCGTGCAACCTAGGGAAGATGTGAACTTTTGTATTTGTGTTTGAACAATGTTTCAGTAGGATGTAGACGTATATTTCATTTTATGCAATAAACTTTGATCACTCTCTAATATGAATACTATGCCCATCCAAAACTTGTGATTGGTAATAAAACATCGTATTTTCTGTTGAGAGTAAATTATGTTGTACTTGAAATTCTCAAGATATCGTACGGTGCAACTGTTAGGCCTGCACTGTTTGACTGTTTTATGATAAGAAATGTTGAAGTTTGAAATTTTCCACACCCATAAGATGAATTTGGCAATGATGAGTACGCTAGTTTTATTCAATGTATGGGCATACAATACAAGATTGGATAAAATAAGGAAAGATGTTTTTAGGAAGACAGGTAGGAGTTGGCAGTGTGGAGAATATGATGACAGCTTACTTTTACTTATTGTGCATAGGTTTCCTACAATCCTACACTTGATAACTTTTCGTAGCGGAGCAAATGCAACTCAAATAGACTTCCTGCTCACAAGGAGGGAGGATAGACAAATTTGCATAGATTGCAAAGTCATCCCATGAGAGAGTGTGGTTACCCAACATCGGCTATTGGTGATGACTATCCGTTTAAAAGAGAGTGGGAAAAAGAAATGTAGTAAAGGGGAGCCAAGGATAAGATGGTGGACCTTGAGGGATGCAAATGCTAAGGTTTTCACAGCGAAAGTGATCAAGGAGGTGAATTGGGATAAAGAGGTGGATCCAGAGGTAGCTTGGTCACAGATGAAGAGCTGTTTCCTTAAAGTGGCCAAGGAGGTTTTGGGGGAATCAAGGGGAAAGAGTATGATGCATAAGGATACTTCTTGGTGGAATGAGGAAGTGAAAGCAGCGATAAAACACAAAAGAGATTGTTATCTGGCATTGGGAAATTGTAGGACCGAGGAAACCTTCGCAGAGTATAAGGAGGCTAATTGTAAGGCAAAGGTGGTGTGCAGCAAGCGAAAGAAAAGGTTTTTCAGGAGGTTTATGAAAGGTTAGACTATAAAGATGGAGAAAAAGAAATCTACAGAATGGCAAAGAGAAGACAAGAGACGAGGAAGGCTATTGGCTTGGTAAAGTGTGTCAAAGATAAGAACCATAAGGTTTTGGTTCAAGACGAAAACATAAAAGACACGTGGCAAGGGTACTTCGATGAATTGTTTAATGGCAGTCAACAAGAGGTCACAGGAGATACGGTAGTGGATGAGGAGGAAATTAACATGGAATATGTGCGGAGGATTAGAAGGGTAGAGGTGGAGACTGCTTTGAAAAAGATGAAACCAAAGAAAGCAGTTGGTCCCGATGGTATACCAGTGGAGGTGTGGAGGTGTTTGGGTAATGTGGGTATTGATTGGGTAACAGATTTGTTTAACAAGGTCTGGAGGACTTCGAGGATCCCACAAGATTGGCGAAAGAGCACTGTGGTCCCAGTTTACAAGAACAAAGGAGACACCCAAGATTGTTCTAACTATCGAGGGATCAAACTTATGAGTCACACTATGAAGTTGTGGGAGAGGGTGATAGAACATAGGTTGAGGGCATGCACAAGCATCTCTGAAAACCAATTTGGTTTTATGCCTGGGAGGTCCACTGTAGAAGCAATTCATTTGTTAAGACAAATGATGGAGTTGTGTAGGGCGCGGAAGAAAGACCTCCATATAGTTTTTATTGATCTAGAGAAGGCTTATGACAAGGTGCCAAGAGATGTTCTTTGGTGGGCAATGATAAAGACCTCCATATGGTTTTTATTGATCTAGAGAAGGCTTATGACAAGGTGCCAAGAGATGTTCTTTGGTGGGCAATGATAAAGAAAGGTATACCACGAAGGTATATTGACCTGGTTAAGGACATGTATCGGGAGGTGTCCACAAATGTTAGGACTTGTGGTGGGTTGACTAAAGACTTTCCTATAACAATTGGGTTGCACCAAGGGTCAGCGTTAAGCCCTTTTCTTTTTGCAATAGTTATGGATGAAGTAACAAGGTCGATCCAAGAGGAGGTACCATGGTGTATGTTGTTTGCAGATGATATCATATTGGTGGATGAAATTAAAGAGGGGGTTAATGCCAAATTAGAGCAATGAAGACAAAGGTTGGAGTCCAGAGGGTTTAAGCTAAGTCGGAGTAAGACGGAATATATGGAATGCCGCTTTGGGACTCAGAGGGGGGTAAGTGATGCAGTGGTAAGGTTGGATGGAAAAGCCCTAGATATGGGGGAATGTTTTAAATATCTCGGGTCATTTATCCAAAAGAATGGTAATATTGACCAAGATGTGACTCATAGGATTGAATTTGGGTGGCTTAAATGGAGAGCAGCTACGGGAGTGTTATGTGACAAAAACATCCCGTTAAAGTTGAAGGGGAAATTCTACCGGACTGCCATAAGACCACTGTTGCTCTATGGTACAGAATGTTGCGCTTACAAGAAGGAGCACATTCAAAAAATAGGAGTTACGGAGATGCGGATGCAGATGGATGTGTGGGAATACTCTAAGGGATAGAATAAGAAATAAAGTAATACGTCGAAAAGTTGGGGTTGCAGACATAGCAAGCAAATTAAGGGAGAATCGTTTGCGTTGGTTCGGACATGTGAGATGGAGAGCTGAGGGAGGCCTAGTGCGACGAGTGGAAGGGTGGGATCATGGAAATCTCAAACGAGGTAGGGGAAGACCGAAAATGACTTGGTGGGAAGGGGTTAAAAAGGATATGAAGCTTTTAGATTTGCAAGAGAATGAGGTTCTTGATCGCAGGCGATGGAGGAGGAAATGTAGATGACCACATGGAATGATTAATTTTGGTTCATGTAGCCGACCCTAATTTTTTGGGATTAAGGCTGTGATTGATTGATTGATTGTTGATAAGTTCTTTTATGTGCATAAAACGACAGTGTCAAAATCAAGAACTTTTTAAAATTCCTGTCATCTAATTTGTTTTTGGTTCCTGTTATTTTCTCATGGAACAATAGGGCATAACCGCAATTATCTTTTCAAGTAATGCCAAATCAATTTTGATAGAATAATGACGCTTTGTACCTTCTGTGATTGAAGCAGTCCATTGTTCTGCCCTAGGGCAGACTGATTCCTCTCTGAGTGTGGTGACTTGCATAGACTAGGGCATCTAAATTTATTAGTCATACTTGAGTGACTTATGCCATTAGTTAGAGGTGTTACTGTGATGAGCTCAATCTCTGAATATTCTAGAAATATTTAATTTGGAGATTTTTATTATTCTTTCTCATCAAATAAAACAATGTTCTAATTAAATCTTATATAGTTAAAGTAGTTACAGCTTCTAACTAACATTAAGATAAATATCTAATTAGAAAATTTTTAACTATCTCTATATCCTCCCCTCAAGATGGACAAGGGGTAGCAGGAACCTAATCATAAGTAGGGGGCTGCAACACTAGTCCAATCTTGTGAGATAAAATTCTTTGCTGATCAGACCCTAATGGTTTGGTCATAAGATCAGCTAGTTTTAAAACAGACTTCACATGACAAATCTTCAAGAAACCAGTCTGCACAATGCAGCTTAACAGCATATATCTTGGAAAGGAGGGCAACTAGGTACCAATACTCGAAACAGCGACCATATTCCTATGGGAAAATGAATGCAGAATTGGCTCATGTACCTTGGAAAGTTTCCTGTCCGACAGGACTTTGAACCTATTGCCTATGTTATTGCAACTTTGAGGAGCTTATGGCTGGCAAGAAGCGAAGTTTTTTTCAGGAGTTCAAAAGCAAATCCATCAGAAATCCTAGTTGTTGCCCACAAGGAGTATACTGCTACAATGAATGGTAGGAGCCATATGATTCAGATGAGAAGTGACAGCCATGATAATCTTAATAAAGGACCTCCAGGTTTCCAGGACATGAGAAGGAAGACTTTAATCGGGGATCTTCGCTGCATTGATCTAGCTTCCCTCACTATAATGAACGTAGAAGGAAAAAGGGAAAACATGAAGATCCTGAAGTGGGAAATCAGGAAAGGGAGGGATGAAAGATGGACCGGAGAGCAGAGGATGCGGGTTAGGGATAAAATGGAAGGCACTTTGAAGGCTTTGTGGGAGGCTCTCAAAGCAGCAAGACAACATGACATTTTACATCTCCGAATATGCATGCTGCCCCAACCATAATCATCTGTACAGGGTTGTCACCAGTGAACATGATCCACGAAGTGCAGACAGGAATTTACCGCCATTAAACTATCAAGCCAAATTAACTCATACTCCTGTACTGAGCTTCATTGGAGCTCTTAGAGACCACTTTCTGCTTCTTTGTTTTCCATGAAATAAGAGTATTTCCGATAAAAACACAATAACCAGTGAGTGATTTACCACTGACAGAGCAATTATCCCAGTCAGCATCAGAGAAGCATGAAGAACCAAGTCACTAGCTCAAGAATAAAACAGACCAAAATTGAGGTTCCCCTTGAGATATTTGAGAACATGCAATACTGCCTTGAAGTGAGGAACTCTAGGGAATTCAAGAATTGACTTAACTGCTGCATTGAATATGAAATGTCAGGTCTAGTTAAGTTTAAATATTACCATATTCCAACTATCCTTCTGTACAATTCAGGATCCTCAAGTAAACCGCCTTCCTCATTATTCGAAATTAAGACTTTGGGCATAGGAAAAGAAGACACAGAACAGCCCTCCATATGAGCATCCTTTAGCATATCTAGTATGTATTTGCGTTGATTCAACATAATACCAGCAGAAGAGTGAGTGACCTCAACAACAGCAACAACGACAATAAAGCCTTAGTTCCAAATTAATTTGGGGACGGCTAGACATGAATTAATATGAGAAATCACAAAAGTTATCAACATAATTCTTCCTCCTCCAATCTTCCCTGTTCAAGACTAAATGTTCTTCATATCCCAACACCCTCATATCTTCACTAACAACCCTTATTCAAGTTTGCTTTCATCTTCCTCTACCTCTCCTCCTTCCCTCTTGTTGCCACCCTTCCAACCTCCTTACCGGAGTAATATTCGGCCTTTGTCTTATATAACCAAACCAACTTAGCCGATTTTCCCTCATTTTATCTTTAATAGAAGCAACCCCCAACTTCCTTCTAATTAACTCATTCCGTATTTTGTCTTTTCTTGTATGCTCACCCATCCAACGTAGCATATGCGTCTCTGCCACACTCATCTTATGGAGGTGGTTATACTTCAAAGCCCAACATTCGGCCCCGTAAAGCAATGCTGGTCCCGTAAGCGAGTGACCTCTATGCCTAGAAAATAAGTCAAGGCACCTAGGTCTTTAATTGTGAAAGCGGGTGGGTAATTGTTGCTTGACAGAAGAAAGAAACTGATGATCATTACCCATTAGCAAAATATCATCCACATAAGTATTAACCACAGTAACAGAAGACCCACTAGTACAAGGAAACATTGAATAATCTTGCTTGGATTGAACAGAATCAAGCTGTATTAGGAACTTAATTACTCAATTCGACATTCCCTTGTGGTGATGCCTGCCTTAAGCCATATAAAAGTCTTTTGAGCTTACAAACCAAACCAGACCCCTCTGCCTCATACCCCAAAGGTGGAGTCATATACACTTCCTCATCATTATACCCATGAAGTAAGGCATTATTAATATCTAATTGATAAATATCCCAGTACTTAGCAGTTGCAAGTGCTATTACAGTTCTAACAGAGTTGAACTTAGTTACTGGACTGATAGTGTGCTTGAAATCCTTTCATTCAATTTGTTTGTCACCCCGAGCAACCAATATAACCTTATAGCTCTCAACAGTACCATCCGGATTAAATTTAGTCTCATAGACCCATTTGCATCCTATAGCCTTTTCACCAGCCGGTAGAGGAAAAAGATTCCATGTACCCCAGGGGTGGTTTAGCCTGTTTATATGAAGAGGCTTTAGGGGGAAGAAAGAACTTGAAAGAGGCTAGTAAGGACCGAAGCAGGAAGAACCTTGGAAGGATGGTGAACAATAAAATCAGTTTACGTTTTTGGAAAGACAGTAGGTCTAGTAGATTGTCTAGTTATAGGAGGATCTGAAGGAGGAGAAGGAGGTGAAGGAATAGAGTCAACAGAAGGAGAAGATGTATGCAAGGCAGGATTAAATAAAGGAGGAGAATAAGTAGGATAAAGTGGTTGCAAAGAAGGCTGCAACGGTGTACCTCATTCAAGCAAAGGTAAAGACATAGGAATGGGATATGATGAAATATTGGTGATTGGAGAAATGTTTTTTAAAAGAAAGACAGATTCAACAAAGTGCACATTTCTGCTAGTGAAAATCTTGTGTTACTCTAAAGCATAGAGCTTATAACCTTTTTGTCCAGGAGGATAACCAAGAAAAGCACACTTTCAAGCCCTAGAAACGAGCTTGTTAGATAGTTATAATGAAACATTGTTACAGCTTATATACTCTCATAAAATGAAACAATATTCTAATTACAGCTAATGCTAAATTAGTTACAACTTCCGACTAACTAACATCAAGATAAATATCTAACTATCTCTATAGTTTCCTTGCACCTAATGCATATCCGTACTCCTAAAACCTAATTGATATCGTTTTTTTGATAGCCTCTTGCTTATATTCTAGTTTCATTGGATATGGAAAATTCTTAAACATCTTTTATTAACCAATTTATCGTACAGTGTCAAAACCATGACTTGTATTACTATCTTGATTTCTTTTCATGCATGATAGATTTGGTAGTTGGCTCTTGAAAGTTTTTTCTAAGAGAAGCTCATTGAACTTCATGATAAGATTCTATAGCACCTCATCTGATCTGTTAAAACATCCTTACCTCACACAGGTCATAGGCTCATAGCCTATGGTAGTTGGCATTAGATAACCATATTCTACACTTATTATGGTAATTGGTATTATGGTACTAAGCATAGCCTATGGCTATCTAATTTATTTGTATGGTCATATGTGAGCTACTTCTGGTTCATTCCCACATTATTTACAGTTTCTTTTCTCCCATTGGACTATGATGCTAAAAGAGGACGCAAAGAAATTTCATGTTATAGATGTAATTCTAGCTGTTTGAGATGCATATAGATTATAGAGGCTTCTTGTATTTCTACAGGAGTTACCAGTGGAACAGTTCATCACTCATGATCTTCAATTTGCTGAAATCAACAAAGCTTTTGATCTTATGAATGGAGGGAAATGTTTACGCTGTGTTATTCATATGCCATAGTAGATTTCAGTTGAAGAAACTGCTGAAATTGTTCGAGAAAACATACTTCTAGTTTACAGCAATGAATGATTATCATATTCTTTAAATTAGTGAACTGAAGCCTGCTTTGAATTTGTGGCTAAAGTGATCGAGTGTGCAATTATGTCGTACTACCATACTGTGGCTTGCACTGTTTAGTGAGATTAAGAAAGACGGAACTACGTACTGAGATGTCTATGATTTTAGAAATGCAGTTTGCTGGTTCTGCTTGGTATTGTGTAAAGTTTATTCTACAGGCACAGGATAGTATTTAAGCAAACCAGTTCCAAAAGTGGTTGGAGCTCTGTAGAATCAATGAAATCTCAATAGACAAATTACTTTTTGCTTGTTACAAATATTTTTTCCCGATTGAAAATACATATTTTTCAGGTATTTATTTATTTGAATTTGGTTTTCTGATATTATACATTTCTCCATAGTAAAAATAATTAACTTGTCCATATAATTAGGATAGTTTCCAGCAATGTAAATAATTTATAAATTGAACATTGCGTCAATAGTTGGGTCACCTACTAATTTTAGAACGTTGTTTTTTTTTTTGGAAGGGAAAGATGGTTTTCATTATGCAGCTTTCTATGAGGGAATTCATCTCCATGACATAGTTTTGGGAAGAAAAGTCATTATCTGATAATGTAGATCGTATCTTCAATTCAACGTTAATTGCAAAAGTGTAAGACTTGCTACCCATTATTTCAATTATTCATAAGAAAATCCTAAAAATGAACTTCAAACTCTCACAAATGGAGAGAACAAACCCATAGAGCAAGGAGAACTATTAGTGAGTAAAACAACAAAAACAAAGCAAATAAAGAAAAAATCGGAGCTTACTGTCATCAAAGAGATGATGATGGTAGCCCCTTGTAGTCGCTAAAGATTTTTTTTTTTTTTTTTTTTTTAGAGTTTTTGGTTTTTTTTGAAAGGAAGAGGAGAGAGTTTAGAATATTAGTTATACAAATGAATTTCTATGTAGCAATTTTTGATAATATTGGGATCGCTGCAACATAGTACGTACCCTACGAAATATTAGAAGACCTTAGTCTCATATATTAATCAATCAATTAATGCTTTAGTCCCATAATTGGGGTCGACTACATGAACCAAATTTAATCATTACATGTGGTCATCGACATAAATTTTCCTCCTCCCCTACGATCGAGAACCTCATTCTCCTTTAAATCCAAGAGTATCATATTTCTTCTAACAACTAACAACCAAGTCATTTTCGATTTTCCCCATCTCGTTAGGTCACCTACTAATTTTAGAATGTTAAGAATCCTAAGATGGTTTTCATTATGGAGCCATCTATGAGGGAATTAATCTCCATGACATAAATTTTGGAAGAAAAGTCATTATCTTACCATGTACATGGTATTTTCAATTCCAACGTTAATTGCATAATTGTACGACTTGCTACCCATGAATTCAATTTTTCAAATAAAAACCTTAAAAATGAACTCCAAACTCTCACAAAAGGAGAGAACAAACCCAAAGAGCAAGGAGAATTATTAGTGACTAAAAAAACAAAAACAAAGCAATTAAAGAAAAAATCAGGGCTTACTGTCATCAAAGAGATGATGATGGTAGCCCCATGTGACCACTAATTTTATTTTATTTTATTTTATATTTTTTAGTGTTTGGTTTTTTTTTTTGAGAGGAAGAGAGGAGAGAGTTTAGAACTTTAATTATTCAAATGAATTTCAATGTAGCAATTTTTGATAATATTGGGAGCACTGCAAGTCTGCAACATAGTACCCTACGAAATATTAGAAGACTTTAGACTCATATATCAATCAATCAATCAAAGCTTTAGTCACATAATTCGAGTCGACTACACGAACAAAAATTAATCATTGCACGTGGTCATAGACATAAATTTTCCTCCTCCCTGCGATCGAGAACCTCATCCTCCTCTAAATCCAAAAGTATCATATTTCTTCTAACACCTCCCATCCAAGTCATTTTCATTTTCCCCCATCTCATTTTAGATCACCCTAATCCCACGCTTCGCATTGGAGCTCCATGAGGTCTCTGCCTCACATGACCAAACCAACCCGAACGGTTTTCCCTTAATTTGTTTGCAGATATTCATATATAGACCTCAACCTTGGACTCATATGTGAGTAGCAGGTATCTAGGTCGACTACTGTGAGAACAAATTCGAAACAAAACAATTCCATGCTGAACTACTCTTTAATTAAACCATTCATCAGCTGCACTATTAGGTACTAGCCTACAAAGTAAGATGAAAAGTTCACCTAACTCAGATCACAAAAACCAAAATTTAATATGTAACATGTCTTACTTTGCAAAAAAGTCAACTCGAATACTCAAAGTAACTTGTGTAGCTTGCTTTTCATTCTGTTCTACCAATTAAAACAAAAAAAAACAAAGATTTCCATTTTCTTTTTGTCTCCTTAAACTTTAGCAACCATGCCTTCAGAAGGAACTCTAGTTAACCAAAGAATTTATCCAACTTCAATCATCATTGACAAAGCAACAAACCATACAATTCCCTCCAAAAAAGGAAACACTACACACAACAATATCCAACCCCCATTTCAGAGACCTTTACCACCACCCATGATGCCTCTAGCTAGACCACCAAAGAAGTCGCGAAGCTGTTGTTGCAGAATCATATGCTGTATACTATCTCTAGTACTTACACTCATATTCGTCTTTGGAATCCTTGCACTTGTTTTCTACTTAGTTTATCAGCCGAAAGCCCCAAACTACTCCATCGATAGGCTAAGAATCACTGACTTTAGGCTCAACACGGACCTTAGTTTGTATGCCAGGTTCAATGTCAGGGTTACAGCGGAAAACCCAAATAAGGAAATTGGGATATATTATGAAAAAGGAGGGAAAATCAGTGTCTGGTACACACAAACTAAACTATGTCAAGGCTATTTTCTTGCATTCTACCAAAGTCCTCTCAATACAACACAAACAGACGTCTCACTTTCAGGCCAAAATCAGTTTGGAAATACATTGATGCAGGCTTTACAGCAGCAGCAGCAATCCGGCAACATTCCTTTGGATTTGAAAGTTGATCAACCTGTTTCGATTCGAGTCCAGAGTATGAAGCTTGGGAAAGTGAGGTTTTTGGTTAGCTGCAGGCTAACAGTTGATAGCTTGAACTCTAATAACGTTGTTAGTATTAAAGCTAGTAATTGCAAAATCAGGGTGAAGCTTTGAATCAGATCACTTTCCTTGCTTTTGGTATAGTAACAAATAAGTAACATAATTTTTTTTTTCTATTTACTTTTTATTGGTCATATTGCTTTTTTGCTGTCACTCTTTTGATTTCTTTGCTTTCTCTTGTCCATTTATCTTTTCTTTTTAAGATTGAATTTTATTCTTTTGTATCTTTTCATTACTGTAAAAGCTATTCAACTTAGCATACATGCATGTCTTATTTACATTTCGGAAACTTTTTTTTTCCTCTTATTTTTTTACTGGGGAAACTTTTGTTTTAGTGATGGAATTATGGAAGCACACAATTACCCAAAAAGTGATGGTCCATATGTGACTTCAAAGCTATCCCACCATAAAACACTTAACTGTTAAGAGTTGCGGTCTCTGCTATATTCCTTTGGTATATCATGACATCATGTGTTCATGACATAGCCAAATAATGCATGATCCTATTTCACTATAGTTAAAAACATAAAACCAAAATTTAGATTATTTTTCTTAACAAATCCTAAATCCATTTCTAAATTTCTAATTGTATGTATTCTCCAAATGAAATTTTTTTTCAATTGAAATTATACTCCATCCAAACAAATGCAGCCTTAGTGTGAATCGAGTTGCAAGAGAATTTTTGGAGTAAGAGCAAAAGAACAAGATTTTTATAGGAGGAAGAACACACGAGCAAAAGTTGACACATGAATTGCATGATGGATTAATGTGGATAATGGCATAATGGTGTGTAAAACTTTCCATTATACAGCAGGCTGTTTCAGCATAGTCTTTGCTCTAGCTGTGGGCGAGCAAGTAACGAGCAAACAAGCATAGTAAAAATGAGGATATAGTGGCTATCGTTGTTTTGAAGACATGGTGCTACTTGAGTATGCTGCGCTCATCGCCTCTAGGGAGTCTTTACCAGAAGTAGAACCCCCTGGACTCATTACAGCTAAACATTCTTCGAGTTCTGTAATAATATGACTCATTGTAGGTATTAGTTTTGACAAACAATGAAAATTAAACTAGAGACAAGTAAAGTAGAGACAAGTATAGAGAGAGTGAGAGACAAGTAGAGAACACGCGATTTTAGTGAGGAAACCTTTCCTAGGCCCAATAGGAAGGAAAAAACCTCGACCACTAGGAATTCTGACTCAATTCTCTTTTTACTAACTAGGGCCAACGACTCTGTTACAATCCTAGTTAGTACGGACTTCTCTAAGTACCACTCAGTACTTTGTTCCCCCTGAACAAGTTCTTCTCTATTCTCTTTCTCTTTCTCTCTTGGTAGCTTGACCAACCTTCTCTATTCTCTAAGTACAACTCAGTACTTCTTCCCTTGAACTTGTTCCCCTGAACGAGTTCTTCTCTTTCTCTTTCTCTTTACAAGTGATTCACTCAAATCACTCTCCTTTCCCTGAACTCAAGATTACAGACTCATAAAAGTGAACACAATCCTAGTACAACTGACTCTTGTACCTAGTCTTGTATGATTCCAATGAAGTGTGTAAGTCTTGATTGGATTTCTTCTCTTCTGATCTTCAGTATTTATAGTGAAATAACAAGTAGGGTTTCTCTGATTTCCTTCCTTGTTTTCACGCTTCATATCTCACCAATATCTCAGTGAATATTCTTCATAAAGTGAATTTAGATCAACTCTCCATCTAAATTCACATTCTTCTTTTCTTCATAGATTTGTTACCATAATCTTGTGTATATCTTTTCCAAATATCTTCAAAGATCTTTTATGGTATCTTCTTAGAATATATCTTCCATATCTTCTCAGAATATACTTTGAAGTCTTGTTGTCATATATTCTCTGAATATTCTAAAGTGTTGACATAAATCTTCAGACTTACGTAAGATTTATTCCGATACTTCATTGAGACAACTGAACTTGAGACAAGTTCTTCTGTTGGCACAACGACTACTATTATATGTTTAGCTTTACATAAAACAAGTAACCCATTAGTAGTATGTGTTTGTCATCATCAAAACCCCTAGGGTCAACAATATTCCCCCTTTTTGATGATGACAAACACTTAGACAAAAATATAATGTATAGAATAAACTAAATGCATTTAAAAAAAACTTGAAACTAAAACAAACAAATTAACAAAATCAATCGAATTAATAAAAGATGAGTTTGTAAAAGAGAAAGGCAGTTTCAAGCATGTGAGGCAAGAGACAAGGAATGCTTCGATATTTTTTTCTCGTCTTTTGCGCCTTTTCCCCCTTTTGACATCATTTAAAAGTACTTTGGCATATTACAGCATCAATAGATAAGTCATAGTCAAAGAGCAGCATATATCAAAAGCAGTAATATGAGCAAACCATTAATTAAACATAACTATCCAGCACTAACAGTTAATGTCCTCAAAAAAATTAAAGAAAAGAGTAGAAACAAGTAGAAAAATAAGAGAAAAACTTCAAAATAAACTAAGCATTTGATTTTTCCTTTTTTTTTTATTAATTTTTTTTTTTTTGGGGGGGGGGATTTAAGAAGTAAAACGAAAAGGGGATAAAGAGAAAGAGAAATAGAGACGAAGGNCATCATCAGGCTGTTGCTCCAGGATGGCAACAGGGGCAGTGTCAGTACATTGTTTAGCTGGCTTGGTTGTCTCTCCCCTACCTTCATTCACTTGTTCCTCCTCATTGTCCTGGGCTTCTTCTTCTTCTATTACGACATCATCGAGAAAGTGGTTGACTTTGGCCTTGAGATCAATCATCTCATCCCCTAAAGCATCCATCTTCCTCTCTACATCATCCAGCCTTTTCAGTAGTACCCCTTTCAATATATCCTGCTTATTCATCACTTCTTGAACATCCACAACCAGCTGAGCCATCAGATCACCTACTTTGACCACAGAGTACTTCCCAAATCCTACTGTAGTGTCAATAGGTTGAACCTCCACCACCTCAGGCTCTTTACCCTTAGAGGCAAGCCTTTGGCTCTTCCGTGCTCCAGATTCCTTCTCAGCAGGCTTATTTGTAGGTTTGGCTCTTGCTTTAAATTGAACCACACCATCAACAATTTCAAGCTTAAGGAAAGACAATGAATTTTTACTAAGGATGTCAGTAAAGCTTGGAGCAACTAAGTGCTTCTTTGGAATGGTAGTATGATGAGCTATGAGATATGTCAGTAAAGCACCATAGCCTAGAGCATTTTGATTTTCAATGCAACGAGTGAGAAGTTTAGTCATCACAGAAGCAAAGTTAATTTTTCTTTTTGTGGCTAGGCAGTACATGTACGCAAGATCAAGCAATGTTTCCTTCCCACGTCCATGAGTCCGTGGGAGCACATTCTTGCGCACAAGGGTAAACAACAACTTACCCAATGCACTCATATCACTCACATTCACAGTATTTCTCCCACGCCTTCCACCAAAATACTCAACTACTACATCATTCACAATTCCTTCTCCAAAATCAATAATTACCCTTTGTTTAGCATAATAATCATAACCTTCCAAACTCAATTTAAAAGCAGCAGCAAAAGATTCAGCAGTCAATTGCACAATTTTTCCATTAACTACTCTACCACAACTATCCCCAATTCGTGTAAATGTACCACATAATGCAAAAACATCGGTTGATGACATATGATTAACAAAACATTCTCCAAACAAGAAATTCCATCCTTGAAATTCAATTAAGTCAAGGAGTTGATCAAACTTACTTTGTTTGCACCATTTTAAATCAATTGCCAAACCACGCACCAAAAGATTTGTGCTTTGGTCTCCATCGGTTTCACCTTCTCCATCATCATCATCTTTCTCCTCCTCCTCAACTTGCTCCTTTTCTGCTGTTGATTCATTTTCCTCGTCACTTTTAACCACTTTGATCTCCCTTTATCGCTTTGAGCCCAATTCTTTCGAAGTTAGGGTTTGGGACTTTTGGATTTTTTCAGTTTTAGAAGAGGTAAGAGATGTGGATTTTTGAGTTGGAACATTTGGTGGGGCAACAAAGGTAGACTTGTGTTTATCATCAGCTTGCATATTGGTTTTCACCATTGTCGTTGCAAGAAGGTTCAAGAAAATAGACGTTTTGAAGAGGCAAATTTTTGAGTTTTTGAATTTGAGTTCGAACGGGTGGGTAGTTGTGGTAGGTAGATGGTGTTTGGGGGTATAAATAGTTTGGAAGAGACATTTGAAGAATTGGGTTCATTTAATTTGGGCTCATGAACTTGTTTGAGCTTTTAATGGGACAACTGAATGTGAAGGACGTGTTCTCAAAACGCGTAGAAGTTTAACCATAGATGAATTCCCCCTAAATTTTACGTTTTTTTTTTTTTTTTTTGCTTAGTTTACAAAGAAGGTTTTTAAAAATACGGAAAATTTGACGAAAAGGTTTTGAGGACAAATACCATAAAATGCTATCAAGTATGTAAATTAGGCACTTTAACTATATTATTATGATCTCAATATGCTTACCCTGGACTTATGTGTGTACAAAATTAATTGTACCAAGTTTGTGTATGCGTGCCAATCTAGACTTAGTCATTGAAGGCTTTAGAGCTAGGAAGATTATCTTAATCTAATCATCCCAAGTTCAAGTCTCAATTTTTCATGCCTTATGTTGGCTATTTGTTGTTCAGTGGCACAAAATTCCAGTTGGACTAATTGTTTCTCAACACTGTCTTTTCAGAAGTGGTGCCTTATGTGAATGTGCTTTACTCTTGAGTGATGAACTGGGTCTTTAGAAATACAAATGGCACTGTTGTCACAGTAAATAAGAACACATTCAAATTTAACACCAAAGTCTCTAACCTGTTGTTTGATCCAAATCATTTATGAGCAACATGCTGCTGCAGCCACATATTCTGCTTCAGCTGTGGACAAGGCTACTGTATTTTGTTTCTTTGAACTCCATGAAACCAGACTTGTCCCGAGGAATTGTACCATCCCAGATGTACTTTTTCGATTGACCAAATCACCTGCATAGTCAGCATCTGCAAAACCTGTCCAAGTTCATTACTTTGTTCCTGTTCCTCATGTACTTCAGTTGTCTTCTGGACATGAGGACATTCTTTTTCAACTTGTTCATCATCACCTGTACTTTTGTCACCTGTAAAACGTGTTAGTCCAATTTCAAATTCATCATCATCCTGGCCATCATGAGATACAATGTCAGTTTCATCAAAGATAATGTGAACACTTTCCTCAACACACATTGACCTTTTATTATAAACTCTATGAGCTTTGATATGACTTGAATAACCTAGAAAAACTGCTTCACCACTTCTCTCTTCAAATTTTCCTAGGTGTTTCTTACCGTTGTTGTGCACGAAGCATTTACAACCAAATGTTCTTAAGTAAGAGACATTTGGCCTTTTCCCTTTGAACAATTCAAAAGGTGTCTTGTTAAAGATTGGTCTTATTAGAGCTCTGTTGATTATGTAGCATGCTGTATTAACTGCTTCTGCCCAAAAATTCTTGGGCAATGAACTAGCAATTAACATTGTTCTTGCCATATCTTCCAATGTTCTGTTC
The DNA here is from genome assembly GCA_016808085.1 of Suaeda aralocaspica. Taxonomy (NCBI): domain Eukaryota; kingdom Viridiplantae; phylum Streptophyta; class Magnoliopsida; order Caryophyllales; family Amaranthaceae; genus Suaeda; species Suaeda aralocaspica. Next base: position 347,444 of record PYUH01000548.1, read on the forward strand.
CTTCGCTCTACTACTCCATTTTGCTGCGGTGTCCTTGGAGCTGAAAAGTTATGATCTAATTCATGTTCACTACAAAACTCATCAAAATTTTGATTATCAAACTCTGTTCCATGGTCAGATCTTAAATGTACCAATCTATGTCCACTTGTTCTTTGCACCTTTTTCGCAAAAGCTTCGAATTCCTCGAAGGTTTGTTCTTTGGTAGCAAGGAATAAGGTCCATGTATACCTCGAATAATCATCAACAATAAAAAAAAACATATTTCTTTCCACTCCTACTTTGAACATCTACTGGACCACAAAGATCCATATGTATCAACTCAAGTGGCTTAGAAGTACTTACCAAGGTTTTTGATTTAAAAGATGAGCGAACATGTTTTCCTTTAACACATGCATCACAAATTTTATCACAATTGTACTTAATGTTTGGCAAACCAATTACTAAGTCCTTTTATCTTAATTTGTTTAGTAGTGAAAGACTAGCATGTCCACAACATTTGTGCCGCAGTAATGGATCATTGTCTGCAACACTTAGACACTTGAGACAATTTTCAGGAACAAGGTTCAAATTAACAGTATAAGTGTTCCCTCTCCTTTTTCCTTCTAGTATGATGTCTCCAGTGTTGTAGTCAATGACAAGACATTTTTCACATGTAAAATGAACAATATTTCATTTGTCACAGAATTGGGAAATACTGAGTAAATTGTGTCTTAACCCCTCGACTAGAAATACATTGTCTATGGAACATTTTTGTGACTTACCTACCTTACCTATGGCGATTNACTATGACGATTATATCACCCTTCTTATTATCACCAAAAGTCACTGTTAATCCATTATAGGCAGCAAGTGAAAGAAATTGAGTATCGTCTCCTGTCATGTGCTTGGAACAACCACTGTCGAGGTACCACAAGTTGTTCCCCCTCACTAGTGCCTGCACAATAGCTTAGTGGTTAGCGACAGGAACCCAGATTTGCTTGGGTTCCTTTGTATCAACATTCTTAACTTTCCACATCAGTTTTAACTTGTTCATGTTTTCATCTATTTGTTCCATTTTTCTGGTACATCCTCCTTGAAGATGTCCAGTTTTTCCACGGAAGGTACAAATTTTGTTGCTAGGTAGATCTACATACTTCTTGACTTTATCTCTCCTCTTGTGGTTAAAACCCACACCTGATCTGTTTTTAGATTGATTCTTTTCAAACCAATTAACAGCGTTAACATGACTTGATTTGTTTTGATTTGATTTTAGCCTTCTTTCAAGATCTGAATTTCTTGTTTTTAACTCAGTGACCTCTTGTTTTGATTTTAAGAATTCATTCTTTTCTACTTGTGTGGGGGACAGATTTATGAAATTTGTTTCAGGAATTAGACACTTGTACCCTTGCAACTCTACATTTAAGAATATATTTTCTTCTTTGATTTTTTCACAAGCATGTTTTATTCAGTGTTCTTATCAAGTAGTTCAAAGAAGCGGTTCTCAATATCTCTTTTATTGGTCCTAATCCACTTAGCATGTTCTTTACGAGTTTCCAAAGATTTTTCTAGTTGTGAAACATGTTTGCAAATTTCTTTGTATTCATCCAGAGTTTCCGGCAGAAGCTCTTGAAGTTTTGCAACACTAAGTTTTTTAATTTGTTTCTTAAGAGCATAGGGACTTACATTGAAACAAGTTAAGTTTTCAGTTTCTTCAAGTTTGGCCATGAGCCAAACTTGAGCAGTCTCTTCCTCAAGGTGATCTTCTTCATCATCAATTATATCATCCTTTTGTAGAGCAACTATCATGGACTTTCTGGAGTCTTTCTTTGTAAAGAATGGTTTCATTACAAATTTAGACTTCGCCTTCTCTGTGCCCTTTTCTGATTCCCACAATGGACAATCTCGAATGAAGTGATCCAAACTTCTGCACTTATGACAAGTGGTTCTAGAGGATCTAACTTTAGTTTCTCCTTTATCCCTTCCTTTGTACATCATCTTCTTCAGTTGTCTCACCAGCAAAGCTGCATCTTCTGCACTTACTACTGAATCATTCTCATCTTCATCTTCAGTGTTGGTCATGGAACGTCCTTCAGCCTTAAGAGTAAGAGATCGTCCTTTGGATGTTTCTGCTTCTCTAGTTTTAAGATGCATCTCATGGGTCATTAATGAACCTGTAAGATGTTCAACATTGAACTTAGAAAAATCCTTAGTTTCAAATAAAGTGGTAACTTTAGCATTCCATCTTTCATCCTGAGGTTGATTTCTAAGAATTTTTCTTACTTGTTCTTCATTAGTAATGACTCTCCCTAAGGACTCTAACTCAATAACAACATTATTAAACCTAACAATCATTTCCTGAATACTTTCCTTAGATTCCATTTTAAACATCTCATATTGTTGCATTAAGTAATCAATTTTAGATTTTTTAACTTCAGTTGTTCCTTCATAAATTATTTGCAAAAATTCCCAAATTTCTTTTGCGCTCTTGCACCCCGCCATACGATCGTACTCACGAGGTCCAAGTCCACAATGCAAGTATTTTAGTACAGAAGCATTCATTTTAATTTTTTCATAGTCCTCCTTTTCGTATTTACTTTCGGGTTTAGGAACAAGTTCACCTTTTTTCATTCTTTTTGGTAATTTGAAAATTACCATCATGAATCACCTTCCAGATTTGGAAATTATCAGCAGTAATAAAAGTCTCCATCTTTGCTTTCCATTCACGATAGTACTTCCCATTGAAGTTGGGAGGCCTTACGGTGGAATGTCCCTCAATTAGTCATTCTCCGTTGTTTGCCATGGTTCCAGGATTCACTCGTAAGAATTACCTGCACACAACCAAAAAGAGAACCTAACTCTGATACCAATTGTTAGTTTTGACAAACAATGAAAATTAAACTAGAGACAAGTAAAGTAGAGACAAGTATAGAGAGAGTGAGAGACAAGTAGAGGACACGCGATTTTAGCGATGAAACCTTTCCTAGGCCCAATAGGAAGGAAAAAACCTCGATCACTAGGGATTTTGACTCAATTCTCTTTTTACTAACTAGGGCCAACGACTCTGTTACAATCCTAGTTACTACGAACTTCTCTAAGTACCACTCAGTACTTTCTTCCCCCTGAACTTGTTCCCCCTGAACAAGTTCTTCTCTATTGTCTTTCTCTTTCTCTCTTGGTGGCTTGACCAACCTTCTCTATTCTCTAAGTACAACTCATTACTTCTCTATTCTCTAAGTACAACTCAGTACTTCTCTATTCTCTAAGTACAACTCAACACTTCTCTATTCTTTAAGTACAACTCAGTACTTCTTCCCTTGAACTTGTTCCCCTGAACAAGTTCTTCTCTTTCTCTTTCTCTTTACAAGTGATTCACTCAAATCACTCTCCTTTCCCTGAATTCAAGATTACAGACTCATAAAAGTGAACACAATCCTAGTACAACTGACTCTTGTACTTAGTCTTTTATGCTTCCAATGAAGTGCGTAAGTCTTGGTTGGATTTCTTCTCTTCTGATCTTCAATATATATAGTGAAATAGCAAGTAGGGTTTCTCTGATTTCCTTCCTTGTTTTCACGCTTCATATCTCACCAATATCTTGGTGAATATTCTTCATAAAGTGAATTTAGATCAACTTTCGGTCTAAATTCACATTCTTCTTTTCTTCATAGATTTGTTACCATAATCTTGTGTATATCTTTTCCAAATATCTTCAAAGATCTTTTACGGCATCTTCTTAGAATATATCTTACATATTTTCTCAGAATATACTTTGAAGTGTTGTCATATATTCTCTGAATTTTCTCAAGTGTTGACATAAATCTTCAGACTTACGTAAGATTTATTTCGATACTTGCTTGAGACAACTGAACTTGAGACAAGTTATTCTGTTGGTACAACGCCTACTAATATATGTTTAGCTTTACATAATATAAGTAACCCATTAGTAGTATGTGTTTGTCACCAGTGGCGGAGCCACATTGGTGCACAGTGGTGCACGGGATCAACCATAGTTAGAAAATTATACTACATATATTTTATCTGCTATAAAAGAAACACATGTGAACTGATGGAGTAATGGTAGATGTTGGAAGGTAAAAGCACTTCAATTTGGGTAAAGGTCTTACGATCAATTCCCATAGAAACATTGATGTGTGTTTTATTTTTTTATTTCTCTTTTCTTTTTCTTTTTTTCTTAATTTTTAAAAACCTCAACCTTTTGTGTAGTTAATTTAGTAGTGTTCACAACTACTTTGTATACAGTATGATTTTACTGAGTAAAATTCTTTGCCTTCTTTTTTTGCTTTTTTTTTAATTCAAAACTATTCACCCACTTCATACTTAATTAATAACATTTCACTCCATAATACACATGATTAAATTAAATTTTTTTTTTCTAGTTTTTTTTAAGGTTCATCTTTGATGGATTGGTCCAACCACATTGCACAAGGCTCCAACATACATACGACCCAAGTTTAGATTTTCTTTAATATTATTGCCTATAAAATATAATAACATCTAAGGGCCTAATTTGTTTTTTTTTTTAAGAACAGAGCCCCTAACATTTTTGCCACGGCACTCCAACCTAGTTGGTTCAGTCCTTCAGCATAATCTTAGGTTGTATTTTGTGCTTGTGATCAATAAACTTTTCTTACTTCAATTCTCAAAAAAAAAATTATCTATAGGAAATAGTTGTTGTATTATTAATTTGCTCATTTAAATTTAATAATTTCAAATTTTTTTAAGTACTATTTGATTGTATTATAGATTTTTGTATCCTATTTGTTTTTGTAATATAATTTTTAATTTTTAAAATCAATTATCAATGCAACTATACTCGAAAAAAATTGTACCGATTAAGAATTGATAGTGACCCACCATATCAGAATTCTGGCTCCGCCACTGTTTGTCACCATCAAAACCTCTTGGATCAACAGTAGGCCTTTCTGCTTCATCTAACTGAATGCATCGGGTAGCTAGTTCTACTGTTTTCCAAACAGTAAGATAGTCGTCATTTACATTTTCTCTCATATTTGGATACAGTATGCTGGCTAAATCACCTCTTTCAAGCACATTTTTCTCCCACTATCCTAAATTTGTGACTCTATTTACTATTACTGTTTTCGCAGTAATTGGCTCCAACTTCACCACTCCAAAGCTGTAAACGTCGTCTTTCTCATTTACATTGCATATTAAATAATATTTGTAATCATTGTGGTTATTTTAGGAGCATTCGAATTTTTGATACAGTACTACGTACTAAAAGACTAATAGCAAATGTTTAAAGTGATTGTTTACTTACAGAGGATCTAGATAACCAAAAGTTCCAACCACCCTTGACTTGTAAATGTGATACCTATTCAGCTGGGAAAATTTTGGAGAACCTGAAATCAGCTACCTTGTTTGGAAATCTTTGTTTAAGGGTATGTTAGCAGGTTTCACATCTCTGTGGACTACGGGCGGGCTGCAAACATTATGCATCTTTGTCCTGCAATAAACAAAATACTTGGAATTTTGATAAGCTGAAATATAATATTTTCGTCATAAACAGTAGAGCGTATTTGAAGTTAGGTTGCAGGGTGTCGGGAACGGGGTCGAAAACGAATACGGATATGGAGACTGAAAACAGCTACTCTGAATAATACTGTTAATGGGTACGGTAAATTATAAAATAAAGAATCGGAATCGTCCCCAATACGGAGACGGATCGGGTTCGGAGACGACAACCCATTTTAAATACCCATGCTACATAGATTTCAAGTGCAACAACATAAAAAAAAATGCTTGATGTTAGTGAAACATTAAATGAACTTTGGTTGAATATATACATATGAAGAGGTTCAAATGAGAACCGTCTTTACATGAGAACCGTGAGAACTACGTTAAAACTCCTTTATTCAATTATTTTATTTTACTTTTTTAGGTGTTATGGTGTTACTTTATATCTATTTTAATAATAACAAGGTATAAACATTTATTTCAAGTGTTATAAGTTATCATATAAAATTAACCTATAAGTAGTAACTATGACCACCTAAATAGTATACGATTTTCAAAAGTCTAAAAAATTAATTAAACCTTGTTTAAATTGAAAACTAAGGGTAAACCTAGTTATAATACATTGTTAATTAGTGATTGCAACTTTTAAATGTATTTAATACGTTCGTTACTAAGTAGTTGTCACGGTTCTCAAATAAAAAAGGTTTTCAGGAGAGAAGAGCTTTCAAGTCTCCTATAACTATAAATTCATAAATGAGTGCCAAGTTGGTTCCCTCGTCACAATATCCAACTAGAGAAACCAAATTCTTGTGAGAAATTCGGCTGAGCACTTCACTGTAACAACCATTGTAACAACCTATATGATAAGAGTCGAATACATTTTGTCATTTGCTTAGAGGCCTTGTTCTTAGCGAACACCTTGACAGCAACTTCACTGCAGTCTGGTAGACTACCATAATAGACGATAGCGTAGTCACCATCCCCTATTTGTTTGTTGAATCCTTTGGTTCTATTTTCGACTTCAGAACATGTTGACTGTTCCAGTCTATGTTGTCTCTCCTTTTCTAATTGTTCTGGGTTGTGTTCAATTGGTGGACCTGTAATTATTGTGTTATTCTGTTATAACTGTTATACGCTCAACCAACGGTTCAGGTTTAATCTTAATTCATAATCCATGAGACAATATAAGGGGCAACGGATGAATGACACGTGTCTTTATATTTGATATTTGATATTTATTTAAATTAATAAATAATAAAAGGCAGAAAGCCAGGTGGAAGAGAGGAATCCCATAACACGCCGGGTTATCCTACTCTCCCTCTACACCAAAGGGAAGAAAGAATAGTACTCTACTGTACAAAGGACTAAACAGTGAATTCTCACTAGTACAAATACCCATGAACAACTTGAACAAAGGGACATTAATTACAACCATTTATTGTGCTCTTTCTCTCTCTAAATCTCTCTCTACATTCTTCATACATTTACTTACTTAAGCATCGGAGGGTGATAAATCCAACAAGGATTTATTCCTTTGTGCATGTATACCAGGCGTGGAAGCTCTGCTCGCCCAGTGTTTAAAGCAAGTCAAGTTCTTTTAAATCAGCGCCCTCTTTGCCACGTGATTGGTTTGGACGCCGACGTATAGCGCCAAGTCAACTAGCAAAAGTATTGTCTGTAGCATTACTGTGTGATCTTTGTATTAGAATCCAATAGTCTTGTAATAATCTTAAAGGATATAACATTTGGCGCCGTCTGTGGGGAAGACACATAGCAATGGCAGGCAATAATCAGTTTATAGATTCAGACGAGAACCTAAGGGATAGCAGCTCACCTAATCAGACAGGAGTACCAGAACAGTCAGAAGCAGCCAACGGGCAAACAGTAACCATGGACCAGCTGCACGCCATCTTGTCTCGTTTCCAACATACCATAGTCGGGGATGTGGAGGACCAGGTTAAGAAAACATTAAAGGATGCACAGCCAGAGGCAACGCCAAGCAAGCAGGCGAGTGCCAAAAGGAGGGAAATGTGTCGACGCATCCTGGCTAGAACCAAAACCTCATTCGGGGCAAAAGGGGAGAAATATTTAAAAGCACGCCTGGGAAGGGAAAGGAAGCTCGTCAAGAGTTGTAGGCTCAACCTTCTGACGAGGAAGGCGAGGAGCAACAGAGGGTCAGAAAGAAACCTGCTCAGCCATATGTCTCACAAAATGAGAGTATGGTAATATCGTGGAAAACGCCGTTTTCTCTGGCGATTATGGCTACACCAAGGGCGTACAAAGTCAAGCCACCAATCATCGAGGCCTTTGATGGCACGACTGATCCTAATGATCATGTTGCAACTTTCAAGCACGCCATGCTGCTTCAAGGAGCTGATGATGCTGCTACTTGGTGCAAACATTTCCCAGCCACGCTAAAGGGAGTGGCCCAAAAATGGTTTGGAAGTTTACCTGACAATTCCATAAATAGCTTTATGGAATTAAGCATCCTCTTTTACCATCACTTTATGGAAAATAAGCAAGAGAAAAAGACAAGTATGCATTTAAGCAAAATTTCACAAGGATACTCTGAGACCTTAAGAAATTACGTACAACGATTCAACTTGGAAGCATTGCAAATTCCAAGTTTAAATGAAAATGTGGCGTTTGATTGTTTCTTCCGGGGATTAAGGGAGGAAACGTTGAAATTTGATATTGTTCGGAAAGACATAAGGGACCTTAAAACTGCCTTGATGGAGGCAGAGTCTTTCATTCATGCCACAGAGCTCTGCTCCACCACTAAGATGAAAGGAAAGTTGGAAGAAAGTCGAGAAGGTATCCCCAAAAGGAGGGAACGAAGGGTGGAGACCTGGTCGATCGCCCCAGCTGAAAAGGAAGACAATAACAAGTTCAAACGGAAGAGGGAGAACGCCCCCTATGTATCTCCCTATGAGTATAATAAGGAAATAGGGGCAATTTTGAAGGAACCAGGCCCAAGGTTGGGAATCCAGATGCCCGCCCCCATGAGAGCTCCAGTGGAAAGTAGGGACAAAAAGAAATTTTTCCACTTTCACAAAGATGTAGGGCATTACACTAATGATTGCAAGAATTTGAGAAGAGTCCTTGATGACTTGGCGTCCCAGGGCAAGTTGGGGGCATACCTCAGGGGAGTTAGAAGGGAGGAAAGAAGTAACCATGAGAACTCTGGGTATGATACCCCGCCGGATGTGGTGGCGGCCATCTCAGGAGGGTTTGCGTCTAGAGGACCGACCAGGAGAGGAGGCAAGGATTATGCCCGCCAACTAAACTAGGTATTCACCACAACATCAACTTCAGCGGAAGGCAAATTCCCAGAGGTATGCATCTCAGAGAGAGATAGGGGGAATATAAGAACGCTGCATGACGACCCCATGGTCGTAGAATTAAAGGTTGCCAATTTGAAGGTACGACGGATTTTGATTGACACCGGCAGCTCTACTGATATCATCAGCCTATCCTGCCTGGAGAAGTTAAAATATGCAAAGGAGGTGTTGAACCTAATCCATCACCCAATAATCGGATTTGGGGGAGGCATCATCCATCCTATGGGCAGTATCACCCTGTCACTGCGATTGGGGGATAAAGCAAACCCAAGGAACATGTTTGTAAAATTTCTGGTTGTACGGGATATAATGGCGTACAATGTTATTCTTGAGGGCCCAACATTGAATGCTGCAAAGGCGGTTATAGTGCCCCATTTGATGCTGATGAAATTTGAGTGTGATAATGGGTCTGTCGGATCTATATATGGCGACCAGCAGGCCGCCAGGGAGTGTTANAGGAGTGTTATTTAACTACCCTAAGGCCCTTGAGCCAGGGAATCCCAGAGGAAAGGTCTGCGCCATCAAAGAAGAGGAAGTTGGAGGACAAGGCGGATGAACTGATGGTAGTAATAAATCTGGATCAAGCCAGTAAGCCGGTAGCTGTGGATGAACACGAAGATGTTGTGTTGGAAGAGGCCAGACCGGAAAGAACGGTGAAGGTCGGGAAAAGTTTGATGAGTGGAGAGAAGGAAGAAATCAAATCCCTGCTCAGGGAATTTAAGGATCTATTTGCTTATGAGGCAAATGAGATGCCAGGTATTGATCCCAGCATAGGTGTCCACAAGTTGAATGTGGATCCATCAAAAAAGCCAGTACTACAAAAAAAGCGAAACTTGGGCAATGAAAGAAATAAAGCAGCAGCTGCGGAGGTACAAAAGCTTCTGGACGCCGGGTTTATCCGACCTTGCCAGTATCCCCAATGGCTGGCAAATGTGGTTTTGGTTCCTAAGCCCAATGGGACTTGGAGGATGTGTGTGGATTACACCGATCTTAATAAGACGTGCCCAAAAGATTGCTTTCCTCTCCCAAAGATAGACAAGTTGGTAGATGCTACAGCAGGCCATGCTCTAATGAGTTTTATGGATGCATATTCTGGCATCCATCAAATCCCTTTATATAAAGAAGATCAGGAAAAGACTGCCTTTGTCACTGAACAAGGGGTATATTGTTATCAGGTTATGCCTTTTGGGTTAAAGAACGCTCCAGCAACTTTTCAAAAGTTGGTAACTACGGTTTTTTCATAACAAGTTGGGCGGAATCTTGAGGCGTACATCGATGACATAATTGTAAAGAGTAGGCTAAGTGGCGAGCATACTCAGGATGTCAGAGAAACCTTTGAAACTCTAAGAAAGCACAACATGAGGCTAAATCCCAAGAAATGTGTGTTTGGGGTGACCAAAGGAAAGTTTTTGGGGTTCTTGGTGGACGAAAGAGGGATTGAAGCCAACCCAGATAAGGTTTAGGCAGTGATAGATATGAAGGCGCCCACGTGTATAAAGGAGGTCCAAAAATTGACTGGATGTTTAGCGGCCCTGGGAAGATTCCTATCAAGATCTGGAGACAAGTGCCATCAATTTTTCAATACAATTAGGAAGAAGGCAAGGTTTGAATGGACGCCGGAGGCACAGGAGGCGTTTGAATCTCTAAAAGCACATCTCCATTCGTTACCCAGGCTGGTCAGCCCATTGATAGGAGAAACATTGTTTGTGTTAGCAGTGTCTGGGGTGGCAGTTTCCGCAGTGTTGGTCGCCGAAAGAAATAGGGTCCAAATGCCTGTGTATTTTGTTAGTCATGTATTACAAAATGCTGAGCAAAGATATTTGCACATTGAAAAAGTTGGTTTAGCTTTGTATCAAGCGAGTAAAAAATTGCGTCCTTATTTCCTGGCTCACAAGCTTGTAGTCTTAACTAATCAACCAATTAAACAAGCTATGAAAAACAAGGAATCATCCGGAAGAATGCTAAAATGGGCTGTTGAGTTGGGGGCGTTTGAAATCAATTATGAACCTTGCAAGGCGATCAAAGGGCAAGCTTTAGCAGACTTTATAGTCGAAACCACTCGCCTTGAACGGTGTCAAGAGAGAAAAGATCATTGGACATTGCATGTAGATGGGTCATCTACTCAGCAAGGGGCTGGGGCAGGAATCATATGTCGATCGCCAGAGGGAGACATTTATGAATACGCAATGAGGTTCCAATTCAAGGCTTCCAACAATGAAGCAGAATACGAAGCCCTGCTGGCTGGAATCAGAATGTGTAAAGCAGCAGGGGCGACCAGGGTAAACGCCATCTCTGACTCTCAGTTGGTGGTAAGCCAGGTGAATGGACAATTTGAAGCAAGAGATGAGGTTATGATTCAATACCTTAGAATGGTTCAGGAAGAGGTCAAGGATCTTGTGGAATTTACCCTTAGCCACGTTCCTAGAACGGACAACAACCAAGCTGATGCCCTGGCAAAATTGACAAGCTCGACGCCGGATGACACTCCGAGATCAGTTTTTTGGGAGGTTAAGAAAAGAAAAGCGTGGGAGTCGAAATCGTTTATATCGATCGAAGCAATACATGGATGGATGGAATATTGGCATACAAAATGTCGGGCACCCTCCCAGAAGACAGAAAGCAGGCTAAATACATCAAGGCCAGGGATAAGTGGTTCATAATATGGAAAGGGGCGCTCTACAAAAAATCCTTTTCTCGTCCCCTACTGAAGTGTGTCACATTAGAAAGTGGAAGGAAAATCTTGGAAGACTTGCATCAAGGATCATGCTCCTCTCACATTAGGGTTGGAGCTCTAGCAGAGAAAGCCCTAAGAACTGGGTACTTCTGGCCATAAGTTAGAAAGGATGCATGGGAAATGGTACAAAAGTGTCACAAATGCCAGATCTTTGCAAATCTCCATCAAAAGCCGGCGACCTATCTTAAACTGGTTCTAAGCCCACTTCCTTTTGCTAAATGGGGCATGGACATACTTAGACCCTTCCCTCAAGCAACGGGTTAACGAAAATTTGTTCTAGTTGCAGTGGACTACTTCACCAAGTGGGTCGAGGCTGAATCTCTCCGAAACATAGCTACTAATGATGTAAAGGGGTTCATCTGGAAAAATATCATCACTCGGTATGGCATTCCTCAATGCATTGTTTTTCACAATGGAAAGCAATTTGAGAATGATCGCCTTAAGGAATGGTTGGGCAATCAAGGGATACACGCCCACTTTGCAGCAGTGGGACATCCACAAGCCAATGGCCAAGTAGAGTCTTTCAATAAAATCCTCTGCGCCGGGATAAAAAAGAAGTTGGATGCAGCAAAAGGGTTATGGGTGGAGGAACTTCCTAATGTTTTATGGTCCATCAGAACTACAGTCAAGAATTCAACGGGAGAAACGCCATTCACCTTGGTATACGGGTCAGACGCCGTATTACCCATAGAAGTGCAAGAGCCTACCTTGAGAGTAATGTTATATGAGGAAGACGCCAACTGGGAATTGATGAAATTACACCTGGATTATCTACCAGAAGTGAGAGGGAACGCCCTACTCCGACAACAATTGTACAAAATACGAATGAGTCGAGAGTTCAACAAGACAGTCAAGAAACGTCAGCTTAAGAAATGCGACTTGGTGTTAAGCTAAGGAAGATGGAAACAGTTGGGCGAGTAGGTGAACAAGGAAAGCTGACTCCAAATTGGGAAGGGCCTTATAAGATAGCGAAAGAAATTCATGATGGAACATTCAAATTAGAGAGGATGAACGGGCACCTTCTCCCACGAACGTGGAATGCAGACACCCTTAGGAAATATCAAATATAAATGTAATGTAAACAAAAAAAAAAAAACGAAACTTATTTTAATACAAAAAGAAAGATTGTGCAAGAACATATGATAAAGACCCCAAATGGCGTGCAAACATTAGGGCAATTCTACTATAAGACCCCAAATGGCGTACAAACGATAGGGCAATTCTACTATAAGACCCCAAATGGCGTGCAAATGTTAGGGCAACCCTACTATAAGACCTCAAAAGGCGTTCAAACGCTGAGGCATGATAAAGACCCCGAATGGCGTGCAAACGTTAGGGCAACTCTTCTATAACGTTAGGGCAAACACCTCGAATGATTCTCAAATAATGAGGCATGCTATTGCACTAAAAGGCGCGTAATGGTTTGATTAAAATTTTTTGAACTACAGAAACATGAACTAGGTAAGTTTCAGGGGCAATCAAGATAGTCACACAAAATGAAATGCATCGCTCATTCTGGTTAAACCTTACCAAGTTCAGAGTTTTCTTTTTATTCCCTCATTTGGGAAGGATAGCTGATAAAAGAAATGTTTGTAAGTCGGAAACAAATAAAGAACATTAGTTGCAAAAACTAATAAAATATTTGCAAAAAGTAGTAAAAAAATTAATGAACGCCATGTTTGAAAAAGATTATTTTATTAATTATGATCAAATCTTTACAAGGGTAAGGACCAAAAATACAAGACTCAAATTACAAGGAAGGGGGGATAGGGGCGTCATGAGCTGGACTATCAGCTNATAGGGGCGTCATGATCTGGACTATCAGCTATAGTCACAACTTCACTGGGAGTAACGCTCTGCTCGCCAGGCGCCTTGCTCTCGGCCTGATCCGCAGGATGATCAGATTCCTCCTCTTCCTCTTTGATAGAGGTAGATTCAAAAGGGGAAGGAGGGTCATCATTGTTGTGCTTGGCCAAGAAAGTCCGAATGACATGATCAAGCCGACGCTCAAAGTAAGAGTAGTCAACCTTTACTTCACTATGGCGATAACAGAGTTCCCATCCCTCCTTCACCAAGTTTTCATATCGGTCATCCCCTCGTTATAGATGCCAATGGACTCGTCTTGGAGCTCGTTCATATTAGCTTGTATAGTGGCGATCTGACGCTCTAAAGCTTTTTTGTATTGGGCGAGCTCTTCTTTCTCGCCAAGGGCTGTGTCATATGATGACTTGAGTTCAGAGTGGCCCTTTAATTTTTCTTCTAACTCTTGGTTAGCTTTTTGTAAACTTGCCACTTTGGACTCAGCATCATCAGCCCTCTTGGTTTCAGCCGCCAACTTTCTTTCCACTGATTTTCTGGACACCACCTCGGAAGTATACTCGGCGTCGGTAGAACCCTTAGCCTTGAGCATGTTAGTGTAAGCACTGTTAATTTGGTCACAGTACTGTTGCATCTTAGCAAGAGAGGCGTCCTTGCCTTGGCGTTCTGCCTCTAGTGTGGCTTTCAGCTGAGTAGCCTCAGCTGAAAGTTGGCGACTTTGCTCAGAAAGGGATAGAGCATCAGCAACGGTCTCACGTTGCTTTTTTGCCCAGCCGGCGAACACATCAAGACGAAGCATAACCTAATTAAAATAAAAACAAAAATTAGTAGGGTAAATAATGATTGTGTCAAACTAAGAAAGAATCCAAGTGGGGAGGAAACTTACATTGGCGAGATCCATGAGGCATGGACCTAGCAAGCCATCCTTGGCGCCCTTCAAGCCTTCAGTATAACCTTCAGGGGCGCATGTTAGCATGTCACCCAGCATGGTCCTCTTCTCGGTAGAGGAGAGGCGCATTGAAGGAACACGCCCAGTCTCCACAGTAGCAAGAGATTCCATGGAAGTATCCATTGCTGGGATTTCTGAGCGGGTGACTGGAAAAACAGAGGCACGGGGATCAGTAGGTGAATAAATGACGGAATCGGAAGATGACTGATAAGTACGAACAAAATTGGGTCTAAAAGAATTACCAGATTGCTGGGCTTGCAGCTTGGTGGCTGCTGACATGTTGGCTTTCACCTTGTCAGCAAGGTCGGACAGGACGCCGCCATCTAGATCGGCGCCTGCCGGGGCTGAGCTAGAAGGGCCAGCTTTAGGGGGACCAGCGCCCTCTTTGATGGTTATAGTGGGCGTGGACTTGGATGAAGACCCCGCTAGTTTGGATTTTGGGGGTGTGGGAGTTTGTGTGTGTGGAGTGGGCTATTTAGTTGAGGAGGGTGTGTTGGTTGGTCGAGTGGAGACAGGGGGAGTTTGTTGGTTAGATGGAGACGGGGCGTTGGATGGACGAATGGTAGATTTGGTGGTGAAAGGTTGGGGATAAGGCCCTGCCCTTGGTTGAGAGGGTGAGGGAGTGGTCACCTCGCCAAAAGTAGGAGTGGCGGGTGAAGGAGTCGCCTCCTTAGGAGGAGGGGGTAGAGAAGAGAGGGTTTTGGGTTTTGACGCCACATGTTTTACCCTCTTTTGTTGACCTGGAAGCACAGGGGAAGAGTGCTTCCTTTTAACGCCCCCAGTTGGGG
>PYUH01000548.1:362563-491547 GCA_016808085.1 Suaeda aralocaspica
GGGGGGGGGGGGTGGTATCTTACTTCCCCTTGGAAGAAGGTGCGAGAGATGTTTGTTTTGAGGGCGTGGGAGTTGTTTGTTTTGCCTTTGACTTTTCCACGCCCCCGCACAGGCGGAGGCGTCCGCCTTTCGTTTTCCTTTGCCCTCGCCCGCTGAAGGGGCAAGGGTGGCGGTCCTCTTAGACCCTGGCTCTCATATGGATACGCCAGGGCGCTTGGATGAGGGCGCCTCCACGTTGCTCACCGCATTCTCCTAAAAAAATATTATTAAATAAATAAATTTGTAAAGCTGAAGGATAAAAGAGTATAAAATACTAACAATAAAAATAAAGAGATGGTAATGAAAAGCTTAGTACCTTTTTAAGGGCGAGCTTCTCCTTTAAGCTCATCATCTTCCGACGAGCTAACATGTCCTTCACGGATTCCAGGGCTTTCCCCTCGCCTAATTCCTCAGGTGTAAGGCGAACCATAGCTTTTTCTAAAAAAAAAAAATAAAAAAATGTTAAAGAATATAGACAAAGGATTGATTTATAAAGGGCTGGCATAAAGGCAAAAGGTAAAAATTAAATCACCAGGTACCTTTCTCCAACTTGGCGCAAAGACCAGTGGCGCAAAGGAAAAAGTTGTTATTGAGTAAGTAAGGGAGAGTCACCCAGTTGGCAGGACTTTCCTTGTCCTCTTGAGACGCCTTAAAATAGGCCTGGGTGCGCCCTTCACCGGCGGTCAGGTAAGGGGTGGCGTTCGATTTTCCCAAATGTTGGGCGTTATCATTCTACCTGCCATAGCGGCCCGCCATGTTAAGGTCACTGGTCACGAAGAATACGAATTTGACCTTCCACTCCTTAAGGTTGGAGGTCCTGTCTATCACCGTCCTATAGTTAGGACGGTTAGAGATGGCGTACCAGCTGTACCCAGGTGTAGGGTTGTTAACCCTATTTAGGAAGTGAAGGGAGCGAAAGGCGTTGAAGGAAATAGTCAATATCTTCAAAACGCAGGTGGCGATGAAGGAGTTAATAAAGTGCCAAGAGTTGGGGGTCAGTTAGGCGATCCCTATGTCATACTCATGTAGGAGAGTGTCCACGAAAGGATGAGGGGGGAACCTAAGTCCAAGTAAAAGGGCGTCCTTATAAACCCCAAATTCGTTGGGCTGTACGTGGGTAATGGTGGCGCCTGGCAAAGGGTCAATCATTCTAACATTTTCAAGAATCCATAAGGACTTCCTGAAAGCACCACGGTCCTCTCCTAATTGTTTGACCCAAGAATTGCTGACAGGGATGCCACTTGGATCGTTCTTAGGAAAGAAGGATTGAACCTCCACCTCCTGATGCTCGCCACCTTTCCCTTGGAACTCGCCAGGGGGTTCAGCGAATAAAACCTCAGTGTCCTTTGAAGGATCACGCCTTGGGGAAGGGGCCTTTTCAGAAGAGGAAGAGGAAACCACCATTGTGCGAATTCTTCTTGCACAAAGTTTTGTTCTAACCATAGAATTCTGCACACAAGAGATAAATGGTGTGAGATTCTGCAAAGTTAGAGGTGGCGAGCTATCAGGAGATAAGGAGGCGAGATGCATGGCTCTCGCCCCTAGAAACCCCGGTGAAATAGGGTTCTCTTCATCCCGCAAAATCCTTCTTTTGATCAGGGGGTGAAGATATACCCCATTAGAGGAGGAAGCAGANTGAAGATATATCCCATTAGAGGAGGAAGCAGAAGCCATAACAGGAAAGAAAATAAATACACAGAGTAAGGGTATAATACCTGGAGAAAGTGCTTGAGACGAACTAGTTACCGCAAGATGAGGACTAATTTAACACAAACTTGAAGAAATAGCTTGAAAGAATAACAACTTTAACGCGAAGGAAATAGCAAAACCACAACTACAACTTACCAAAAGCTTGAAGAAATTCACTATTTTCAGAGAGAACGATTGAAAGATTTGTAAGATTAAGAGCGAATAAGGGGGAGATTTAACGGGGGTAAGTATTTATAGATGGTTTAAAGGGGCCGAAAAGACTTTTCCGCTTGGAAGTTGAAAAGGCAGGTACATAAGTACGACCCCTTTTCTTCCCCTCGAAAACCGTTTTGTAACCATTTCAGTTCTTCATTAATTATTTTTAATCATCAAAACGTTTCATTAAATACCTGGAATCCGTCGATTCAAATTCAAAGGTTTGATGAGGGGCAAATGTTATACGCTCAACCAACGGTTCAGATTTAAGCTTAATTCATAATCCATGAGACAATATAAGGGGCAAAGGATGAATGACACGTGTCTTTATATTTGATATTTGATATTTATTTAAATTAATAAATAATAAAAGGCAGAAAGCCAGGTGGAAGAGAGGAACCCCATAACACGCCGGGTTATCCTCCTCTCCCTCTACAACAAAGGGAAGAAAGAATAGTACTCTACTGTACAAAGGACTAAACAGTGAATTATCACTAGTATAAATACCCATGAACATCTTGAACAAAGGGACATTAATTACAACCATTTACTGTGCTCTTTCTCTCTCTAAATCTCTCTCTACATTCTTCATACATTTACTTACTTAAGCATCGGAGGGGGATAAATCCAACAAGGATTTATTCCTTTGTGCAGGTATACCAGGCGTGGAAGCTCTGCTCGCCCAGTGTCCAAAGCAAGTCAAGTTCTTTTAAATCCGCGCCCTCTTCGCCACGTGATTGGTTTGGACGCCGACGTATAGCGCCAAGTCAACTAGCAAAAGTATTGTCTGTAGCATTACTGTGTGATCTTTGTATTAGAATCCAATAGTCTTGTAATAATCTTAAAGGATATAACAATAACAAGATCCAAAATGGCCTAAGAAAACTAATTGAGAAGTTCCTAGATAGAATAATTAGAAATCAATTTGGAAAATGAAGCTCAATCATGTTCATCTAACTTCGGAATGTTGTTTTGCTCATTTTTTGGTGGTGGTGGATAAGCATGCAAGAAAAAGAATAAGAAATATTATATTTAGAGTATAATAAGAAAATCATATATTTTGATCTCCTAAGGATTGTTACCTTTCGAAGAGCGACACTTCCATAACCAAATGCCAGCAATAATTGCTAAAACTATAACACCTGATGCTATGAGAATCAGGGTCTTGTACCATACTGTGACAGAATAACAAGAGGGACAACATCATAACTCTTAAACAAGTGCTCCCTTTATTCTCCATTTTAATTGCAACATTAATTAGACTGAATTTATAAAAAATGAACAATTCAGAAGTCAACATAAATCTAATAAGAGGTTACATGATTATATTAGTACATGTTCATAAATCATCATATTTGTGATGTAAAGGAAAATTGATATGTTGCAATTGATTTGAGATGAACTAAGTAATAAACTAGATGATGGTAGTCAGGAAATTGTGCATTTGTGCCCTACGATTCCAACCTGGTAGGGATGGTGATAAGGTGGGAGGGGGTGGCGAAAGACGGAAAAAGGACATCCATGTATTTTAAGCCCAACCAAACAAGCTGGAAGAAACAGCATAGAATTCGGCTAGAGATTCATCTGCCTTAAAGCTGCAGTAAGGCATCTCTGACAGGACAAACCACCACGTAATGTTTGAGAATGTTAGGATATAGTGCTAAATGTGCATAGAATAAATATAAATATAAATATGTATAATGGGTTTTATTATTATTATTAATTTTATTCTATAATACATTAGTATTACTATATTTAATAGATGCTAACTTAATGTAACAAGTGCATAACTATTCTTGTCATACCAATTCCATAATCATTCTTATCATGCCAATTACGCCGACAGCATAAACATTTGTATATATTTTGATATGAGTGAGTAAATTAAGGAAGATTCTTCATTTTTAACACTCCTCCTTGAAGGATTTTCTTTGAACACCAAGTTTTTCTCTCAAGTGCTCGAAAGTTGTTTTCGAAAGAGCTTTTGTGAATATATCAGCAATTTGTTCTTCTGAGCCACAATGAACTAAGATGATCTTCCCTGCACTTTCAACTTCACGGACAAAGTGATATTTTATTTTTATATGTTTAGTCTTTCGATGAAGTACTGGATTCTTAGCAATACCAATAGCAGATTTACTATCGCAAAATATTTTTGTTGCCTGTTTTTGAACTTCACCCATTTCTGCTAAGATTCTTCTTAGCCAGATTGCTTGATTTGCGGTAGCACATACTGCAATATACTCAGCTTCTGCAGTTGATTGAGCCACGATATCTTGCTTTTGGCTTAGCCAAGAAAATACTCCATTTCCTAGTGAAAATACATATCCTGATGTGCTTTTCATATCATCTACAGATCCAGCCTAGTCACTATCTGAATATCCAACTAGTTCAGAATTTTTGATGGGCTTGTACCATATTCCATAATTCGAGGTTCCTTTTAGATAATGAAGAACTCGCTTAATTGCTTGTAAGTGTATCTGACTTGGTTTCTGCATAAATCTTGCTAGCATGCTTACTGCATACATCATATCTGGTCTTGTAGCCGTAAGATATAACAAACTTCCAATTATACTTCTATATTGTTTACTATCAGCATCTTCAAAATCATCTTCTTGTCTTAACTTCTCATTTTGAGCTAAATGGGTGGAAACTGGTTTGCAATTCTCCATCTTAAGCTTTCTTAAGATGTTTTCAGCATATTTCTTATGACTTATGAAAATCCTTTCTTTAGTTTGTTCAATCTCCATGCCAAGAAAATAATTCATTAGACCGAGATCTGTCATTTCGAATTGCATCATCATGTCTTGCTTAAATGCTTCTATCATTGTTGGATTGTCTCCAGTAATGATTAGATCATCAACATAAAGTGATAAGATTATAATATCATTCTCATCCTTTTTTATGTATAACGTAGCTTCATTAGGACTCCTCTTAAATCCTACCTGAATGAAATAACTATCAATTCGACTGTACCACGCTCGTGGAGCTTGTTTGAGCCCATATAGAGCTTTCTTTAGTTTCAATACCTTGTCTTCCTTTCCTTTAGGTACAAAACCCGGAGGTTGTTCAATTTAGATCTCTTCCTCTAGAAATCCATTTAGAAAGGCAGACTTGACATCAAGTTGATAAATTTTCCATTTTTGTTGTGCAGCTAGAGCAAGAATTACTCTAATTGTGTCTTGTCTTGAGACCGGAGCAAATGTCTCATTATAATCAATACCAAATTGTTGTGAATATCCTTTTACTGCCATTCTAGCTTTGTGCTTTTGAATTGAGCCATTTGGATTGAGTTTCATTTTGAATATCCACTTTACACCAATGACATCTTTGTTTCGTGGTTTTTCTAGCAATTCCCAAGTTTGAGTTTTCTCAATCATGCCAATTTCATAGCAGCTCTCCATTCTTCATATTGAGATGCTTGCTCATAATTTACTGGTTCATGAGTAGTTAGACAACAAAATTCACATTGTTCAAGATCAAGGTCAGGAATTCTTTCAGTTGTGTCATATAAGTCAGAGATTTTCTGTGTCCTTCTTGGAGGTGATTCTGTAGAGCTACCATACTCAAAACCATGAGAATTTGGCTCATTATTGTCGATCTCCTCCTGCGAGTGTTGACCTGTCTGATTATTTGAAATTGATATTTGTGGTGTAGATTGTTGTCGTTGTTGTTGTTGTTGTTCTAATGGTAGTGTCACATATCTTTTATCAATGTCATTTTCCTCCCAATTCCATGATGCACCTTCGTCAAAGATTACATCCCTACTAAATTGTACTTTATGAGTATATGGGTTGTATACTCTATATCCTTTTGATTGAGAACTATAGCCAAGGAAAATTCCTTTTGTAGCTTTATCATCAAGTTTGTGACGCTTTTGATTAGGTATACGAACATAACATATGCATCCAAATACCCTTAAATGACATACATATGGTTTATATCCAGGCCATGCTTCAATCGGTATTCAACCTTCTAATGCTTTTGTTGTGAGTCGATTTTGAAGATACACGGATGTATAAACTGCTTCAGCCCAAAACTTGTTAGGCATTGCCTTATCTTTGAGCATTGATCTTGCCATCTCCATGACAATTCTGTTCTTTCTTTCAGTGACACCATTTGGTTGTGGTGTGTATGGAACTGTATATTGATGATGTATACCTTCTGCATCACAAAATTTGTTGAATTCCGATGAGGTATACTCTGTGCCATTGTCACTTTTGAGATTCATTATTTCTGCAGAACTTTCTTTCTCAACGTAATTCTTGAATTTATTAAGTATTTTAAAGAACTCTGAATGATATTTCATGAAATATACCCATTTCATTCGAGAATAATCATCAATGAATAAGATGAAATATTTGCTATCATCAAGAGAAGGAGTTTTCATTGGACCACATACATCTGTATGTACGAGCTCTAACTTCTTTGTTGCTCTTCTTGCAAGTCCCTTGGGAAATGGCTATCTTGTCATTTTTCCCAGTTGACAACCACTGCAAACACCAATTATATCTGACATAACTGGTATACCTTTCACCATATTTTTTTGTGAAAGAAGTTTTAAATTTTGAAAGTTACTATGACCAAAGCGTTTGTGCCATAGCCATGTAGCTTCGTCTCCTTGTGCTTGCAATGCCTTTTCTTTTCCTTCATATTCCCAATTTAATGGAAAACGTTTATGTTGCATCTTAATATTAGCAACTTGATTTCTGTATGGATCCAATATTGCGCATGACTCATCCTTGAAATGGATAGAATATCCATTTTGAACCATTTGAGGAACACTTAGCAAATTTTGATTTAAGCCAGGGACATAAAGAACATCTTTCATGAAATTTGTCCCTTGTTTTGTCTGAACAGTGAATTTGCCTTTACCTTCAGACTTCACCATTGATCCATTACCCATTTTTATAGGTATTTTGACAGATGTGTCAATGTTGGTGAAAATATCAGATTGCTTTGTCATATGATTTGTGCATCCACTATCTATAAGCCAATCATCTTTCTTCATAGTTTTGTTTTGATTAGCATAGAATAGATAGCCTTCTTCATCAATTGTATCTGAAACGCTTGCTTGTTGCTTCTTAAACCTGCAAACATTTTCAGTATGACCAAATTTCTTGCAATGATTGCATTGTAGTTTTCCCTTGTGTCAACAATTCTTTTCTTCATGATTTGTTTTCTTGCAAATTTTGCATGTAGGAAATTTACCTTGTTGGTTTGTTTCTCTATTGTTGTATGAATTCTTGTTCTTGAAATTCCCTTTTGGATTATTATGAGGTTCTGATGACGAGGGGTTATGTCTTGATTGGAAAGCTCCCTCTGAACCTTCTGAAGTTGTTGCATTATCTCTAATATTCATCCTTTGTTCATGTATTTGTAGAGAACTAAGGAAATCCGTAAGAGATAATGTTGTAATATCTTTTGCTTCTTCAATTATTTGTGCAACCGTATTAAACTTTGGTGACAAAGTTAATAACATTTTTTGCACAACTCGTTGATCATTTATATCTTGGCCCATGGCTTTTAACTGATTCACGATTTCTATTACTCTTGCAGAGTAATCTTTTATGCTTTCATTTTTTTTCATTTGCAAATTATCAAACTCAAGTTGAAGAGATTGTAATTTGATAATTTTCATCCTCTCGGTCCCTTGAAATTCGCTTTTCAAGGTATCCCAAGCTTGTTTTGCTGAAGTAGCATTCATTATTCGAGGAAAAACTGAGTCAGTAGTAGTGAGGTGAATTTTGGCCAATGCTTTTGCGTCCTTTTTATGCCAATCAACTCCTCCTACAGTCGATTCTCCTTCATTTGGTTTAGTTAGTGGTATGCAAGATTCAACAACTTCCTGTACACCAAATGCGCGTAAGACGGTCTTCATTCGATTGCTCCAATATTCGTAATTGCTACCATTGAATAATGGAACTTGTTGTTGGTTTATTGTGCTTGTAAATGCCATTTTTTAAGATAGTATTTTGTGAAATATATATTTCGAAATTTGCGGAAATCGTGCTTGAGCCTTCTTGATCGTACTAGCTCTTGATACCACTGTTAGGATATAGTGCTAAATGTGCATAGAATATATATAAATATAAATATAAATATGTATAATGGGTTTTTTTTTGTTTTATTATTATTATTATTAATTTTATTCTGAACTTTACAATGATTTTTATAATACATTAGCATTACTATATTTAATAGTTGCCAACTTAATGTAACAAGTGCATAACTATTCTTGTCATACCAATTCCATAATAATTCTTAACATGCCAATTATGTTGACAGCATAAATAGTTGTATATATTGTTATGAGTGAGTAAATTAAGGAAGATCCTTCATTTTTAACAGAGAAGATGAAAGCTTGACTTGGGTTGTAACAAAACCAGCAGGCTTAAGCGTTCCATTATTAGCAGCTTGGTCAATCAGATTCATCATACTTGAATCAAATGCATCGCGATACTGCTCAAGATAGTCGCCCATAACAGGTGTGCTATTGTACTTTGGATAACTGACACTAAGATCATGAGTATTGAGAGAAAAGATTGTACGATAGCACAACGTTACGTACATTCTGTTAGAATAGGCTAATAATGATTACAGAAAAACTTATCTGGAATGTAGAAGGATGTCGTGGCGTGGCTGAATATCACTGCCCTAAAGTCGAATTTGCCACGCACTCGTACACACGGCCTCTTGGCAATCGACCCCCAGGATTACACGACGTCTACTCTAATAGTGTACAACAAACGAGTAGATTAAGAACTCGTTCAAGACCATGCCCAAGAAAAGTGTTTTGTGGTTGAGAGGAAGAATAATGTCAGTATATTTCTCTGTCCAAAGTGTGGCGAAGACGGTAATGCAAAATTTTAGGAGAAATAAAAATCATTATTGCAAGATTTTAGGAGGAATCAAATCATTAATACAAGATTTAAGGAGGATTAAAACGTTAATGCATGATTTATGGCCGTAAAAAGGGCGCTAATGAAGGCAAGAATCAAGGCTTGCAACGGTTACAATATTACAAAGATATTGTAACTGATTTGAACAAATAAACTGTTTTTGACCAAAAAATTAAGCCCGCGTATAAAACCCCTCGCCACATCCACACCCGTGCCGCGCCACTTGCCCTCGCCCGAGCCTGGCCCGGCCCCTGCGCGCGCGCGCGTGTGTGGTCTCTAAGTCCTACCCACTATGGGACTCTAACAAATCCTTAAGGAAGATAAGGATATATAATCTAAGTAAAGAGGTTGTTATTTTTTCAATGTGGGACAAGAGAGTAGAGTAAAAGTAGGATTCTTTTGAAGCAAAACTAATGGAGTATTACATGTTATTACATGTATACTCCAACATTCCCCCACATGATTCAAAAGAAAGAACAAGAAACGAGATGAGTGCAGGATAAAGATTTGGGCATAGGAGATGTCAGTTTTTCAAGCATCAATGTCTTGTGGACTTGAATTGATACCCAGTGTTTACAAATGTGTTCAACAACCATTTTAGGTGAAATAAATCTTGAACCTATAATGGAGGTTGTATGAACAGATTTGCACACATAACCTTATCTCAATATTGATAGAGTTCTCGCAAACACAATAATATATAGTTAGTCCCTCTCAAATGCGTGGGGTTTCATGAATGCTCTAGAGATCCCAAGCCTGTAGGTTCTCATAGGGGTAGGACAAATTCCCTACATTCACATAGGTAAGTTCTTCAAGTTTGTACTCATCACAAACCACCTTATTTTGTAGGCTATGAACTTATTAAGAGCTAATGCTCAACCTCTCACAAATAATCACAAAATACTACATCACTTTATTAATTAGGAATGGTAGTAGTACATAGCTCGAGTTAATTGGTGACTTCGTTTGACCTTTTTGAACTTAGAAATTACTAAGTTGGGTATCCATCACAAATCACTCCTCAATAGGCTTTAAACCCATTCCTTGTGCTGACTCCAGCACCATCTTTCTACAAAGGCCTTTGGTCATAGGATCTGCAATATTCCTCTCAGATTTTACATACTCAAGTGATATCACATTTTTCCTGGTCAGGTCTCTCACTATTCCATGCCTTATTCTTATGTGCCTCCTTTTTCCATTGTAGGATTGATTTTGAGCAGCACCTATTGCAGCTTGCGAGTCACAATGCATGGAAACTGATGGGATAGGCTCCCCCCACAATGGAATGTCTGCAAGTAGCCCTCTTAGCCACTCAGCTTCTTGCCCTGCAAGTTCTAAAGCAATAAAATCAGATTCCATTGTTGACTTAGCAATACAAGTTTGTTTAGATGATTTCCAAGATATAGCACCACTAGCGAAAGTAAACACATAACCATTAGTAGACTGGATTTCATCATTGTCAGACACCCAATGAGCGCCACAGTACCCTTCTAGAACACATGGTGTTCTTTGGTAATGTAGACCCCAATTGATTGTCCCTTTTAAATATTTTAACAATCTAATCAAAGCACCCCAATGTTCATGATTTGGATTGTGAGTATATCTACTCAATCTACTAACAGCATATGCTATATCTTGCCTTGTATAATTCATCAAAAACATGACACTTTCAATGATCTTGGCATATTCTTTTTGAGAAACACTATTACCTTTGTTCTTTTTTAAATGTATACTAGGATCATATGGGGTTTTCACAGGAGTACAATCAAATTGATTAAATTTCTTTAAGATTTTCTCAATGTAGTGAGATTGGTTTAAAGACAACTTATTCGAGGTCCTAGTAATTTTTATGCCAAGAATCATGAAGGCCTCTCCTAAGTCCTTCATGTCAAAGCAAGAACTTAAAATTTTTTTAGTTGAATTAACTATGTATATACTAGTTCCAAAAATAAGCATATCATCTACATATAGACATATGATAACACAACCAAGCTCATCATATTTTGAATAAACACAAGCATATGAATCATTTACCTGAGAACCATTAGAAGTAATGGCTTGGTCAAATTTCTCGTACCACTGCTTAGGTGCTTGTTTTAAACCATACAATGATCTAATGAGCTTGCATACCTTGTTTTCTTGTCCTGGTACCACACAACCTTCAAGTTCTCTCATGTATATTTCTTCATTCAAATCACCATTCAAAAAGGCTGTTTTCACATCCATTTGATGTACAATAAGATTATGAATGGATGCAAGTGCTACAAGAACTCTAATAGTGGCAATTACTACTACATAAATGAGAATTTGCAACCCTTATAAAACCGTTGCTAAAGGTCAAAAAACAGTTGCTAAAAGCTCTTGCAACGGTTAACCAACCGTTGCATTCTCTGCCGTTGCAAAAACTCTATTGCAACGATTATTTTAGCCTTTTGCAACGGTTATTGGAGAACCGTTGCAAAAGAGTATTATATAGCTTTGGGTTATGATCTTTTGCAACGGTAACCTCTTAACCGTTGCAAAAAGTCTCTTGCAACAGCGATAGAGTTAACCGTTGCAAAAGAGTATTGTACATTATGAATGCCTAGTTTTTGCAACGGTTGCTTCTTAACCACTTCAAAAAAGGGTTGCAACAGCTTTTATATCCTTCTACAACGGTTTAATCTTGACCGTTGCATTAGCTTGATAGCATATAAAAAAAATAATAATAATATTATGCAATAATAATGATTAAAATAGTAATTTCATAATGATCAAAGATATTTAGAAATTACAAAATTCAGTCGATGATAGTGATCACTAAAGGCAAGTTTTTAAACTTGCATTACAACCCAAAAGGTAATTAGCTAGATCGATGACTATATAGAATAAGCGATAATATGCATATACAACGTCAAGTATTTAACCTTGCGAACCAAAAACATCGATCATCATACGACTTAGCGAAATATATATATAATATTATATATATATATATATATTATATATAGGCCAAATTTTTACACAAAACAATTGGTAGTATCAATTACTTCAACAATGTTTTCCCAAATCAAACCAATGTCCAAGATTATGATGAACGATCCATACCATTTTCCATCTCCGGTCCATCATTTTCTGCCAAAATCAGATTTGCTTCATCATGCACCTAAAGATAAGGCGAAACCATTGCAACAGATCAAGAGATTTGAAAATAGCATGTCAAAACAACATTGCACAGATGAGTAAAGGTATATACTGTACAGCTTATATGCAACAACTTGGCAGGTTAAACACAGTACAGAGAAGACAGTGCAAAGACAGTGCAAACTCAAAGAAGTCTGATTAAGACATATCAAGGTATTCTTATTATGTTGTGCTGTATCTCTTCTATGGCATATTCAGGTGATATTTAGATTCCAACTGCTCCATGTTAATTAGAAAGTTAGAAACATTAAAAATGTCTTTTTAGATACAAATGTCCATGTTTCCGACTAGGCTATTTGTAGAAAAGGCATTCTAACACAGCAAAAGTTGCTTCACACATTTTGGTAGTCAAAGACATCCTCTAAAAAGAGCTTGG
Source organism: Suaeda aralocaspica (assembly GCA_016808085.1). Classification (NCBI taxonomy): domain Eukaryota; kingdom Viridiplantae; phylum Streptophyta; class Magnoliopsida; order Caryophyllales; family Amaranthaceae; genus Suaeda; species Suaeda aralocaspica. The sequence goes on from PYUH01000548.1 coordinate 374,969, forward strand.
ATCAATTTGGTAACTTGTGAATCGAAAATAAACTTAACTTGTGAAGACAAAAACATAGCATGAAACTTACCAATTGATTGGGACTGTGCACCCATAGAATGTGTGCATTTGAATCAGTGGCTTGAGATCTCCCATTGCTTGCACTGTTTGACGTTGTTGGAAGCACAATTTGGACATCAGGGTTGCATCAAGTACTTGAAGTTGTGGATTAGCTTGTAACAATTGATGTAGAACTTGAGACTGCATGCTGTGTAAGTACTCTTCAGGAAATATGTATGTTGACTGCTTGCCTCCTACCTTCAAATCTGTCTTGGTTACACCTTTCCCATAGAGTCACACTCGTCCGCTATGCTCTGGTTTTCTCATCACCTCAGTGTACGGATCTTCATGGTTTGATCCTTGACATTCTTGAGATTGAAGTGTTTCCATTTGATCCTATCGATATGTGAAATAATAAAAAATGATTGGGAGAAAGTGAATTGAACTTCATGTGTCTTAAGTATGTTAACAACATAAGTAGTTTCATGTAATCAAAGTTAGTTATAGAAGCACATACAATCATTTGTTTTGTCTGATCAAACTTTGTTTTGTATGACTTTCCGGGCTTTCTTTGCCTTGAAGCACTATACACCTTTTCCTTCGATGGTTCTTCCTTGTTTGGATCTTGTTGTTTATGTTCATCATTTAAATAATAAGTAATTGGTTAGACATAATTCGTAAATGTTGGAAAAATATTTTATTCAAGTGTTTGTACATAAGAACAAGTGTTTACCAGCCGTTCACGCGTAAACGCATATGATGTTGGACCCATGGTGTGGAGGTCATCCGCTAACTGTCGATTAGCTTGATTCTTCCAACTTTCATCCTATTGCATTGAAAAAGAGAAAAAAGCATTTCATAATTCACATGCTTTTATTGAACATTTACATCTATTTTGTGCAGTGTGCAGGTTTTGTAATGCAATTTTCAGCAATTTTCTGCTGTTTTTGAATGCAAAAGCACTGCAGTGTGGCTGTTTGGTAGTTTGACTTGGCTGCTGGTATGTGGGGGCTTCATTGCTGGAATCAAAGTTAGTTTGTTGCTGGTGTTTGGTTGTGGGGGAAGCTGACTGCAAAAGCACTGTAGTGTGGCTGTTTGGTACTATTGCTGCTTGTGAATGCTGACTGCAGTGGTGGGGCAGGGTCTTGGCTGGCTGGCTAGCCTTATAGTTTTATTTTGGCTGTTGTTTGCATATGTATAGCTTGTTTATTCTTGAGTAGTTTTTGGTATGGTTGAGTTAACCAACCAAAAAAGGGCTTTAGGTTGTATTTTGTCTTTTTGGTGATTAATAAAACTTACATTCGCACCCAAAAAAAAAAACGAATCTTTTTTTTGCCGCTGGAAAACAAAAGGCTAAGAAACTGAAAACGTGAAGCAAAACAAAGAAGGTTGGTATGAAATTACCTTGGTCCTCTCATCATCCCAATAGTGACATAGCTCAATAAATTGGTTTTCAGGAATTGTTAGTGGACGATTCTCCAATCTTTCCTCAAGAGTCTCTTATGGAGAGTAGTAGTCTGCCTTGCAAAGACATTACCAACATTTCCATTGCTCGTTCAAAGTGTCCACTGCCCACCCTTTTCCATGTGATGAAACCAAATACTTTTTCTACATAAAGGTTTACAAAGTAATTAGATCAATTGCCAATATTTTGAGCATAATTCAATGACGTTGAATATCAATTACATTAATATGCCAATACTTAACATACTTGCACATACTCCCAAGCTTGGTCTATATTATGCTTTAGCATACTCGGCCAGTCACAATATTTGAGTGGTAGCATCTCAGGATTCCTAGCCAAAGTCCCTAAGAAGAGACTATATTCTTTCACAATTTGTTGTGTAGGTCCAACAGGTTGCCCGTAATTGTTTAGAACGACTATCGGTCGTTCATCAATTTTACGGTCATGAACATGAGTTAAATTTGTGGGACCTCGACCCTTCTTCTTTTTGGGAGCTGTGAATTAATATTCTTGGTTAAGCATTTGAAAAAAGTCTGAAAACAAGAATATGAATTAAGAGAAGAAGAATGTTAAACCAGAGCTTTGTAGATCTGTAATAGGTCTTTCATTCTCTGCTTCTTTGGGATCAATATTTGCGTTTTCCTGGTTTTTTGATGGCGGAAGATCATTTGATTGGCTTGAAGCAATATTTTCATATTCTTCACCTTCACCTTCTGTTAATACTTGGTTGTTGGGCACATTCTCATGCTGATTTTCACGATTCATTCTTTGTATTTGTCTTAGTTTAAGATTGCGATAGTCAGATAACGAGCCAGGAGCACAATAGTTAACCAACATCTTCTGTGGCAGCTGTGGTTGCACCTTTTTCTATCCATGGTAGTATAGGAAGGAATAAAAGCAGACACATAAATCAACTCCATGGTAAAATGATTCTAATAGAAGAATAAAGCTGAGCATTAAGCATCCGAATATACCTTTTTAAGCTGGTTTTGGCTTGTACCGGGTTCACCTGCAGCATCACGCACCGCACCAATATTGGGCATGATTGGTACTTGTTCCTAAAAAATTTAGAGCAACGTGTAATGTAATAAGCTCATCTCAAGGGTTTAACACCACAACTGCCAGGTAGCAGTGGCAGTGGCAGTTCAATCATGCAAATATATACAAAAAAATTAAGTGATATTTTTGGATAAAAAGGTGACCTGTTGATGTTGTTCGAGAGATGGCGGGAGGAAATCAGACATACACTTCTTCGACGATCGTGCTTTCGACATGGACTTCGTAATTGCAACCTACAAACTCATTCAAATACATAAAAAAGTTACTGGTCATAATGAGGAGATCCCTTCTGAAAGAGATCCTATTCTTGAAGGAAGGAGGTGAGAAGGCATAGCAAGCCTATAGAGAATAGAAGAGGAATCCTAATCAAGCACCCCTCTCTCTAACACCTTTCAGGTGCTTCAGGAAACTGCAGTGTTGGTTGGTCAGGTTCCAGTTTGTAAGTCTCTCAGTCCTGGTATGATTCAGAAGAAAACTAGATATTGCTGCATGGTAGACTGTGATGTATGATTTAACTAACCCACAATATATCAGGCTAGTACAGCAGAGATCAAGAATGCCCTATGAGGGTTTAGGCTAAGGTTGAACAGATTCTTGGCTATTAATGCTAGAGATGCTACTGTTATTGTAAGTTCAATTCAAAATCGTATATCATGCATATATCTTGTATAGTTAACTTAAAGTTACTCATAAGTATTCTCGTGAATTGCATACCAAAGCCCTACAAATGCATAATTGTATTCTCGTGAATTGCATACCTTTTAGGTAATTACATCTTCCTCATAATCACCAACATTATCAGGGAACATCTTTTTGTTGGCTTCGAGCAACTTCTGCACTAAGTTCTCACATCCTTTTTCTTTCACGGTTTCAACATTTTTTCTCATTGTTTCCAACCTTTTTTTTCTCGTATTCAGTCAATTGTTGTGTAGATACTTTAGTGGTTTTCTTCATCATCTATAAGTCATAAGACAAGAAACAAGTTAAAAAACACATGTTTAAGGTCAAAATACTCAACTTAAAATAATATGAAGATGGAATAGAATAAACTAAGTAGTACCATCACATAGTTCTGAAGGGAAGTTATGCATAGCGTAATACCAACCATCATACATAGGTGCTTCAACATAAAAAACTTGTTGCGCTTGGGATGCCAATATAAAGGGTTCTCCTTTGCAAATTGTTTTATTTTTATTAACCAAAGTTAGTTTGTCAATCAGTGGTTTCCGAATAAAACCAAACACATCTAAATAAAACAACGTCAATATAGCCATGATAAGATATCTCAATTATTTCATCTATTGACCCATAATACATAACATTTCCTATTGTTGGATTTTTGTCCTTTGTACTAGCAAAACTATTTGTTAAGGCTTTTAGAGATACTCCACTATTTTGTGTGACATGATTTGCCTCTCGTTTCATAGTATAAAACCTATAACCATTTACAAAGTACCCGCTATACTTTTTAGCCACAAAAGAAGGTCCTATAGATAACCATTTGAGATAATCGGACACTTCTTGTCCTTGGTCAACCTTGGATGCAATTGTCTCTTTCAACCAATCTTTGAAAGTTATGCTATGGGATTGAGCACCATCCCATTTTCTTTTTCTTTGGCTGCCAATGGAATCCTTGTGCTCCTACGTTACAATGAAAATAAAAATTAAAAAAACAAAAAAAAAACAAACAACCACACAAATATTATAAGCCTCGATCAATACAAAGTTAGTAACATAAAAAAAAAGAAAAAAAAAAAAGAAAAACTCGTTTCATAACCAAGGGCATATTCTTATTTGTCTTACTTGATGTATGTCTTAACTTCCGGACATTCACAATTGAATAAGACATATTGATGTGCTTGTTTCCATGTCATGTGATCAATCAAAAATCCAGCTTGTTCCTTCTTTGAGGTCTTTCCTCTACCCTTGATAGGGTGACCAAGGTTTGGGAGAAATTGTTGTACTGGACTAAGGTGAGGGGAAATCTTTGACGGACCTTTTGATTAACTCAGATGTCGAACCACAAACCTTGCACATTCTTTGGCCAAGAATCCTTCGGCTATTGAAGCCTCTAGACGACCCTTATTCCGAGCATCTGACTTTAATTCTCTAAGATATCTCTCGATTGCATACATGCACCTCATTGCAAGGGGTCCACCAAGCTTGATTTCTTCTACTAGGTGAACAGGTAAATGCATCATCACATCAAAAAAAGAAGGTGGGAAAATTCCCTCAAATTGACAAAGAGCATTCACTATCTCAGAATGGAGATAGTCGAGATCTTGAGGGTCAATTGATTTTTTCCATATGCTTTTGAAAAAGTTTGACATCCTAATTATAGGAGACGCAACATGTCTACTAAGTGTTGTCTTTGCAGCAACAGGCAACAAATAGTGCATCATAAAATGTGCATCATGGCTCTTGTATCCCGTGATTTTCTTTTCATCAAGTTGCACAGATCGAGCAATATTTGATGCATAACCTTGTGGAAGCTTTGAATTTTTGATAGTTTCACAAAACAAATGCTTTTTTTTAGCATTCATTAGAAACATAGATGGCGGTAAATGTTCACTTCCATCCTCAAACTGCACAACCTCAAGACCTGGAACCCATCGAAGGTCATATTCCTCTCGAAGGTATCTCAAATCCCGACGTGCAGGTGCATGATCTTTTGTTTTTCCAGGAATGGCTAACAATGTCCCAATGATATTACCAAAAACATTTTTTTCTATATGCATGGGATCTAAGTTATGGCGAAGAGAACAATTTTTCCAATAGGGTAATTGGAAAAATATGGAAAATTTTTTCCATTGATTAGGATCATCAATGGATTAGGATCTAAGTTATTCTCAATTTTGCCTTTTTTTTTCCAAATTCATTTGGAAAAGAATGGAGTAGCTCCTCAATGTCACTTTCGGTCAAACGATTTGGTGCCTTTCTTTCCTCTATGTGACCATTGAAGTTCCTCTTATTAAACCGCCATGGGTGGTCAGAATCTAGACATTTGCCATGACACATGTAGCAATATTTGTGACTATGTTTCAAGAACACAGAATCTATTTCATAATGGCAATAAGGGCAAGCAAATTTCCCTTTTGTGCTCCAACCTGATAACATTGCATAACCAGGAATATCAATAACAGTAGACATCAAAGCTACACGCATGTCAAACCTTGTATTGGTTGAAGCATCATATGTTTCTTCCCACAAATCTTTCAAATATTTGATAAGTGGTTGTAGATAGACATCAATGTCGTTTCCTGGAGACAATAGGCCAGGTATAAGTAGCAAAAGCATTAGAGAAACTCGGACTTTGTAGCCAACCATGGAGGCAAGTTATAATTGATTAAAATAATTGGCCATGTACTATGAACAATGCTCAGTGTGTTAAATGGATTAAAACCATCACTAGCTAACGCAAGCCTGACATTCGGAGGTTCTTTAGAAAAACTTGGATGCATTTTGTCAAAATCTTTCCAAGCTTGATCATCAGTTGGATGTTGCAAAAGACCATCGTCTTCTCGCCCATGTTTATGCCATGTCATGTACGTTGCTGTATCAGCACATATATACAATCTTTGCAACCTCTTCTTAATTGCAAAGTATCTTAGAACTTTAGATGGAACTTTATGCATCTTTTCATTTGCATTGTCATTACCATCACTTTCTTTTGATTTCCAACGTGAGGTTCCACAAACATGGCAACTTGTTGCGGTTTCATGTTCTCCCCAATATAGCATGCAATCATTGGGACACGCATCAATTCTTTTATAGTCTAAACCCAAGAGCTTTAAAGCTTTCTTTGCTTCATGCATAGATGTCGGCAACACTGCATCATCAGGAAGAACCTCCTTGAAGAATTCTATCAAATTAGCAGTTACAACATCAGACAACTTGTTATCACACTTAAAAATGAAAAGCCGAATCGTGAAGGCAAGTCTAGACATTTTTTTGCAGCCAGAATACAATTCCTGTCGGCCTTCTTCTATTAGGCTTAAAAACTTCTTCGCCTCTTCATTAGGCCCTTCTCTTAAAGCGTCATGCAACAACTCTTGTACACCGACATTCATGTTGGATGGTTCTTCATGTTGAAGGTCCTCTGTTTCTCTTAACCCAAACGATTCATCATTTCTTGGTACAAAGCCATTGCAAATAATATGATCTCTTACATCATTTCGACCGTACCAGTATCGATGATGACATGTACAACATGGGCAACTAATTAGGTTTCCTTGAGACCTTGTAGTGAAGGCTTTCTCAATGTATTCATCAGCTCCTTGTTCATATACATGACTCCATCTAGGGAACTCCCACCAACCCTTATTTCCCCTATCCATCTACAAAATACACTATTGTTAAGTGTTAATGTTGTAGAGTGAAAGTTAAAAATTAAAGTAAAAAAAGTAAGAGGCAAATTAAAGTAATACAAGAATATTGTGTTGGGATTCTAATATGACTATGAGGCTCTTGTTTTGAGTTTTTTTACTCCACCTTACATTGTCATTTTACAGGAAGCAAGTGCTTTATAACAGTGACATTGCATCTGTTTTGGTTGTTGATATGTGGAAGTTAAAAACAAGCAATTACAACACTAACACTCACAATTCTAAACTTGAAATAAAAGCTCATCCTTACAGTTAAAAACAAAGTTCAATGTCACCATTTAACAGTGCATGATTGACATCTAACAGTTCCTATCATTGAAAGGTAAAACCATTGAAGAAGGAAGAAACACATAATAAGTAACAACTCATTCAAAACACATGTTTGAACCTCTGAATGGTTCTGTACTGAAACAAATAGAAGAAAAGTCCTCAACATGAGCTCATGCATCAAGAAGTCGAACAACAGAAAAAATTATGAGAACTTAGTTACTTGAACATTTCTATTTAATAAGAAGCATTTAGAAAGCATTGATTAATCATCTCAGATTGGATAAGATGATTATGTCAACTATAATTATTCCCATTCAAAATACAAGAGCACACAAATCATACGATTGTCCACTCTCCAATAATTTTTCACAAAATAAACCTCTAATTTTCTCTTTATTAAAATCTTCAATTTATAGCAAGTAGAAATGATGATGTTCATAACAGTCACGTACTTGCTACAGTACTGCAGAGTTTATTATAATGAAGCTAAAAGAGATGGAGAAGGTTAGTCTAAGAATGTTAGTATTTTAATGGAGTGCTTCAGGAACTTAGACGTCAATGAATTAGGAACACTGACAGCAACGGATGTAATTAACACACCCTAATCTGCAGACTACAGGGTATGTCAACAGTACATAATCACAATTCACAATATAGCTGCATTTACTAGGAAATTCAATCATTCTGCATTTACTGTCATGTATCCTAAGTTTTATCAGTTCGATATTTTTCGTAGTAGGATTGGTACTAAGAAGCAGTTTATAACTAAGTTTTTGCTTTCTGCAAATTATCCACAGTATGATAGTATTATTGAATTGAAACTAGCCAATGTCGAAGAGAATTATCATTGAGTACCTTTTAAAATTAATAAAATTTAGATTGACCTCCTGCTTTTTGTTCATATTACCCTATTTGATCAGATTCACTCCAATTGTGCATGATAGTGGTCCAATTTAAAATACCCATTTAAGTGACGGACTACCATCAGCGGTATATAAATGACAAATGACACCATCAACTATTAATTTGGTCAACCGCATAGAATTTATAATTTAGCTCTTATCAACCAACTTACATTGGTAAATATAAGGCAAGTTCCCATTCACGAAAGCCAAGTCCTTATTATTTAAGGTTAAATAGTTAGTTACATACACTATAGGTAGATAATTTACTAGAAACAAATCCAACAATGTTGATTAATTCGCTAATCAAAGTTTAAACACATATATTTTCCATCAACATCGACTACACTCTTATCAAAGAGTACTAGGGATTACATCAAAAGTTCCCAAATAATTGTGGCAGTCCTTATACACAGGATTAAAGCACAATATCACATTGACGACAAGCATTTTTTGCCCCCCACCCAAAATTAATTAAAAAAATAGAAATTAATCTACTAAAAATACTATCATGACTAAATGGCAAATACAATAGAAACATACTGTTTCAGACTGAAAATTTACAGTGTTTTAATTAATTCTTACTCTGTAGTTTTTATTTTACTCAGATTGACATAGTGTTTTAGTGTGTTTTATACCTCAGACTGAAAATTTACAAACCTACTTAATTCAGTCTGAAAATTTACAAAAAATTCAGACTAACACCAAAACGAATTGCATGTTGAATATTTACTAAGATTTACACTATACAAGAATCAAATTGCAAGCTGAACCAAAAAAAATTTACCTTGAATTGAATTTCGACTTTCAATACTGAACTGAAGTTCCACTTTCGGAGTTCGAGCGTATCCCCTCGTCGTCTATGTTGGATCATCGACCCTTAAACTCTTAGTTCTAGCTGCTATTAGTTACAGAAAGGGCTATTAGCTGCTATTGCTAACACAATTTTCGCAATTAAACTAAATTGAATTTCTCAATTGAAATTCGTAACTAAATTCGTAATTTCAGATTGAGAGATTGAAATTTGTATTTTGAGAGATTAAAATTCGTATTTTGAGAGATTAAAATTCGTATTTTGAGAGATTGAGAGATTGAACTATTGAGTTTGAGAGATTGAGCTTCAGATTTTGAGAGCGGTATGAGAGCTTCTTGAGAGTGGAATGAGAATTGTTTGGGTTGAGTTAGGCGCGCGGGCTACTTTAGGGTTTTACAATTGAAATTGCAACGGTTAATAACTAATTAGCAACTGTTTAGTGCCTAAACGTTGCAATAGGTTATAAACATGTGTATTTACATAGCTTTTGCAACCCCTAAACTAGTCTATTGCAACATGTTTTATGGTAATCGTTGCAAAAGAAGTAAAAACAACAGTAATCGTTGCTAAAAGGGTTGCAAAAAGTTAAACCGTTGCTAAAACTGTTGCAATAGTTGTAACCGTTGCTAAAGAGGGTTGCAATTTCTCTTTTATGTAGTAGTGAACCTTGGTTATAGGAGAATAAGTATCAAAGAAGTCGAAACCTTTCTTTTGGAGGTTTCCACTTACCACTAGTCTAGCTAGCTTTGTATTTGTCTATTGAGCCATCGGGTTTTAGCTTCTTTCTGAATACCCATTTGCTACTCAAAGGTTTGCAGCCCCTAGGAAGGTCGGTCAGAGTCCAAGTGTTATTACTCGTAATAGACTCTATTTAATTGTTTATAGCTTCTGACCAAAATTAGAGCAAATGGATCTCATAGCCTTCCCATAATTCCTAGGGTCATCTTCTAGTACAAAAGCATTAACTAATTGCTCATCTATAATTTCTTGCTCAACTAGAAAAGAGGTAACAAAGTCAGGACCAAAATTTTTATCAACTCTGGCTCTCTTACTCTTTCTAGGTTCCATGGCCTCACTAGATGATGCAATGTTATGTTGTGCAGAAGTAGAAGATGATGTAGCAGGTAAAGATGGATGATCATGCATTTTCATAGGAAAAATATGCTCAATGAATTCAACATCTCTGGATTCCTTTATAGCGCTGAGTCCAGAGCCATCCTTAAGAACGAACCTGTATGCTGCACTGTTAGTGGCATAACTAATAAAAAAACCATCCACAGTCTTAGGACCAATTTTGTTCCTTTGGAACTCAGGTAGACCTATTTTCCTAAGCACCCCCACACTTTTAGGTAATTGAGGTTAGGCTTGAAGCCCTTTCCACAATTCATAAGGAGTTTTGTCTAGTTTTTTGTGAGGTACACGATTTAGAACATAACAAGCTGATTGAAGAGCCTCTCCCCACATATTGGTAGGCATATCAGAACTTATAAGCATGGCATTCATCATATCTTTCAAGGTTCTATTTTTTCTCTCAGCTATCCCATTTTGTTCTGGAGTATAAGGAGCAGTGAATTCATGGATAATCCCTTTTTCCTCACAAAATTTCCTAAGTGGAGTTCCATCATACTCACCACCTCGGTTAGATCTAAGTCTTTTTATTTTAAGGTCTAGTTGATTTTCTACCTCAGCTTTGTAAATTAGAAACTTAGCCTCTGCTTCATCTTTAGAACTCAGGAAATAAACCTTGGTAAAACGGAAGAAGTCATCAACAAAAGTTATGTAATAAGGTGGAAGAACGATTAAGGTGGAAGAACGATTAACAGTTTTGTTGAATGATTTCTTAGGATGTTTTGCTTCTACACAAACACCGCATTTATCGACAGTTGTAGAGCTAAAGTCAGAAATTAAACCAAGTTGTTTTAGCCTATAATTGAGGCTACATTAACGTGACCTAACCTGGAATGCCACAAAGAAACAGACTCAACAATATAGGCAGAAGCAGAAAGTTTATTATCACTCACAACATCAACATCAAGAATAAATAACCCCCCATTACAAAAACCCTTTCCCATAAATTCACCATTTTTTGGTGACTACAAGCTTATCAAATTCGAAAGTTAACTTAATCCCTGCTTTATTAAGCAAGGCACCAGAAATGAGGTTCCTGCGAATATCAGGAACATGCAAAACATTTTGTACAGCAACAATTTTTCCATAAGTAAGTTTCAAAGGCACCTTTCCTTTTCCATGGACACTCACAGAGCTTGAGTTGCCCATGAAAACACATTCTCCATCAACAAGTTGTTCATAATTCTGAAAAAGTTCCTTATTGGAACAAGTATGGCGAGTTGCCCCTGTATCAACAATCCATTCAGTCACATTACTAACTAAATTTACTTCAGAAACTACAGCTGCAATAATGTCTTTAGTTAGATTAACCTGTGCCTTAGAACTACTTCCTTTATTTTTAGCACCGGGTCCATGTCCCTTAGGACAGAACCTAGAGGAGTGCCCAATTTCACCGCAAGTGTAGTACTTTCCTTGGAAAGTTCGTTTCTGATTATAATCCTTATCTTTGGTAAACCTGTTTTGTCTAGTGCCATGAAACGTCACTGATTATGTCCCTCACCTTTGAATCCTTTAGATATACCTGCAGACTTAGATTCAACTAAATTAGCAGTAGAAGAAGAATGTTCATGAGGTTTAGATTTCACCTGAATCCTGTTTTGTTCCTCAATCTTGATGTGAGAGACAAGTTCTTGGAGAGTAAAGTCCTTTTGTTTGTGCTTCATGGAATGAACATAAGTGTCCCAAGAAGGTGGCAATTTTTCGAGCAAACAATTATCTTGAAAGGAGTCACATATCTTCATACCCTTAGCAATGATATCAACACATAAGGTTTCATATTCGTGAACTTGATCAAGAATAGGTTTATCATCAGTCATGCGGAAATTCAACCAATGACTACAAGCATCTTTCTTAGTCCCAAAATCATCTGTTCCGTACTTAATTTTAAGAGCATCCCAAATTTCTTTAGCGTTTTTAGACTTGCTATAAATTAAATAAAGTGACGGAGTCATGTAATGCAAGAGCATTCCACGATAAGTTTTGTTGTCCTTAGCATAATCTCTATTAGAATCAGTTGGAACAGAATCAGAGTTAAGAACATAATCAACATCGATTTGACCAAGAAAGAAATCCATTTTGTCATACCACATTTTATAGTTTTTGCAATCTAAAGGGTCCATTTTGGACATATCGGGAACAATAGGATTTGCAAGAAGAGCAGAATTCAAAGGAACAACAGTATGAATAGTATTTCCAGATTCATTAGTAGCCATGATTAAAAAAAAAAATTCGACTTTAGAATGTTAGAATAGGCTAATAATGATTACGGAAAAACTTATCTGGAACGTAGAAGGAACTCGTGGCGTGACGGAATATCACTGCCCTGAAGTCGAATTTGCCCCGCACTCGTACACACGGCCTCTTGGCAATCGACCCCCAGGGTTACACGACGTCTACTCTAATGGTGTACAACAAAAGAGTAGATTAAGAACTTGATCAAGACCATTCCCAAGAAAAGTTTTTTGTAATTGAGAGGAAGACCAACGTCAGTATATTTCTCTGTCCAAAGTGTGGTGAAGAAGACAATTATTTATAATGTCACTGATTGGTGTAAAACCGGAAGAAGGAATTAAAACGGTAATGCAGAATTTTAGGAGAAATAAAAATCATTATTGCAAGATTTTAGGAGGAAACAAATCGTTAATACAAGATTTAAGGAGGATTAAAACGTTAATGCATGATTTATGGCCGTAATAAGGGCGGTAATGAAGGCAAGAATCAAGGCTTGCAACGGTTACAATATTGCAAAGATATTGTAACTGATTTGAACAAATAAACCGTTTTTGACCAAAAAATTAAGCCCGCATATAAAACCCCTCGCCACACCCACACCCGCGCACGCGCCGCTCCACTCGCCTGAGCCCGGCCTGGCCCCAGCGCGCGCGAGTGCGCCTGTGGTCTCTAAGTCCTCCCCACTATGGGACTCTAAAAAATCCTTAAGGAAGATAAGGATATATAAAATAAGTAAAGAGGTTGTTATTTTTTCAATATGGGACAAGAGAGTAGAGTAAAAGTAGGATTCTTTTGAAGCAAAACTAATGGAGTATTACATGTCATTACATGTATACTCCAACACATTTCTCATACCATACAATGCCTTGTTTCAACAGTTTGCACACATTTCGTATTCCTGTGACTGCATTCAACACACAACGGTGGCACACTTTGACAATTACATCACCCCTGCAGTAGTACAAACTACAGAACATACACTTGGACAATGCCTTGCCCGTTGTGAAGCACACGAGATGTGTTTGGCTCAAGGTGGGCATAGAGGGTAACATTCAGGTTTTCTTCAAAGGTGCTATTTGCGCTGTTGAAGTGGCCGTCAACTGGGTAAAAGTAGTGTTAGAGATAGGGGATGAACAAGGGAACCGAATATACCACTCCAAGGCACGAAAACTATGTTTTCCTATTAGTTTAATTTCACTCCTCTAAAGATCACCAGGTTTACACGAAACAACTAATGAGATACAATGGAGAAAACAATTTACTTTGATGATCTTCAAAGTAAATTTCGAAAGAAACTTGTGAACTTGTTTATGTAAACACTCATACTCTATTTCTGCAGAAAACAAAGGATGAGAAAGCAAGCTTATATAGAGTAGCATTACCAAGTAACTTCTCCAACATATGAATAACCAAGTTAATGTCCTTGGTAACCTAAGGAAGTTTTCATTCTCATATTCATGAGAATATAGAAAACATACACATCACTTAATTTGGATTGAAAACAACCCATAAGAAATAATGTTGTAAAACGTAATATCACTTCCTTCATCAAACTTCATATGTTCAAAACCCATTTATCATAAATGCTCCAACAATCCTCCTCCATAAATGTTGAAAGGTTTTAACTTGCTAATGATCATAAACAAACATGCTCTTGCATAATGGAAATGTCTTAAAGATTAAATATCCACTTAGTATATGTATACTTTACAACAATTCCAATTGTAATGATAGACCAAGCTTTGAATCATACAATCACTACGAATTATTGAAGATACAATACACACTTGCACGTACAACAAGGTTCTTAAACCCTCTACACCTTCGAAGCCATGGTGTCCATATCCATTCATGAGCGTCCCAAGCAAAGCCTAGTACTTGGTGAAGTGGCCAAACTTCTAGCTCATATAGGTAAATATTTCAAACATGCTCCTGCAATTTAGCACTTATCAAAGATTTATTAAGAAAATTAATTCAACCTCCTTTAACATTGCAGATAATAGCACTAACCTCGGGATGAAATAACAAGTGCTCCCAACCATCAAGAGAAATACTATTCTCATTGAATTTGAGATATAACGTTGTATTAGACGGCAAATCGAGTTTTCTTTCACTTTACGCTGTTCAATAGGCTTTAGACCCATCCCTTTATTCACTTTGCTCAACAATTCTCTTGGCAACGGCTTTGTAAATGAATCCGCCAAGTTCAAATTCGACCGAACAAAATTAACCTTTATGCAACCATGCATAATCATCTCACGAACATAGCTATTTCTAACTCCAATGTGCCTTAATTTGCCATTGTAGACTTCACTATATGCTTTCGCAATTGTTGATGCACTATCACAATGTATAGCAAGAGGTGACATAGAATTCACCCATAAGTCAACCTCACTCAACACATTCCTTAGCCATTCTGCTTCTTTGCAACATGAAGCCAATGCTATGAATTCCGATGCCATAGTGGAATCAGTGATACATGTTTGCTTCTTAGATGCCCATGAGATGACAACTCCTCCAAGAAGAAACACCCATCCACTAGTAGATGAATAGTCTTCCTTATTAGCATTCCAACTAGCATCAAAATATCCCTCTAAGATAGAAGGATCACCGGTATATGTCAAACCAAAATCCATGGTTTTGTTCAGATACCTTAGCACTCTCCTTAATGCTTGCCAATGCATCATACTAGGATTACTAGTAAATCTTCTTAGCTTTCCAATAGCAAAAGCTATATCTGGATGAGTGCATGTCATAGCATACATCAAACTCCCAACCAAACTCGCATACTCCAATTGAGATATTGGTGTACTACTACTCGGAACTAATTTAATATTAGGGTCCATCAGAGTAGCAAAATGATTTGAGGTTGATTCATTAAACCTCTTAATCACTTTCTCAATGTAATGAGTTTGTGATAAAGAAATAGTCCTTTTACCTCTCACTATTCTTATTCCATGAATAACATCCGCTTTACCCAAATCTTTCATTGAGAAGCTACTTGAGAGAAAAACTTTGGAATTTTCCACTTGCTCTAAATCAGTTCCAAAGATAAGTATATCGTCAACATATAAGCAAATTATAACACCTTTACGGTTTTCATCAAATTTACTATATACACACTTATCAGACTGATTTATTTTGAAACCATTAGCCAAGACAACTTCATCAAATTTTTGATGCCATAGCTTAGGTGCTTGCCTTAGCCCGTACAAAGATCTAACTAACTTGAAAACCTTAGTCTCTTGCCCTTTGACTTTGAAACCTCTTAGGTTGATTCATGTACACTTCCTCCTCCAATTCACCATTAAGGAAGGCTGTTTTGACATACATTTGGTGAATTTCAAGACCATGAATCGCCGATAAAGCAATTAATAGTCTAATAGTAGCTATCCTTGCTACCGGAGCATAAGTGTCAAAGTAATCGATACCATACTTTTGCCTAAAACCTTGGACCACTAAACAGGCCTTGTGTTTTATGATGGTTCCATCGATTCTTCTTTTCGTAATGAAAATTCATTTACAACCAAGTGGTTTGCAACCGGGGGGTAAGTCCGACAAAATCCAAGAATTATTTCCCATTATTGAATCCATTTTATCATTGACAGCCACTTTCCAGAAAGCGGCATCATGAGACTTCATAGCCTCATAAAAGGTTTTCGGATCCTCCTCCATATGGTAACGATATGAAGTTTCAGTCTCTATAGACTCCCTTGACCCTTCAACTAAGTATGTTAAAAATATGGTCCAAAAGATTTCTCTTTTCTAATTCTTTTACTTTTCCTAATTTCCAGTGTTGTAGTTTCATGATCCTTTTTAATATCATCTACAACACCAGAACTAGTACTATGTATCATGTCCTTTGGCCTCGAAATTGATGAGAAACGAGCTTCATCAAAAATTGCATCCCTTGACTCAATCACTGTATGAATAGAGACAAAGTCATTGGGTTCAATGACATAAAACCTATAGGCTTTGCTATGTTCAGCATAGCCTATAAAGATGCAATCAATTCCTTTTTCACCCAACGTTTTACGTTTAGGTTCTGTCAATTTGACAATTGCTCTACATCCCCATACCTTTAGGTAAATGAGATTAGGCTTCTTTTTGTACCAAAGTTCATAAGGGTTAGTCTTATTCCGTTTATTCGGAACTCAATTCAAGACATAACAAGCTGTCACTAAGACCCGAAATAGAAAGCATGGAATTAACAATTTCTTTTAAAGTCCGATTCTTCCTTTCTGCAATACCGTTACTTTGAGGTGAGTATGGAGCAGTAGTTTCATGAATTACACCAATGGAATTAAAATAACTAGGATCATAATACTCACCACCCATATCCGTCCGAAGTCTTTTAATTTTTCCATTAAGTTGTAATTCTACTTCGGTTTTATAGATTTTAAACTTATCAAGGGCTTTATCTTTAGTTGATAACAAATACAAGTAACAAAACCTTGAAAAATCATCAATAAATATTACTACATATTTCTTATTAACTAAAGACGGAGTGCTATGAAAATCACATAAATCACTATGCACCAATTCAAGCAAAATTGTTGTCTTGTCACATTCGGATAAGGATTATTTGTGATTTTATTTAACATGCAAGGTTTACACTTCTCTATATTTAAATTAAAAGGTGGAATTAATCCCAAATTAGACATGTCATACAAACGACGATAATTCACATGACATAAACGATTGTGCCATGGAGAAGAAACATCAAGCATATAAATAGAATCAACAACTATATTATCAATGTTTGACTTAAACATACCATTGCAATAATAACCTTGTCCTACATACACACCACACATAGAAAGAACAAATTTATCCGATTCAAATACCATCCTAAAACCAAACTTATTCAAGAGACCCCCGGACACTAGATTTTTCCTAACTTGAGGAACAAATACAACATCTCCAAGAGTTACAGACTTCCCCAAAGTTAACAATAACTCTACTTGGCCTATTCCTTTTTCCTTGACCGTAGAATCATTCCCCATGTACATGATTGGCCCATCTTCCAATTCTTGAAAAGATTTGAAAAAATGCCTATCTTTGCATACATGTCTAGAGGCTCTTGAATCAATCCACCAAGAATCATCATCCTGCACAATATTATCTCAGAAATCATAGCCACAAAATTCATTTCTTCATTTGTAACTACATGTGCATTATCTTGGTTTTGACCAACATTTTGTTGACCTTTCTTTGCTTTCTTCTTCTTCCAAGAAGGGCAATCCCTCTTCATGTGAGGATCGCTGTATACCCAACAAGATAAAGTCTTTCTCTTATTGTTTACAACTTTTGGTCTAGGATCTTTGTTGGATTTCTTAGTCCTACTAGACTCACCAACCTCTACCATGTTAATGGTAGACTTTTGGACATTAGCATTAGCATTTGTGTCCTTAACCCCATCTTGAACCCATATACTCTCTTCAATACGAAGATGTGTACCCAATTGTTCAATGGTCATGTCTTCCTTCTTATGTTTCAAAGTATTTTTAGTATCTTTCCAAGCATGTGGTAATTTATCAATGATAGATGCAGCCGCAATGGCCTTATCCATCATCATACCATGTGATTTAATTTGGTTCAAAATATGGTGAATTTCATGAAATTGCTCCATTATAGGCCTATCATTAGTCATTTTAAATGAATTAAAATTACTAACAAGAAATTTCTTATTAGAAGCATCTTCCGCAATATACTTGGCCTCAAGAGAATCCCAAAGTTCCTTTACACTCTCAATATTTTGGTAAAGATCAAACAAAGTGTTAAAAAGAGCATTGAGAATGTGACCACGACAAATGTAATCATCATTCTCCCACTTTGTCCTCCTCCTTGTAATTTCCAAGGGCTCTTCTTCTCCATCTTGTGGCATCAGTGGCATCGGTGTTGTGAGAACATACACAACATTCAAAGTTGTCGGCAAAAAATGCATTTTCTTTTACCATCTTCGATAATCCACACCTTCAAATTTGTCCAATTTTTGGAAGTTTAAAGCCATGTCCTTGAGTGATGAAGTCATATCCAAATATAAAGGAAAATTAAACTAGTAGATTGTTAGAGATAGGGGATGAACAAGGGAAGCAGATATACCACTCCAAGGCACGGAAACTACGTTTTCCTATCAGTTTAATTTCGCCCCTCTAAGGATCACCGGGTTTACACGAAACAACTAATGAGATATAATAATGGAGAAAACAATTTACTTTGATGATCTTCAAAGTAAATTTAGAAAGAAACTTGTGAACTTGTTTATGTAACACTCATACTCTATTTCTGCAGAAAACAAAGGATGAGAAAGCAAGCTTATATAGAGTAGCATTACCAAGTAACTTCTCCAACATATGAATAACCAAGTTAATGTCCTTGGTAACCTAATAAGGAAGTTTTCATTCTCATATTCATGAGAATATAGAAAACATACACATCACTTAATTTGGATTGAAAACAACCCATAAAAAATAATGTTGTAAAACGTAATATCACTTCCTTCATCAAACTTCATATGTTCAAAACCCATTTATCATAAATGTTCCAACAAGTTGCCTATATATTTTGGATCCTCCTTTGCTATAGTGCCTTTTGTCTGTGATTGCAATACTTGCAATAGCAGACATATGCTCAACCAATTTGACTCCATGACTAATTGATTAGGAAATTGTAATCATGTTTATATCAATGATATTGTTTCATTAATCACTACAAGCTTATTTTGCACCATAAAAACGACGAAGAGGCTAGCTGTTAGACCAGTTATTGCTTCTCAGTCAATATGACTTCTCACATTTTGACACTTTCTTATTTGTTAAACAAATACTCTACCAAGTTTGATCAATCAATGAGATCGACATACAATTGACGTAGTGACCTTCTATAATATAGGAGAGATTAAATTAATGCTGAATGTAGGAGGATGAATTTTTCCGGCTGTCTTCACATGTAGCAAGCCAGGCCACAACTTCTTGATATTTCAACTAGGTTGCACAAAGACGGGAACGGAGTCGAAAACAAATAAGGATATGGGGACTAAAACGGCAAATTTGAAAAACATTGTTAATGTGTACAGCTAATTACAACATGAAGAATCGAAATCCTCCCAAATATGGAGACGAACCAGGTTTGGAGATAGCTACCCAACAAAAGTACACATGCTACATAGGACATCAACACTTATTTAATTATTCTTTCACTCGTACTCATTGTATAAAGTATGAACAAGCTAAGTGTATTTGCTTATGAAATTATTTTGAAGAGTAGCTCAGTTGTTTATACACTTGTACTTCCCTCCTGGTTCTAGGAGGTCAATGCTCGGGTTACTGAAAAATCTCATTCAACAAATTAGTTTAAGTGTTGATGCAAATATTATATATATATATATATATATATATATCAATCAAATAGAGCCTTAATCCCTTAAATTATTGCCAAATGCACCATATACCCTCAATGTTTCAGAAATGCACTATATACCCTTTAACTTTTAATTCAATTCACAAGGTACCCTTATTTTGTTGAAAGTACTCTAATTACCTCAAAATTAAATAATTAATTCAGGTTAACTATTAATTAATTAATCAAACTGATTAATAAACCAAATTACTTCAATACAACCACCACTCCTCCCATCACCACCACCTCCACTCATGACCACCAACACATGATCATCCATGACCATCAACTCACAGCCGTACATGACCCTTAATCAAAACCCCAAAGCCTTTGTCTGAAAATCGACACCCCCCTCCCTCCCCCACGTTTGTCTCTAAATCGACACCACAAAGTCAGTCACACTAAAGCCGTTATTATTGCTTGAATGTTAACCTCAAACCACATTTACTCACCCATGAGTCACCTCCACCCCAAAAACCACACTGCCTTCTTACAAACCCATTCATTTCACCAAAAATAAAACAACCAATTTCTTATTTATTTATTTTTATTTTTTTGAGAAAAAATCTTTACTTATCTTTAATTATAGGGTTTTAAAGGTACCACGGAAATTCTAGATCTATAATTTTCATGTTCAAATTTGACCATTAAAACCTTTAATTTGAACTTCAATATTGGTGTTGAAACAAAAGAGGAAGAGAGGAGTTGCTATGGCAGCAAGGCGGAGGGGGCGACAACCGTGCTTAGGCAGCAGCAATGGTTAGGGAACTGTTGATGTAGAGGCGGTAAGATTGGTGGTGCAAATGATAGACTGATTGTGCAATGGTGGAAGGGATAAAGGGAAGAAATAATAGTACCGAATAACAAAGTTTTTGACTGGTTGTAATGGAGGAGTAGTAGTTGTGTGTTGTATTTGGCTATTTTAATTAATTAAAACTTAACCTTTAATTATTTAATTTTGAGGTAATTAGATTATGTCTAACAAAATAAGAGTACATTTTGAATTGAGTTAAAAGTTCAAGGGTATATGGTGCATTTTTGAAACATTGAAGGTATATGGTGCATTTCTCAATAGTTTAGGGATATATGGTGAAATAGCCGAAAAAATTATTCCATGTGGTCATCCACATAAATTTTCCTCCTCGATCCTCTGTGATCAAGGACCACATTCTCTTATAAATCTAAAAGCTTTATATCATTTCTAACCCCTTTCCACCAAGTCGTTTCGGTCTCCCCCTACCTCGTTTGAAACCTCATGATCCCATCCTTCCACTCATCGCACCAGGGCTCCCTCAGGTCTCATTCGTTTATTTGATGTAAATATTATATTCAAACAAAATTAATAGATTTAATTGATAATTTAAATAGATTCTATAAAAATATGTATTTAGATAGAAGCTTCCTGAATTTATGCAAGTTAAGTGGATTAGGAGGATAATTTGAGAGGAGCTTCTGCTAAAGCATTATAGATAGATCTAACATACAACCGATATTTTAACGTTTCACCGGAAAAGATAGCAAATACATTATGGTATTGAAGTAATAATTGAACTATTGATGATTTGATGTAGACATGAAGTACAATATAATATATCAAAAAAAGGTGCAAGTTACGTATACCAAGTACTCTGTCAATAGCAATTTATTTATTAGTTCAATGCTACAGTGATTGAGAAACCACAAATAGTTAGACAAGTCCATTTCACATGTTAAAGTATTTTATGAAAGTTGATTTGCAGGATAACCATAGCCGTCTCACACTACCTCTTGGTGCATACTAATAGTCTACAATTAGTACAAGCACTCTCTCACCCTCACACAGCACCACATAATATTAAGTCACTTGTATCGGATATTCTTATCTTATTCGCTTCTTTTAGTTATGTTAAATGTATGAAGGTTAATAGGCAATAAGTATATGTTGCACATCAATTAGCGAGAACTATGTAAATCACACTCTACTTCTTTGTCTTAGAAGAAAAAAAAAAAAAAAAAAAAAAAAAGGAAAAAATTTTAATTATGGGAGAGCAAATTAAGGGTGAAGATTGGCTACCTNAATTACTACATACAATAATCTTAAATTTGTGTAAAATAACACAAATGAGGGCAAAAGACCTATAGACACACATACACATAGACCCTATTTATCAAAACAAGTAATTTGGAATTGAGTTTCAAGCATATGCAACTAAAAAACAAAAGGGTTTTTCTACATTGTACCCCTAAAGTATTGGGTTTTCTACGCTGTGCCCTCCCAAATTAAAACTTCCACGTGGTGCCCCTAAGGTTCAATTAGTTACTATGCCATGACCTTATAGTTAAATAAATATTAAACGCTCGTAAATTATTTGATGTATGAACTATAGTGATCATAGTACTCTTTAATTCCAAGGGAAAGTGGACGAGTATGGGTCATGAAAAGAGGCGTATGAGCCACCAAATTAAGATTGAAATTGTGACATTTTTCATGAAAAGGTCATGGCTACCAAATTAAGATTGAAATTATGACATTTTTAATTTGGTTGGCCCCTCCCCGGTGCCCCCAATAGTCCTTCAACTATCAGTCTCTTAATCTCTGACATGGACAGCACAAACACAACAAGGAAAAGACACGAAAGAAGAAAAATGAACACAAACCGGAACAGAAGCGAGGACGAAAAGGGGGAAAAAAAAAAAAAAATCAAAATCAAACCCAAACACAAACAAAAAATAACAAAACGAAAAATATGATAAAAACTAAAAAAAATACCACTTCGAACAAAACAACAGAAAAATTCAAAAAGACAACACGCATTTTTCCAAATATAATAACTAACACACATTAATACCAGTAACACTCCCTAAATGGACTACTTGAGGTGGACATGTTAACCCCTCCACACAGTAAAAAAAAATAAACACACCCAATATAAAACACAATTACAAAAAAAAAAAACAAAAAAGACTAAAAATCAACACCACAACAAAACATAAATAAACAAATACCCTAATAAAACACTACACTCCTCAACACAAACAAAAACCAAATGCAAAATTCAAAAAAAAAACATAACGAAAATAACACACAAAAACAAACAAACACCAACCCCCACCCAACACCCTCCCCCCCCACCCCCCCCCCCCACCCAAAAAAAAAAAAAAAAAAAAAAAAAAAAGATAGAAAAGTGAAGGGTGTTGAGAATAATGCATATGCATGTAGGTATAGGGTATGCCATATGGGTATATGAACGTAGAGATTAATTGGATGAGTGCATGATTTTGTTGAGAGTATTGACAATATTACTCTAGTAATTAATGCTATCACTATTTCTAAATAGTAGATTGGTAGTATAAATTCCGGTTTTTCGAAGGTTAGAATACACACAATACATTTTACTCTTTATCTCATACATCAGATAGTACAATCTCTTCCCTATTTGTTTCTCTTCTCGTCTATATTTCACAACACGTTATCAGCACGAAATTCCCAACAGATATACTTATATCTGTTCTTGATATTTATATAAGGTAAAATGAAATATGCAAAATATGTTTTGAGGATTATGCTCTATAGTTGCCCAGACTTTTAGGAACCTCTAAATCAGAACCTCAAAGTAATATTTAACCAACATATATTTTCTTTTATTGCTTTCTTTACACAAACAAATTTTCTTATAATGATGTGATACTAGATAAAAAAAATGATTTACAGGTAATATTTTATACATGTGTATAAATTTAATTTCAGGTACAATAAAATCACCCTAATGCATAACATCAAAAAAAAGGGGTTCACTCAGGAATTGTTTACTTCAGCTTAAAATTCGTTCAGTTCAGTTCAGTTCAACTCTTCTCTTATTTTGTTATTCATTAATCCTTCATAAAAAAATTTCAGTTCAGTTGAGTTCAGCTCCAATCAGCTCAATTCAGTTCAGTTCAGCTATTTTCAGCTGAAGTAAATAGGCCCTAATACTTCTTGCTATCAAGTAGTATACTTACAAACAAAACATGCTATAAATACTTCTTGATACATCAAATTTTAGTTTGTCGAATCCACAACCTTTTATAGTGATTGAGGGTTCTCGGACCATTGAGACTTGTATTACAGTGTGATATTTATTGGAATCTTAAAATTCATAAGTTGTAACTTTTACTGTTATTTCACTTATCAGGTAAATATTGTATAATACCGCTACAGATTTTTTCGTCTATAAAAGGTGGATCACCTCACCTCATTTCACCACATACATCTACATCTTATCCTAACCTTTAACTTATTACTTCACAAACCACATAAAAAAAATATAATAATAATAATAATAATAATAATAATAATAATAATAATTTGGGAAATTCGAAATGGTGGCCTTAAACTTTAGAAAATTCCAAGTGGTGACCATTGATATGTGCGGTTTTTATTGTGTTTTTCCCCTTGCTTCGGGCTAATTTTGTGCCTAATAGTTGTGATGCTGGCTTGATTTTAGCTCATTTGATGTTCTTTAGCTAATTTGAAGTGTTTCGCCAAGTTTGATTGATTTTCGGCAATTTTAGAGCTTTTTAGTTTGATACTATCATTTGCTGTTGTTATGCTCAGTTTTGGTGTGTTTTGTAATTTCAGGAGCACGGAAACCGAGGTTTGGAACGAAGCTGGGAAGCTTGGACGGAACAAGAATGACATATGCATGGGAATGCGTGCCAAAAAGTTATGGAAACAAGTCATGAAGAAACTATGAAGAAATAAGAAGAAAAGAAAGAAAATAAGCTATTCTGAGGACTCAATGCGCCCGCATAAAAGTACCATGCGCTCGCATTTTAATAGAAAATCAGCTGAAGAGGGCTTCTGGAGGGTTGATGCGGGCGCACAAAACTCCCATGCGCCCGCATCAGCGTTTTTCCAAAAATTTGTTTTTCTTTTTATTTTCTTCGTACTTTGACTTTGTAAGCCCAACTTTGGGTATTAAGGGCACGACTTTCTAGGCAAAACAACTTGATTCCTTTCATAATTTAGAATTATACTCTGAGGTTTTAATTAAGCACTTTTTCTCTCTCAAAAATTAGATTAGGAATTAGGGTTTGTTCTCAACAATTAGTTTCAATTCAATTCAAGTTCTTCAATTTGGTAATTTTTTTCACTTTTATTCTTTTTGCTTAGTTTAATTTATGCTTTTTAGTTTCAGTAGTTTAATTAATTTAGTTTAATTGTTGATGTTAATCAGTTTAATTGTTAATTACTTCATGAATTTAATTATGAATTCTATAATTGTGATTGCTTTGATTTTCATGTTCATGAGTGAGTAGTCAATTTTCTAGGGTTAGGGAAACCTTGATTAATTAATGGACTAATTAACTTAGATTGTTTCAATTCCACAATTAGTAGTCAAATTCCTATTATTGCATTTTTCGTTTACAATTGAATTGTGCGCAGATTTAGTTGTAAATTTGGTAATTGTTGAATTTGATGCCGAGAGGTAAAAATACCACAATAAGACCACTGAATAATAGGCGGAATTAGTCTAGGCATGAGCGAGAGCCGCTAGATGAGTTTTGAGGGAGTCTAAGTTCGAGAGAATTAGTGAGCCCTAATTTGATGATAATTGTGAGATTGAACGATCTTTGTTAGTGAAACCATTAGTTGTTCTTGGTGACCCGAATGACCCTAGATTTTAATTTATTGGTTTTAATCTTCGTCATTTTCCGTAATTGATTAGTAGTTAATTAGTAGTTAATTAGTTAATCAACATTTCTCAACCAATGTCCTTTACACGGTTTAAGCTTTTTAGAACTAATAGAGTTCAATTGCTTCCCTGAGGATTTGATCCTTACTCCCCTAGCTACATTAATTAGTGTTGTTTGGTTTATTTTTGATAGGTGTGCGATAGCCTCATCAACCATTGAATTAAGGTTATACACATAGTGACCCTCTACTATTGTATATTACCGTTAGTGGCCTTATTTTATTCAACCATTGGCTAACTATCATTTAATGACTCAATTTTCAACTCTTATTGCAGATTAATTCTTAATGGTTGATTAAACAAGTAACTTAGCTAATAATTATTAAATATAGGAGAAAGGATAACACTACCAGTACCCACCTGCCATCATTGAAACAACCACCAATACCCACTACTGAAACAAACAAAACATCTCCAGCAACAAATGATACCCATCGGAATTACCCCAGCCACCGAAATGAACCAAAACCACGTAATCCAAAAATTGAATCCAACCATAAAAAACCAACCCATCCTTCCATTAAATCAAATATACCATGACTAAAATTTAACCCACATGACCCTTCCTTTAAATCAACTCACTCCAACCACAAAGCAAACGCATCGAATAGTGTCGTAGATCTAGGGCTTTGTGGGTGTTTACCGGTTCCATTTAAGGGAAGGAAAGGGAGGTGAGGCGTGAGGGGTGGCATAGGGTTAGTAAGGTGCGACGAAGAGGGTTGAGGGATTTCGAGGGTGGTGGAGGGGGTTTCAGGGGTGGGCGCGCTATGTTTGTGAGAAGGGGTGAGGAAGTGTTGGGTGGTTGTGCGATGGTGCTATGGTGGGTCACGATGAGAGATAAGGGCGGTAGTGGTGGTTGTCAATAGCGAGAAGTGGCGGTGGTAAAAGCAGGAAAGAGATGGTGGTGGAGTGGTGGTGATGACATTTGAAGAAGAAAGCGAAAAGTGGAAGGCCACTTATTGTAAAAAGACCACTAATTGTTAGCCAGTTAGCCTATGCTTAAATGAAAAAAAGCCCGCTAATGGTAATATACAATAGTAGAGGGTCATTATGTGTAAAAGCCTAATTCAATGGTCGCCAGTTGAAATTTTCTAAAGTTTGAGGCCACCATTTGGAATTTCCCATTTTTTTTAAAAATCCAGCAACCATGTCTTCCGTCGACGACAATCACCCTCCTCCTTCTTCCTCTTCATCTCCTTCTCTTACAGAAGATTTAAGATAAATTGAATTTATTTATTCTTAATAGCCGCATTATTTGTATTACTGGTAGCTTTTATGTTTTTTCTTATTATTTTAATTAACAAGTAAGTTGTATTATAATATATTATGTAATTTGTTGTTATATGTATTATGTTATTTGTTGCAATCTTGTCTTTTGGATTATATGATTGAATTTATTAGCTATTATTATTGTTCTGGAAGAAGTAAGGATATTACTAGTTTATTATCATAAGTAAACAATAATTACCAAACGTAATAATTAAGAACATCATCATTTTAATTCATTAAATTAATCATTCGTTAATATCAATATATCATTTTAATTCATTAAATTAACCATTCATTAATATTAATATACACTTATCACGTATATTATAGACAAATGACAGACATCACAAAAAGGCAGTTCAATGTGCTTGAATTATCCGGCAAAAATTTTTTAGAATGGTTGGAAGATGCAAAAATGAACTTGAAAGCACAAAGACTCAAACATGTTATCATACAAGATAACGTTAATAAAGCACCTACGGCTATAAATTTTGATATTGGTGCACTGACAACCACGCCTATCATGGTTGTAAGAAAATAGGCCACTGAATAAGAAAAGGGAAAAGTAGTCGTCTTCTTAAGGCATCGTTTGAGTGATAGCCTAAGATCTGAATATTTGAGGATTGATGATCGTAAATTATTATGGAAAAGCCTTCATGATAGGTTTGGGCACCACAAAGCGGTGCTCCTTCCCAAAATTGAATATGAATGGACCACACTAAGGTTCCAAGATTTTAAATCTGTCAGTGACCATAATTCAGCAATGCTTAGAATCATAATGGTATTGCAATTTTTGGTCATTATATTTCTGATGGAATGATGATTGAGAAACCTCTCTCCACTTTCCACGAAAATGACATTATAATATCACAACAAAGAACTCAAGAAATATTCTAAGTTAATTTCTTTATTACTTGTTGCTGAACAGAATAGTGATCTTCTTTTGAAGAATCACATAAAATAGCTCATGAGGCAAATCCCATTGACAAATTAGGTCCATGTGAAACAAATAATGTTATTAGTGATAGACACGAAAGATTTTGTGGAAGAAGCCGAGGAAATTACCGCGAGAGAGGAAGATGACGTGGAAGAAATCAATTTCCCCTAGAAATTATGAATTTAATAACTTTGACAAGCAAAGGGGAAAGAAACTAAGCCCTCTCCTCCTTAAGGAAGAGACATATGCAATAGGTGTGGCATGAATGGGCATTGGATACGTACGTGTCGTACCACTAAACATTTAGTAGGTTTATACCAAGCCTCTTTAAGAGGGAATAAATGCGAAAACAAATTAAGTTGCTAAAGCAAGTACATCTATGCCAACTTTGGATGTCTCAGATATCTTTAACGATGACTATAATGATGATAACAGTAATTATGCTTTTAAGCTTAACGATGACATGTAGTTAATGAATTTTAATTCCCATATTTTTATTTTTGTAATACTTCACTTATTATGTAATGTTTTCATTATGTTAATAAAACATTTTTTTTTATTCTAACCTTATATTATATTGTTATGAAGATATGGACAAGTATGAATCCAAAATTACTCAATGTCTTTTGGATAGTGGAACAACACATAAAATCTTGAAAAACACCAGCTTAGATTGCATAGTTGATGCAGGTTGTCGCACACCTCTCAAAAATAAACCAAACAACACTAACTAATATAGCTAGGGAAGTAGGGATCGAATCCACAGGGAAGCAATGAAACACTACTAGTACTAAAAAGTTTAAACTGTGAAAAGGGCCTTGGCTATGATTAATTATTAACTAAAAAAAACTAATAACGAAATTAAACTAAGAATTGACTCAAATTGACTAAAACCTAGGGTAATCGATTCACCATGAACAATTAATAAATTCATAAAACATAAACCAATCAATTCCACAAAATTCATTAAACTAGGGCACACTAATTCTCTCGAACTTAGACTCCCTCAAAACTCCTCTACCGGCTCTCGCTCGCATATGCTCGTTTTGCCTATTATTCGGTGGTCTTATTGTGGTAATCTTACCTCTCGGCCTCAATTTCGACAATTACCAAACTTACAACTAAATCTGCGCACAATTTAATTGCAATCGATAGAAATCAATAATAGGAATTTAATTACTAATCAGGAACTAATCGATTTAAATTAAACTAGTCCATTAATGAGATCATGGATCCCCTAAACCCTAGAAAACAAATTACTCACTCATAATTATAAAAACTAAAACAATAAACAAATTTAAATTCATGACCATAAACAAATAAGAACAATAATTAACTAAATAAACAATCATAAACTAATTAACAAACAAAAACTAATTAACATGAACTAGTAAAACTAATAAACATAAACTATAAATAATTGACAAAGAAAGAGAAAAGAAATTATCAAATTTCAATGGAAAAGAAACTTGAATTGAATTGTATTGAATTGAAAATTCTTCAACAAAAATAAACTAATCTAACCTAATCTAGAGAGAGAAAGTAATTAAGAGAGCTAATTAGGATTTTNGCTAATTAAGATTTTAAAACTGAAAAACTAATAATGAAAAGTCTCTCCTGTGCTCCTAGGAAATCGTGCCTTAAATACAAGCCTAATGGGCTATTAAATAATTAATTACGCAAAAAGTCGATCTCCCAGCAAAATAGCAAAAAAAAAACATGACGTGCGCCCGCATAGAACAAAAGAATTTTGTTCTATGCGCCCGCATCATGAAACAGAAGCTTCTGAAATTCAACATCATTTTGAAATCGCTATAACTTTTNAAATTGCTATAACTTTTGCTACAGGGCGGGCGACCTACCGTTGGAAAGCTATTTGAATCTTCTTTCCAATGAAACAAGAATCAGATCAATTTGATATATTGATTTTGAGATATGACCAAAATAGTGGACAGTGGTCAAAATCTACACTTCTAAATTTCATAATTCTTCACTTTTACTTCTAATATTTCTCCAACTTGTCATGTGAGACGTCAAATTTGTTCCAATGAGTTGTAAAATGTCTCTAATAATTCTCCAAATTCTCATAAGTGATCTTTATCTCTCAAGTGCCGAAATTAGGTAGTAAAATCAACCGAAAATTGGTCGTTTCCTATAAAACTTTACAAAACCACACAAAACACTAAAAGAACACTATTAGCATGAAAATTGGCTCAAATGAGCCCGGTCAGTCCATAAATCATTAGGGAATTGGGTAGAAAAAATAATATAAATATAAGACACATCAAACTCCCCCAAGCCAAACCTTTGCTCGTCTCAAGCAAACACAATCACTAAATTGACTACACCCCATAAAAACAAAATAGTCATTATAACTCAAGAGAACATCCGAAGATCACACATGGATCAAAGCTAACCAATCAAGCACCCAATTACCATCCTTCCTACATACAGGTCAAACAAAACCAACCAAGCAAGTTTAATAGATCGATGACTAGAGTAGCTCACGGGTGGTCACTCCGCACATTTAAGGATGAGCTTATATTAATAAAGCTCTAACACTCACCTCCAAACCAATGATGGAATGCAAATGCAAAGTGTGTTCAATTGCAAATTTTAGGAACCCAAATCCCACATCTCACACCCTCATGCAAGTGTTTAAGGGTATCAACTCATCCTGAATGTCGACTCGAAATGCAATTAATACTCTACGACCTTGACAAAGGATTCACTTCACAATAACCATAGCATGTACACGAAGATCAATAAGGACTTTAATAAGCTTGCAACTTGGCTAGGGTGATGGGTAGGATAAAATTTGGGATAATGTGGTGGAATGTGGGGCATACGCATATAGAATTAAGGAAAACCGTCAACAACTCCAAAGCAATCGTCAACATTCTCCAACATCCAATTCAACCAAATCAAACCAAACTTTTCTTTATATTTCACATCAACACCATAAATCTCATAATTCAATCAACAACCACTACTTCACAAACTTTAAACTTTTTCTTAATTTAAGAAATTCAACTTTTCACTTCTTTTATATTTTTCAAATTATTATACTTTTATTATTTTTCACTTTATTTTTCATGCATAATAAAACATAGTTTCACGACTCTTAATGATTTGTTTTTACTTAGAATCCAATAAACAATAAACAAAATCATCACACATACATAACTAGGCCATGAATAAAATATAACTTTTCAATTAACTTGCAACAGCCTAGATATTGGTATGCAAAGCCTTAAATGTGAAAGATGTAGTCAAATAATCTTCACTAACAACATTTCCAACTATTTCAGCAACAATCCTCCATTAACAACCATCAAAAGTTACTTTAACAACATCACAACCACTTCAACTCCCCCAAACCAAGTCTGGGCATATAATGAATTGTGTAGCAAGGCTAATAAGGCTTGTAATGGGCTAAAAAATACTAATGAAAGGGATAAAAGCTCAATACATGGGATCAAGGGAAAATATATAAAAGTAGGAATTGAAATTCTGAAGGCTAAAAAAAAAGAATGAAGGCCTTTTCTCATGCACAACATACACAAAACCACAATTAAAGTTACTAGAATCCAATGTCAAACCCAAGATCATAATTGCACCAGGGACTAACCACACATGAAAGAAAATATATGAATAATATTATATGCGAAAGTGGCTCAAATCTTCCCGTTAACACAGTTCAAGTCCAAGACCCAAGTAAGGTTGAGAAGAGTTGACTGATACAAGGAATTCTAGCAATAAAAGATCAAATCATGGCTAGCAAATCACACATGTGAATTCATCCGCAGTCAAGAATCATAAAGTTTGAAAAAATAGCATAAGGGGTACTTGAATGGTCAAGTTCTCAAATAAACTCAAGTTGGGACGAACAATTAGCTAATTAATCAAAAACTCTCTCTAGAACTTAACTAAGAAAACAATACAATCTTTTTGTGTTGCAAGTAAACTCCCGCTCCTAGTGAATGGTATAAACCAAGCAACGATCCTAAGAAACTAGTAAAAACTAATCTAAGAAAGTAGTAAAAAATAATCTAAGAAAGCAGTAACACATACCTCCCCCAAGCTAAACATTGTCCCGTCCCGGGACAAATAAACATGAAGCATGAATGAGGGGATAGAAGGCCCGGGTTGCCTCCCGATAAGCGCTGGTTTATAATTGTCCCGTACGACCTATTGCTTCTAGAATCAATCAGAAGAATTCAATGCCTTGAGAAGCTTATCAAATGCTCCTGCAAACATTTCACTAAGCACTACATATGGCTTAGATCCAACGCATTTACTCTCACAAAAATCAGAATGTTAGCATAAAAATAATAAATAAAAGAGAAAAAAGAATAGGAAGAAAAAGTGTTGGGAAAAAATAAATAAGAATAAGAAAGAATACGAGGAACGGGAGAAAGAAAATAATTACCTTTAATTTCCTCTACTACCAAGATTAAATTCATAATTCCATCATGAGGGTTAACTTTACCATTATTTTTATCCAGTAGTCTTATTATTAGTTCACCCTCATTAACGAGCATGTCAACATAAGAGTTTATAGCAAATAATTCTGTAATCAATGGTTTTTCAATAGATGATTTGGAAATTAAAGATTGTTTCTCTATAGGGACATCCATTGTTAGATCGTCAATTTTCTCATTTGGACCATCATCATTAGTGACAAGGGTCGAACAAAATTTCATATCTAATGAACTAGCATTCATATTCAATCCATCATCATCATCATCATTTTCTATATTATAATCATCAATTTGTTGCTGCTCTATTGACAACCGAATAAGGTCTGTTTGTTGTTCAATTAATCTTTGTTCCTCCCTTATTTTCTCTAATTGCTTAGCAAGTTCCATAACACCATGCTTAATTTCTCTCAAATCATTAAGATATTCCACATTGTTATAGGATGATTCAAATTGAGAATTATGTAAATCACACTGATGAAGATGAGTATTAACATGCATATAAGACTCTTGATTTTGACAACAAGTAATATCATGGCCATGAGAGTTACACCGATAACAGTAGTAATAAGGGGGATTTTGAGTATAGGGAGTATAATTAGAAAAATTATCTATAGTTGGTTTAACATAAGATGCCATCTCCTCCTCATAGGTTTCTCTAGCTAACTCCTGAATTGTATTCCACCTTTCTTCTGGGGTATTTCTCATGAATTTATAATTACTTATAGCTTCTAACGCCAATTTTGTATGAATATTCGAATTTTCATATATAATCATGCACATTTCATATTAAGAAAATGAATGATAAGGGCCAATTGCATCCCCAAGTCTATACATATATCTCCAAAATATTTCTTGATCATGTTGGCGTAGACGGAAAGGTACCATCATTTTTTAGAGAGGGCAAAAAAGAAAGGGGATAAAAAAATTAAAAAGGAAAAAAAGAAAAAAAAAGAAGAAAAAGGAAAAAATGGAAACAAAGGGAAAAAAAAAACAAATCAAAGAAAAAGAAACGAAAAAAAAAACAATTTAAAACCGACTAGTAGAATTAAACAGTTGCTTCCCCGACAACGGCGCCAAAATTTGATGTAGGTTGTCGCACACCTCTCAAAAATAAACCAAACAACACTAACTAATATAGCTAGGGAAGTAGAGATCGAATCCACAGGGAAGCAATGAAACATTACTATTACTAAAAAGTTTAAAATGTGAAAATGGCCTTGGTTATGATTAATTATTAACTAAAAAAAACTAATAACGAAATTAAACTAAGAATTGACTCAAATTGACTAAAACCTAGGGCAATCGGTTCACCATGAACAATTAATAAATTCATAAAACATAAACCAATCAATTCCACAAAATTCATTAAACTAGGGCACACTAATTCTCTCGAACTTAGACTCCCTCAAAACTCCTCTACCGGCTCTCGCTCGCATAGACTCGTTTTGCCTATTATTCGGTGGTCTTATTGTGGTAATCTTACCTCTCGGCCTCAATTTTGACAATTACCAAACTTACACCTAAATCTGCGCACAATTTATTTGCAATCGATAGAAATCAATAATAGGAAATTAATTACTAATCAGGAACTAATCGATTTAAATTAAACTAGTCCAGTAATGAGTTCATGGCTCCCCTAAACCCTAGAAAACAAATTACTCACTCATAATTATAAAAACTAAAACAATAAAAAAATTTAAATTCATCATCATAAACAAATAAGAACAATAATTAACTAAATAAACAATCATAAACTAATTAACAAACAAAAACTAATTAACATGAACTAATAAAACTAATAAACATAAACTATAAATAATTGACAAAGAAAGAGAAAAGAAATTACCAAACTTCAATGGAAAAGAAACTTGAATTGAATTGTATTGAATTGAAAATTCTTCAACAAAAATAAACTAATCTAACCTAATCTAGAGAGAGAAAGTAATTAAGAGAGCTAATTAGGATTTTAAAACTGAAAAACTAATAATGAAAAGTCTCTCCTGTGCTCCTAGGAAATCGTGCCTTAAATACAAGCCTAATGGGCTTTTTAATAATTAATTACGCAAAAATTCGATCTCCCAGCAAAATAGCAAAAAAAAACATGACGTGCGCCCGCATAGAACAAAAGAATTTTGTTCTATGCGCCCGCATCATGATACAGAAGCTTCTGAAATTCAACATCATTTTGAAATCGCTATAACTTTTGCTACAAGACTTTCCACAGGGCGTATGACCTACCGTTGGAAAGCTATTTGAATGTTCTTTCCAATGAAATAAGAATAATTTAGCCGCCGGGTTTGATGCCTTTCTTATCATGAATTTCTAAGATTCGTAAGAATCAAGGTTGTGTAATGTACCCAAAGTTGGGCTTACAAAGCCTAACTACGAAGAAAATAAAAAGGAATTAAAAACTCCGGAAAATCGGCTGATGCGGGCGCATAGGAGGTTTATGCGCCCGCATCAGACCTCCAGAATGCCTTCTAGTTCGTTTTTCTTCTTAAATGCGCCCGCATGCATATCTTGTGCGCCCGCATATATACCTTTGAAGCTTTATTTTACTTTCTTTTCTTCTTATTTCTTCATGAGTTCTTTAAGACTTGTTTTCATACTTCTTGACACGCATTTCCATGCATCTTCACTCTTATCCCGTCCAAGCTTTCCGGCTTCGTTCCGAGCCTCGGTTTCCGTGCCTGAAACTACAAAACACACCAAAACCGAGCATAACAACCGCGGATGATAAAAATCAAACTAAAAAGCTCTAAAATTGCCGGAAATCAATCAAACTTGGCGAAATACTTCAAATTAGCTAAAGAACACCAAATGAACTAAAATAGAGCCAGATTAACAACCACTAGGCATGAAATTGACTCGAAACATGGGGAAAAACACTATAAAAACCGCACATATCAATGAACGCACAAATTCCTACAATACACAACAAACCGAAAAACAAAGCACTAGAAACAACTATATTAGTAGAATTAGGCTCAAAAGAGCCTTGTTAGAGCTAATAACCAATATAAAATGAGGGTAAATAATGAACATAAAATGCAATAATCAACTTTGCGTGATTATCAATTCAATAACTTGTTACGACTCACATGTAACAACATACATACATAACAATATAGCACAATCAAACATGTATCACCATATTAATTAAACTTTATTAATTAGTGATCATACTAGTATAATGTTTGTGCGATGCATGGCCAAAAAGTAAAATATTAAATTAGCAATAAAAATAATTATATTGCTTAATAGTCATAGCAAAATATTTTCATTGTTTTACGGAATAACAAAAAGAAAATCAATATGTAATAAAATCATGTATCACATATATATATATATATATCGATTTTATTTCATTTAAATTAGTGAAATAACAAAATAATCAAACTTGTTCTCATTTATAAATTTGAGACTTCATGTACATTTTATTAAAACAACTTCTACAATTTTCGTTGCGATCCCGTGCAATTATGTTTTTTTGTAAACCAATGATATCTCTTGCAATAATTTTATTTTTGTACTATTTAAATCACGTGCAATAGCAGTCAACTTAAAACATTGAGATCTCATGTAATAATACACTTGAATTATTGAGATCTTGTATAATGATGATTAACTTGAACTATTGAGTTCCCGTGCAACATTTTTATATTACAACTATTAAAATCCTGTGTAATATTAGCGAACTTTAAAATATTGAGATCTCATATAACGGTAATATAATTGAACTATTGAGATCACTTATAATGGCAATAAATTGAATTATTGAGATCTCGTACAATAGTAGCAGATTTATACAAATTAAAATTGACATGATACTACTTTACTAAAATAATCTAAGATATCAATACCAATAAAAAAAGCTAAATCATGAAACACTTGTTTTTTAAATTTGCACAAGATACCAAAAATAATTAAAAATTAATTAAATCTAATAATAAATTAGCATAAAGATATAATAAATTGCACAAATTAATAGTTATAGCAAAATAGTTTTATTGTAAAAAAAAAAATCAATATCGTCATTAAAAATATCAATATCATTTTATTTAAATTAGTAAAATAACAAAATAATCAAAATCTAATATTAAATTAGCATAAAGATATAATAAAAAAAATTAATAAGTTAATGGTTATTGTACAATACTTTATTGTAATAAAAAGGATCAAGATTTATTAAAGTCATCAAATATATTAATATTATTTTATTTAAATTATTAGTGAAATGACAAAATAATGAAAGTTGTTTTAATTAATTAATATGAGATTTCTTGTACTTTTTATTTAAATAGCTTCTATAATTATCAATAATTATTGCATTTTGATCCCATTCAATAGTAATGCTATTGTTAACTATTGGGATATCGTGCCAAAGTTTTATACTTCGTATTAGAAATATTAAAATCCCTTGTAATAGTAGCCAACTTTATAATATTGATATTTCGAGCAATAATAATACACAAGCAATATTGGAATATCGTATAACGACCAATGATAAACTTAAACTATAAATTAAGAACTCATGCAATAGTTTTATATTTAAAATATCAAAATCACGCGAAGTATTGAGATCTCATATAATGATAATAAACTTAAACTATTTATGATGTGGCACAGCTACGGGCTACCACGTGTCAAATGATGAATAGACCATGTGTCGAAATCCTAACGGACCAAGTGTCTTAAACCGATGAACGAAAAATGTTGAAATCATATTAATCGGTGTGTCAGGCTATGGGCTCGACACATAGGATGACAGATGTCTTCCTCTTACTGGACCACGTGTCCCAAAAACCCTAATTGGGTAGAATATGAACACTTTTCCTTAAGGCTATTGAAGCCCAAATCATGGAGGCCCATGAGCCCTTATATAAGAAAAGGCCATCCATTGAATGACACGTGTCATTCAATGAGAGGCTAATCCTCTAACCATTTGCCTATAAATAGGCCTCAATGGATGAAAAATAGAGGATCTTACATTCTTGAAAAAATACAAACTAGAGAACTTCTCACTCTAGAAATTGTCCATCTCTCTCTATCTTTAATTAATTAAGTTACTTTATACTTTACTTCTCAAACAAATATCTTACTTAAGCATAAGAGGGGGAAATAATCCTATAAGGATTATTGTCCCTTTTTTGCAGGATCTCGGGAGTCGCGCCATGTCAGAATCACACCAATCAACACGAACCAGTCCACGTCAGCGAAGTCCTCCTAGTCCCTACCCCACCTTATTGCTTGTGCAACAGCAATTTAGGTCTCATATAATAATAGTAAATATTAAGATCTCATGTAACAGTAGTAAATTTGGACAATATTGTCATGAACCAATATTACTAAAACAATGAATAAAACCAATAGAAGTCGGTGAAAAAGAAAAATCATGAAATTAATTCATATAAAAGATAGGTCATTTACTTTTTTAAATATAAAATGAATATACAAAGTAATAATATATTAGTTCTCATGCAATAGTACTAAATTTGAGCAAAATTACACGAAACGACATTACTAAAATATTATTAATAGCATTAGAGGAAAAACTAATTTAATTGCTTGTAGTTTGCAAATGATACAAAAAGTAAAATAAATTAACAAAATGAAAAAAAATGATTTTGATCCTTTATATAGCAATGATTGATAGCAATTAATGAAATTTCAACCAATTTTTATTCTTCATAAAAAAATATATAATTCGAGCTCAGTGACATAAAATAAATTTGCATTGCTTTATAAAATATAAATAAAATTTAGGCACGATATTATTTAAAAAATCACTGAAAAAGAAAAAAATATGAAATTATAAAAGGTTGAGTCATTTAATAATTTCTCTTACAAACAGAAATATATATACAAATTAATATAATATTTGTTCCGTGAAATAAGATTAAAAACAAAAATATCCAATATTGAATAGGCCACTTAGTAGTTTGTGCAAAGTTAGTAGTGCAAACTGCAAAGTTAACATCCAACATTCATGTAAGAAAAGAAAAAAAAAAGAAAAAACTTAAAATCCAATATTGTAATATCTCGTGTAATCTTGTCAATATTATATGATATTTTATTTTTATAGGCAACTTATTAGTTTGTTAAGTTTTACAATTTTTTTAAAGTACTAAAATACAAGCCAATAAGAGAGTCACAAATGTCCGTCTCTCATCGAGTTACTTGTATTTTAGTATAACTAATAACTAGCATAATGCCCGTACGATGCACGACATAAAAGTAAAATATTAAATTAACAATAAACATAATTATAATAAATAAATTGTATAGCTGAGTAGTTAAAGCAAAATATTTTTGTTATATTACTCCCTCCATTCCACTTTTTTCTTGTCATTTTGATTAATGACACTATTCAAATATCACACCTGAGCTTAGCTTGACACATAAGTAAAAACATATTTATATGGAGTTTTGTTTGATTCGTGTTGATTGTTCCTATTAAAATATCATCTTTTTATATATAATTTTTTCACATACAAAAAGTTATAAATGCTAGACTATATACATCGGAAAGTGTGAAAATATGAAATATAAAGAAAATTGTGGGAAGCCGGGAAGGAGGGAGTAACAAAAAAAAATTATTATTATTATAATATCTACTGAAATCATGCATCATATATATAGAGGGTGAGGGATCCCATGAGAACCCTCTTTGCATGAGAACCGTGAGAACTACTGAATAACGACCGTATTATATACATTTAAAAGTTGCAATCACTAATTAACGATGTATTATAACTAGGTATAACCTTACTTTTCAATTTAAACAAGGTTTAATTAATTTTTTAGGCTTTTGAAAATCGTATACTATTTAGGTGGTCATAGTTACTACTTATAGGTCAATTTTATAAGATAGCTTAAAACACTTGAAATAAATGTTTATACCTTGTTATTATTAAAATAGATATAAAGTAACACCATAACACCTAGAAAAAGTAAAAAAAAAAAAATTGAATAAAGGAGTTTTGATGTAGTTCTCACGGTTCTCATGTAAGGAGAGTTCTCATTTGAACCTCTTCCTATATATATATAAAGAGGATCATGTGAAAACTGTTTTTATCGTGAAAACCACAAAAAAAAGGGTACAATAGAGGTATAAAGGGTACACATACTTCATTGATGACATTTTCATAAATAATAAAAAAAATTGTTGTAAATGTACCTATACGACTTTAATCTTAATATTATCGCTTTAAATCTTATATGTACCCTTTTTTGTGGTTTTCACGGTTTTCAACAAACTTAAGGTTTTTAGTGGATCCTTACTATATATATATATATATTATAATTTCATTTAAATTAGTGAAATAGCAAAACAATCAAACTTGCTCTCATTTATAAATTTAAGATTTTATTACATTTTATTAATACAACTTCTATAATCCTCATGTGATCCCGTCCAATAATGTTTTTTTGTTAACTATTCATGATATTTCTTGCAATTGTTTTATTTTTGTACTATTAAAATCACGTTTAATAATAGGACAATACACTTTCAAATATTGAGATCTCAAGCAATAATAATACACTTGAAGTATTGAGTTCTTGTAAAATAATGATAAACTTGAACTATTGAGTTCCCGTGCAATAATCTTATATTAAAATAATTATCCCGTGATAGTAGTCAACTTTAAGATATTGATATCTCCTACAATAATAGTATACTTTAAATATTGAAATCCTACGTACATAATGGTAATAAAATTGAATTATTTAGATCTCGTACAATAGTAGTAAATTTTACACAAAATTGAGATGAAACTAATTTACTAAAATAATCTAAATATCAATTGAAAAAAACTAAATTATGAAACATTTTTTTTTAAATTATCATAACATACCAAAAAAAAAACATTCAAAATAGTCAAGTTCTGATATTAAATTAGCATTAACTTAAAATGAATAAATTGTATAAGATAATAGTCAAAGAAAAATACTTTTATTATAATACAAAAATCAATATTTCATATAAATATCAATAGAAGTTAGTGAAAAACAAAAAATCATGAAATTATTTCGTGTAATAAGTAGGTCATTTATTTTATTATAAAATATAAAAGGAATATACAAAATGATAATATTAGTTTCCATGTAATAGTATTAAATTTGAACAAAATTACAGGAAACCACATTTTTAAAATATCACTAACATCTTTTGGGAATTTAATTGCTTGTTGTTTGCAAAATATATAAAAAATAAATTAAAATTAACAAAATAATAATAAAAAAATTTTGATTCTTTATATAGAAATGATTAAATGATTAATAGCAATTAATGAAAATTAAACCAATCTTTATTCTTCATGAAAAAAATATATTTCGAGCTCAATGACCTAAAAACAATGTTAATTGCTTTATAAAATATAGTACATCCATTACTTTTTACATGTAACACCTTTCTTTTTTGGATGTTGTAAATTATGTGCAACACTTCAAAAGTTTTCTTTTTAGTAAATTTTTTAATTGAAATTCCTAAAATACCCCTAATTAAAATGCGTTGGTCTTAATTTACTAAATTAAAACTCATTGACAACTGGCCTAAAGTAATTAAACTAATAATCACTCTGCTTATGCCACCCGCCAACGTCACGATCACCACCCTCGTGCATATTATTCTTCTTCTATGACCGTTACCACCCTTTTTCTTCCATCACCTCCACCACCATTCTTCTTCCACAAACAATACCACTAAACGACCTCCACCAGCACCCCTTACCACCTCCCTAGCCAACCACCCCTACTGATGTTCGCGTTCAATCTAACAAACGATCTGTCTAATGTTTAATCTATCAATTCGATCTTTCCAAAGTTTACAATGAAACTATCACCATCACCACCGTCGTCTTCGAGACCCGAAAAACCCTCCATCACCATCTTCGTCTTCGATCTAATGACACTACCACTAGAATTTTGAATTTACTTTCATTTTGGTTTTTGTTTTGATCTAATTAAGCCAATAATCACTTTGATTTTAGTTTTGGTTTTGATCTAATGAAAGCCACCAAAGTTTTGGTTTCGGTGGTTTTCGGTAGTTTTGGTGAGGTGGTTTCGGTGGATGTGGTACTTTTGGTTTGGTGGTTTCGGTGGTTTGGGCGGTTTGGTGGATGTGGTTTGGTGGATGTGGTTTCGGTGGTTGTGTTGGCGTGTTAGTGGTTTCGGTTTTAGTGGTTGTGGTGGCTTGTCAGTGGTGGGGGTGGTTGTTGTGGTGTTGCCGGTAATGGCTGTGGTGTTGATTATCTATTTTCTTCCCTCTACCCTTTCTTTTCTAATTTAGTCATTAGGAATTTTTGTCTAGGGGTTTGTGCAAGCTCAAGAGTTGCACTTAAAATTAACAAAAGTAGTAAATAAAATTTATGCACAATATTATTTATAGAAATCATTGAAAAGGAAAAAAATATGAAATTATCAAAGTTTAGGTCATGTGATCATTTCATTTACAAATAAGAATATACAAATTAATTATATTAGTACCTGCGAAATTAGATTAAAAGTTAAACAAAGATCTAATATTGAATGGACCACTTAATAGTTTGTGCAAAGTTAGCAGTGCAAACTGATAGTTAACATCCAATATTCATATAAAAAAAAAGAAAGAAAGAAAAATTAACGTCCAATATTGCAATTTCTCATGTAGTCGTGTCAATTTTATATGATTTTTTTTAAATTTTTTTTAAAAAAGGATGCTTAATAGTTTGTTCAGCTTTTTTTTTTTTCCTTTCATTTTTTTATTTATGAAAAGTACTAAACCACAAGCTAATAAGAGAGTGACGAATGTCAACTCCACATTAAGTGACTTGTGTTTTAGTTTAGTATATTGATGTGAATTTGAGTACAAGTGACATATTCTATGGTGAACCATTAGTAGAACAACAAATTAACCTTATATTAAATCCTATTGGGTTTCCAAGAGATAAGTCACAGGTATGGGTGACCATGGTGAAGATTGATGACACTGTGGATGAGAGTGGTGGCTTCCTAAGCCAACACCATTAGTCACTGATACATTGCATTGGTGGAGTAGGTGCCATTAAATAAGTTACGTTTTATTAACTAATTTAAGCACTTACAGGATGGATACAAATGGTGGTTACAGAGAACAAGTTGGTTTGGTCCATGAGTTTTTTCCCACTTCACTTGATAGGGTTTTTCTCATTTTGGACATCATTGCTTTCATTTCTTTTGGAGTCTTGACCATCATAATTATACTAAAATGCATGGAGAATGGTTTCTTGAAAGTTTCTTGATTAAAAGATTGAATCTTAAAGCATTTTTTGAAGTTCTTAAAAATAGCGCCAAAATTGACGAAGCATGGTGGCGGAAAATTTTGACGATTCTATCTATCTTGGGCATCAAGTTATTTTCGTGATTTTTAGCTTTAATTCTGATGATTATCTTGTTAATTAGTTATTTGGTTAAGTTGTTAGGATATTTTCTTGACTAGATAAGTTTGTTAGAGTTTGTTAGCAAGATAAGGTCAATATGTAGTGATGATGTGGCATTTTTATCTTGTGAGTCATACTTGAGTCTTGTATGCTGAATTTCAACCTAGTTGGTGCGTGTTTTAGGTGGTTTTAAGTCTTAGAAAGTTGTTAGAACTTAGTCTTAGGTTGTTCAATAAATAGCTTTGAGAATTCCTAGTAAATTACACAAGTTTCATACATTGAATTTTCAATAAACAATTTACGGAATTCTTGCGCACATTTGTGATTTAATTTGTTCAAGTTTCTTTCATAAATTCGTGAATCAAGAGTGAAGAACGAATTTAGATCCTAATTAATTAATTACAGGAGTGTGTTAATTAATCAGCTTTCAATTAAATTTGTCCAGGAGTGGAAGTTTAAATGTTCTACACGTGAGTTTTGAGTGATATTTGAGAGTACCACTTAAAATCCACATCAATTTGGTATCATATTTCAGAGTTCTTTTCGGTCCATCATGGGGGAAGCTAATTTAACACAACTATTTTAAGACATGATGACTAAACTAGAAGTTATGGACGTGAGACAAAAGCAGGATAATGTCCGCGTTGATGTTTTGGCTTGTGAATTGCAACGAAAGTTTGATCCT
Organism: Suaeda aralocaspica; assembly: GCA_016808085.1. NCBI lineage: Eukaryota > Viridiplantae > Streptophyta > Magnoliopsida > Caryophyllales > Amaranthaceae > Suaeda > Suaeda aralocaspica. Next base: position 418,153 of record PYUH01000548.1, read on the forward strand.
CAATCTGTGCATTATTTTCGTGGGGATGATGATGATGATGAAGGTTATCGCTCGTCTTCTTCTTCTGACTCCCATAAAAAACGTCCCAAAATTAGGCCAAAATTTGATGATCGTGGCATTAAACTTGATAACTTCACTGGCCAAGCACTACAACAAAAATGACATTAGGTAACATTGAAGTGGGAACACTTTTTCAAAGGTAACATTTTAGTGTAACACTTTATAATATGTAACATTTTAAGGTAACACTTTAAAGTAACACTTTATAATGTATAACACTTCTATAGTAACACTCTTTAATTGGTAACACTTTAACGTAACACTTTATGGTACGTAACATTTCCATTGTAACACTTTTAAAAGGTAACACTTAGTTGGTAACACTTTTTGGTTAGTAACATTATTGGGACAATACGTACAATTACCTTGAAATACTCTCTTTATATATATTGCGATTTAACTTAATATAATCTAAAATTCTAATATCTTTAATTATGATTATGAAATAATTTTGCATAAATTCATTTTAAAAAATGTAATACCAATTAATTTGTACAAAAACCATACTAATACTAATAGTATAATAAATCCTTAAAATAAAAATCAATTATTAGCTTCTCACCCACAAAAAACTTTGTACAACAAATCCTTGAAATAACTCATACAAAAAACCGTCCCCCCTTTTTTTCTAAAAGATACACCACTCACCCTCATCATCTCTCACCCACAACTTCTCACTCTCATGCGTTCCTCACTCTCATCATTAGCTTCTCACCCACAATTTCGTTTCTCAAAATTCCGTCACTTCCTTCGTTTCTCAAAATATCTTTGACTACTTCGTTTCTAAAATTCTCCATTAATCAGCTGAAACTTGCTCACAATTACAAAACCCTATAACTTTTGGGGCAAATTCGAAACAATCGATTCAAGGTACGAAGATTTATTTGCTAATTTGTATGAATTTGTTTCTTCTAATCAATATTTACGTTCTTGATTATCCTTTCCTCTGATTTCCTTTCGCAATTAGTAATGTTTCTATCTCTTTTCTTGCGAATTTGGCCCCCTTTTTATTTATTTTTTATTTTTAATTTTATTTTCGTTTCTTCGTTATTGCATTTTGTATGTTGATTATATTATTTGAGTTTTGTGGGTTTTTGAGAAGATTGGATTTTGTGGGTTTCATCCTCTGAATTTTGTAGAGTTTTTTGATTTTTTTTTCATTATCCGTTTCTGAATGTGACATATTACTGAATGTTGGGAGGAGATTGAAAAAAATGAATGATACACCGCCTGAAGGGAATATTAGCGGAAATCAGAGAAGAGTAAGTGGAAGGCCGTCGTTCACGCACCGCCTGAAACTTGATTCTAATTGGCTGTTGTGGCTTGAAGTTGGTGGCAGCAGGTGACAAACAGACAATAACCCACCTCTGAAACTGAAACCTTTGTTTTCAGGAATGAAAACACCAATGCCCTGTGGAATACTTTCTCTATTTGTTCATGACTCATGAGCAATCACATTTGGAATGACGAAGAAATTAAGCTGGTTGCCAGGGGACGATATAAAGGTGTCGTGATTTATTTGCAATTTTATTTGCAACAGGTGATGATATAAAGTTATTTGCAATTTTATTTGCAACATGTGATGATATAAAGTTATTTGCAATTTTATTTGCAACAGGTGATGATATAAAGTTATTTGCAATTTTATTTCAATTTGAAACAATTTTATGCTATTAATTTGCAATCGACATAACTTTGCGCTCGGGTGTCCGAATGATACAATTTTCTTTCCAAATTGGTTATTTTTTCGAGCTCTACGTCGTGGCAAATTCCTGAAGGGGATTTGGCTAATTATTCTTTTTCCAAAAAAGCGTTCTAAGCACCCTTATTTTAGACAAAATACTATGTTAATAAAACATTGATTGGTTTAATTTAATTGTTTGATCGCTAATTTTCTTTAGTTGTATTATGTTTCTTTGACCGCATTTTCAACTTATCATTATTATTTGTATTGCTTTGTTTAGTTTGTCTTTTTGCTTGATTAGGGATGATTTAATTAGGGCTTAGTGGGTGATTTAGTGCAATTTGGTTGCTTGTTTAGGGTGATTTCAGGGCTAATTTGATATAGTTTTAATTTGATACAAGGCACATGGATAGGTTTCTTGGAGCTTTAGGACATATTTAGTGTAGTTTTTGAGTCTAAATTAGTGCAGCTATTGGTTGGTTTTCCATGGCTATTTTAGTTCTTATTTTTTGTGCTGTTTCGTGGCTATTTTGATTGGTCTAAGGCGGTGCCATTTGTGTGGTTGTCTTAGTGCTTCTTCTTGTTTCCTTTGTGCTATTATTTTTGTGCTTGTTCCATATCTATATTCTTATAAAAGCGCGGATCCGTTAACTGTGGATATAAACAGTTGAATAGTTGATTTCCTCTTGAAGATGGCGTCATGGCGTGGGCTCTACCTTAAGTCTCACGGATGGCTAACGCGTATCAACCAACTTTCTCCCTCCTCCTCATCTCAGCCATTCGTCTGTCCTTCCTTACTCTTCATCCTTTCCTTTCCTCTCCTCTATCTCTTTCTTCCGACAGTTTTATTGGATTAGGGTTTCAATATTTTACAACCCTTTTCTGTTTAATTAATTGTTTCCTTTTGAATCAATGCTGGTGATTTGTTGTTGGCTTGTCAGTTTAATGACGGTGAAGGAATTGCTTGATCTCTAACGTCGATTCAGCTTTGAAGGTAATTTTTGAATCTCTATTTGTTGACCGGTTTTCAACAGTCATTTAATTTAATTGCAACCCTTTTATGTGTTAAATCAATTGTTAACTTGATTTAGTTCAATTATCAGAATATGAATAATTTTGATAACTTTGTTTTGTTTGTTTAAATGGCAGCTGCTTAGCACAATCTATTGCACCCTTTGGCTTTAGTATGTTCAGGTAGTTTTTATTGTCTCTTAGATTTTCGGTGGTTAATTGAATGCTAATCCCTTTATTAGTACTCCGTATTTTTTGTAGTTTATCATCTCTTTCTTCATTTGTTATTTTTGGAAATCTGGAATTCTATTGGTGGGTAGTTATGCATTCAATTATGTACATGGTTTTGCTTCTTTGTGCATATTGAATCGGAGGATCGGATTAATCTGATCGATCAATGTATGGTTGTGTTTATGGTTTTTTTATTTTGTTTTTCGGATACTTTAACCTCTTTGCGACCCTTGTTTTTTATTCAGTCAAGGACTCAAGGATTGTTGTTTTAGGTGGGCTATATTGTCTGCCTATATTTTTCGTGACATATGTTCAGCCCTTTCTCTCTGTTGGTGTACTTTGATGTTTATGTTTGTGAAAGTTGTAAACTTTTTTTGCTTTTTTTGTTGTTGTTGTTGCCATTAGTATGGGTTTGTTCATGTTCTAGGGTTTTTATATTCTTTAATGATTAATGTTATAATTTTGATGTTTATTACTCAAATTTTGTTAGCAATTGTTAATTCTTTGCATGAGAAGTTGTTGATTTTCTAGAGTTGGAACAGTCTCACTGTTGGAACCCCTGAATGATCTTGACTCTCATGAACTTGTTTTCAAGTTTGATTTATGAAAGAGATTTTTTGAGACTATCTCTATTCTTACATATATGGCTTTAATAAGTTGGAATAATGTCTATAGGGTTGACAATTCCTTTCATTGAGTTCTTTGTCGCGTTCTAGCTTATACTTTCATTTCTCTAGAATACAGATCAGTTGTGGTTAAACTCTACTTCTGGAAAAACTAAGGACACACACTTGTCCTTGGAAGTGTTGGAAGCCTCTCAATATCATAGCCTAATTAACCCATATAATAATTTTAACTTGTATGATTATTGTACATCTATAAGGATGCATTACTTTCAACACCTAGATAACTACTTTCTCTTAGAGACCATGCCTAGCACAATGTTTGCAGATATTGAAATGGCTGATGTGTTCAGAAGACTCTCTTTTGCCTTAGTGCCTTGCCTTTTGGAGCTGTCCAATTGAGCTCAGGAAAAGCACTAGCTTCCCCTTTCCTTCACACTTCTTAGTGAGGTCTTTACATGATATTTTGCATTCATTCTGATTAGCAGCTATAGAAGCTACATTGCTTATTGATTTGTCCAGCAATAGTTCCCAACTGATATTTTAATGAGTTTCCTATATGGTTGCTAATTTTTACTGGATTTTCATGCTAAAAGCTGGAATTTTGTTTGCTAATATTGGTGTGATTATTATATATTAAAGAGTTTAACCTTTTTTTGGCTTTGATTTTAGTTTATTGTCGATGTTTAGTTGCTAAAGGCAACAACAAAAGCTATCTATTATTCTATTGTAGTTCTTTACTGCCTCTATACATTGAGAATGTAGATTATTTGAAGGTGAGTGTTGGGAAAATAATTCAATGAATATACTACTCTGTAATTTGATTGTGATTGAGGTTTTGATTTGAGTTTTTGGTTTTCAGTACTTGTGATCAACTGAAAGCCTCGAAGGTAAAATTAATGGAGTTACACTGTACGTTATACTTATCTCTTAATTTTTGGAAAGAAGGACATTGTTTGTATTTTATTGAAAAATAATTGGCCCTCTCTTCCTGTATGTTGCATGGATTTAATGCTGATAACTTCAGGGACAAGTGAGGGCTTCGAGCTTTTGGTTTGTTGGTTCTGATGGGGACATATGTAGGGACATATGAGCATGCATCTAAAGCTGAAAGACTCTAGGTTTACACGCTTCTTCTAATTCTGTGGTGCTAAGTAAACAGAATTATATATTCTCAGATCTTTGGAATTATATATGCTCTTTTCTTTGTTCTTTTACAAATTAATGTTTTGAGGTCGCATATCTTAGATATACATTGCATTATGGTAAATTTTCCTTCTCTTTGCTTTTCCCTTGCTAATTAGATTTCAGTTCTAATAAGTATATCAAATAGTTGAAATTGAGCTTGAGTGTTCAATTAGTTGAACATGTGAAAATTTGAAGCTCACTATACATCTGTCTTATTATAGGTTGCGGTCTTTAATGTTGTTTTAGGCTTCTTTATATGTGTTTTATGTGCTTCATTTTTGGGTTGTTGAGAGTTACTTAAGCTATAGTTTGCTGTTGCTTGCTACTGCATTCGTTGCAGGGCAACACTTCGGTGCTTGCTTTGATTTTTTGTAGTTTATTTGGTGCAGCAGTTTGTGCAGTGTGAATGTTGTGAGTTTTAGCCATCTATTAATAGATAATGCAATAGCTTATCTATTGCAAAAACATTGACGAAAACATTGACAATGTTGCAGGTCATTTTGGTATTACAAAAACATTGACAATGTTGCTCGAACATTTCTATTGGCCTAGAATGGTTGCAGATGTTGAAGCATTAATCTCACAGTGTGCTGTTTGTTAGAAAGCCAAGGCATCCTTCCATTAGGGATTCTACACACCATTGCCAGTGTCTCCTAGAACTGCAAGGCAAAATGATGCTATATATAATGGTCGTAGTTGACAAGTTTTCGAAGATGGCACATTTCATACCTTGTCACAAGACTGATGATGCTGTGAATGTTGCAGAATTGTATTTTCGAGACATTGTTAGGTTACATGGGGTGTCGAAAACAATTGTAAGTGACAGGGACACGAAATTCATGAGTTATTTCTGGAAATCATTGTGGGGTTTGATAGGCACGAAACTACTCTTCAGTACTTCTTATCATCCACAAACAGATGGTCAAAGTGAAGTCACAAACAGAACCTTAGGCTTTCTACTTCGTGGATTGGTAAGCAAGACACAAAAGGATTGAGACTTGAAGTTAGCTCATGCAGAGTTTGCTTATAATCGTTCACCTACATATGCAACTAAGCATTCCCCTTTTGAAGTTTATGGAGTCAATCCCAAGCTACCTATTGATTTCGTGGCTATTCCCAAAGGTGAGCTCATTCATAAAGATGCTTTAGCTAAAATTGAATATATGTAGAAGTTACATGCACGGGTTAGAGCAAGAACTGAGCATGTGAATGATATCTACAAGACAAGAGCTAACAAACATAAAGTCAAACACACATACAAGGAAGGTGATTTGGTATGGTTACATCTAAGAAAGGAAAGGTTTCCTAATCAAAGGAAGAACAAGCTAATGTCTACGTGTGCTGGACCATTCAAAATCGTGAGCAAGATAGGGGACAATGCATATAAACTCGAATTGCCAGGAGAATATGGTGTGCATGATAGGTTCAACATTGGTGATTTGTCTCCTTATGTTCCTGATGATCAACTTCGAGGTTTGAGGACAAACTCTTTTGAAGAAGAGGAGGATGATACGAAACAAAGTGATAACTTCGAAGGTTTGATAATGGTTTCTAAGAATGATGCAAGTATGGGGGAAATAATGGCTTATGGAGATTCAAGGCTTTTGGAATCTTCAAAGACATCATCATGGGTGTGTATGGTGACACACGAAAATACTTGATCATTGAAGCAAAGGAAATAATGGCGGAATTAGGGGAATAAGATGGTTATGCCTATGAGTTTTTCCCACTTCACTTGATTGGGTTTTCTTATTTTTAGGCATTGAATCTTTTATTTCTTGAAGTGTTTTAATCTTCACTTACAACCTTATACACATGGATAATAAATTCTTGAAGGTTTCTTAAAGATTTGAAGAAAAATCACAAAATTGCGCAAATTTGGACGAGGCTTGTGTGGCGTCAACTTTGACGATTTTTTGTGGATTTGGATAGATCATATTATTGTGTAAATCTGGTTGTAATTTGTTGATTATCTTGATTGGCAAGGTATGAATAGTTTTGTTAGGATATTTTTTGTTTAGATATAGTTTGTTAGAATTTGTTAGCAAGTTGCATGACATGCAGTGATGATGTGGTATTCTTATCTTGTGAGTCATGGATGAGTCACTAGATTAGGACAATTTTTTCCTATGTTATGCGTGTGTTTTACATTATTNTGTGTGTTTTTAGATTATATTTTTAGGATTTTGTTAATGATTATACCTTTAAATAATCTCAACATTAGTTTGTTAAAATTCATAATAGTGAATTCAATAAAAATTATTGGTTAAGTTTATTTGTTTTCTACATAACAAACTCAAAAACCGAAGGTGTGGGAAATTTTCGAGTGTGAGGAAATTTCGAACACTTTGAGAGTTGGTGCTTAGGCTTTAGACTCTTGTGAGGATAATTTTAAGAATTGAGGGTGCATAGCTTTAATCAATTCACAAATTTATTCGACCTAGATCGTTTTTCTTGGTGCTTAGCTTTAGAGAAAACCGAACTTGTTTTCTATCTTTGTGAGTGGCGATTTTTTCATCAATATTCACATCAACTTTTGGTGCTCTCGTTGAGAGGACATTAATCCTCAAGGTTATTGGTATAATCTCATTTTTGAAACAAGGGCTATCATGTCAGCTGATGAAGTAAATACTCCTAAGATCACTACTGAAGAATTGCACAAAGACATAGAGGAGTTGAAGGCTATGTTTGAGGCCACCATGAAGGATTTTGCCGAAAAATTGAAGTTACCTAGCAAGTCCAAGGGTGGAAGTAAAGGGGAGTCAGATTCTAGTTCTGATGATGAGCAAGCAAGCTCAAGAAGTGCACGTAAACCAAGAAAGCAATACTCATCAATTTCTAGTAATGAAGAACCTATAAATAGGCGCAAAAAGAATGATAGGCCTAATGATGATGATCGCAATCTTAAACTAGATATTCCTGAATTTAGTGGAAGTTTGGATCCTAAAAAGTTCCTGGATTGGCTAAGAAGGATTGAACGATTTTTCAAGTATAAGGAGTATATGATGATCGAAAATCATATAAGATTGCAGAACTAAAGTTGACTGGTTTAGCTAGTTTATGGCTTGAAGGTATGCAAAAGAAAAGAAAGAAGGATGGGAAGTCTAAGGTATCCACTTGGACGAAACTGAAGAAGGAGATGAGGAGACGTTTTGTTCCTCATGATTACGAGTAACGCAACTTTATATAGATGCATACTTTAAAGCAAGATTTAAAATCAGTTGAAGAATATACATCTGAATTCCTCAACTTGATCACCATCTACGATCTAGAAGAAAAGGAGGATCATCAAGTTGCTCGTTATGTTGCTGGCTTGGATGAAAGAATAAGAGAAAAGGTGGAATTACAACCTCACTGGACTTTTGATGAAGTTTTTAAGGTTGCATATAGGGTGGAGAAGCAATTTTCGAAAAAAACAGTTACTTTTTCGAAACCCTTTGTGAAGAAGGAAGGTGCCGGTGTTGGTGTTCCTTATAAACAAAATTTCGATTCCACTTCGAAACCTCCTCTGTATATAAAGGATAAAGGCTCTGCTATGAAGCCTCCAAACCTTGATCAACGTACATGCTTCAAGTGCAAAGGTAAAGGTCATATCCAGAAAGATTGTCCACATTCAAGAGTTCATACTACTCGAAATTGGGCAGATGATGAAAACTTTGAAGAAGAGGAGAATGAACGTCAACAACAAGAAGATGGCGTGAATTATGATACACAGGAAGAGGAGATTGAAGAGATTACTCCTGAGGTGAATGGCCAGAGTTTAGTTCTTCGAAGGGTTTTGCAATCCAAAGTTCCGCCAACTGCAGAGAACCAGAGGGATAAGACTTTCATCACCAGGTGCAATGTTCTGGGAAGATTGTGTGATCTAATAATTGATTCAGGTAGTTGCACTAATGTGGACTCTACTGTATTGATCAACAAACTGGAGATTCCTACCACTGAACATCCTCAACCTTATAAGTTACATTGGCTCAGTAACAGAAGTGATGTCAAGGTTATTAAACAAGCTCTGGTTAGTTTTAAGATTGGAAATTTCGATGATCAAGTGCTTTGTGATGTATGTTTTATGGATGCATGCCATATATTGCTTGGAAGACCGTGGAAGTATGATAGATTTGTACAGTTTGATGGTAGAACAAATATATACATCATTAGAAAACAAGCACAAGGAAAACCAGTTGCGTTGAAACCTTTGGACGGCTCAAAATTTTCGAAGGATGTGAGCAATATAAAAGGTGTTTTGTTGATTGATGAGAAAGCTATGGTGCAAGAGGTGAAGAATTGTGAGAAGTTCTATTTGTTAATGGCAAAGGAAGTGTAAGAGAAAGCAACGAGCATCCCTCGTGAGTTGCGTCCCTTATTGCACAAATTTCAAGACATATTACCTGATGAATTGCCACCAGGGTTGCCACCCATCAGAGGAATTGAACATCAGATTGACTTAGTTCCTAGAGCTCAGATTCCTAATAAACCAGCTTACAGGTGCAATCCAGAAGAAACTAAAGAGATTCAACGCTAGATTGAAGAATTGATGGCAAGAGGGTATGTCAGGGAGAGTATGAGTCCATGTGCAGTACCAACATTGATTGTTCCTAAGAAGGATGGATCATGGAGAATGTGCATTGATTCTAGAGCTGTGAACAACATCACCATAAAATACAGGTTTCCTATTCCTCGCCTAGATGATTTATTGGATGAATTGTTTGGCTCACAAGTGTTTACTAAGATTGATTTGAGGAGTGGTTACCATCAAATTTGAATGAAAGAGGGCGATGAGTGGAAAACAGGATTCAAAACTAAACTAGGACTCTATGAATGGTTAGTTATGCCTTTTGGTCTTACTAACGCCCCTAGTACTTTTATGAGATTGATGAATGAAGTTTTGAAACCTTTCATTGGGAAGTTTGTGGTTGTCTACTTGGATGATATACTCGTGTATAGTGCAAGTGTGGGAGATCATTTACAGCATCTAAGAGAAGTATTCGAAACTTTGAGAAAGTAGAAGTTGTATGCTAAGCTCAAAAAGTGCTCGTTCATGGTCTCTAGTGTGACGTTTCTAGGATACATTGTTTCTAAGGATGGTGTTTCAGTTGATCCTTCGAAAGTAGAAGCTTTTAAATTATGGCCTGTTCCGAAATCTGTGACTGAGGTGCGTGCTTTTCAGAGTTTAGCTATAGAAGATTTGTGAAGAATTTCTCTTCTATAGTAGCTCCTATGACCGGGTGTATCAAAAAGAACAAGTAGAAGTTAGAGTGGACTAAAGATGCGCAAGGCATTCGAATTGGTGAAGAAATTGCTTTGTCAAGCTCCTATTTTAGCTTTACTAGACTTTTCAAAACCTTTTGAAGTTGAGACAGATGCTAGTGGCGTGGGGACTGGTGCAGTGTTGGTTCAAGGTAAGCGGCCTATAGCTTATTTCAGTGAAAAATTGAATGGAAGGTTGAACTACTCTACCTATGACAAGGAATTCTATGCTATTGTTCGAGCATTGGATCACTGGAGTCATTATCTGCGTCCAAGTCACTTTGTATTGCATTCTGATCATGAGGCTCTGCAGCTTATCAATGGCCAACATAAACACAATCCAAGACAAGCTAAGTGGGTTGAATTTTTGCAGTCTTTTCACTTTTAATCAAAGCACAAAGAAGGTAAATCTAATATATGGTTGCTGATGCTCTATCATGGAAGTATGCTTTAATTGGTGTTCTTAATTTGAAATTGCTTGGTTTGGATTTATTTACACAGTATTACGAGCAAGATAGAGATTTCGGTCCTATCTATTCACAACTTATGAAGGGATCAATGAGGTCTTATGTGCTACATGATGGGTTCTTATTCAAAGGGAATCTACTTTGCATCCCTAAGTGCAGTATTCGTGAATTGCTCGTCAGAGAGGCGCATGGGGGTGGAATTGCAGGTCATTTTGGTATTACAAAAACATTGACAATGTTGGAGGAACATTTCTATTGGCCTAGAATGATTGCAGATGTTGAAGCACTAATATGACAGTGTGTTGTTTGTCAGAAAGCCAAGGCATCCTTCCATCAGGGATTCTACACACCATTGCCAGTGCCAGAAGCCCCTTGGGATGATATTTCTATGGATTTTATAGTTGGTTTGCCTAGAACTGCAAGGCAAAAGGATGCTATAATGGTTGAGGTTGACAGGTTTTCGAATATGGGCCATTACTTTACGTTCAGCTAGCACTAAAAAGGCTACTCCCTAGAAACCATCAGTTGCCCTCGTGCGGTTAATAACATGCGCTCATTTCATACCTTGTCACAAGACTGATGATGCTGTGAATGTTGCAGAATCGTATTTTCGAGACATTGTTAAGTTACATGGGGTGCCGAAAAAAATTGTAAGTGATAGGGACACAAAATTCATGAGTTATTTCTGGAAATCATTGTGGTGTTTGATAGGCACGAAACTGCTCTTCAGTACTTCTTATCATCCACAAACAGATGGTCAAACTGAAGTCACAAACAGAACCTTAGGCGTTCTACATCGTGGATTGGTAAGCAAGACACAAAAGGATTGACACTTGAAGTTAGCTCATGCAGAGTTTGCATATAATTGTTCACCTACATATGCAACTAAGCATTCCCTTTTTGAAGTTGTTTATGGAGTCAATCCCAAGCTACCTATTGATTTTGTGGCTATTCCCAAAGGTGAGCTGGTTCATAAAGATGCTTTAGCTAAAATTGAATATATATAGAAGTTACATGCACAGGTTAGAGCAAGAATTGAGCATGTGAATGATATCTACAAGACAAGAGCTAACAAACATAAAGTTATACACACATACAAGGAAGGTGATTTGGTATGGTTACACCTAAGAAAGGAAAGGTTTCCTAATCAAAGGAAGAACGAGCTAATGTCTACGTGTGATGGACCATTCAAAATCGTGAGCAAGATAGGGGACAATACATATAAACTCGAATTGCCAGGAGAATATGGTGTGCATGATAGGTTCAACATTGGTGATTTGTCTCCTTATGTTCCTGATGATCAACTTCGAGGTTTGAGGACAAACTCTTTTGAAGAAGAGGAGGATGATACGAAACAAAGTGATAACTTCGAAGGTTTGATAATGGCTTCTAAGAATGATGCAAGTATGGGGGAAATAATGGCTTATGGAGATTCAAGGCTTTTGGAATCTTCAAAGACATCATCATGGGTGTGTATGGTGACACACGAAAATACTTGATCATTGAAGCAAAGGAAAGAATGGCGGAATTAGGGGAATAAGATGGTTTTGCCTATGAGTTTTTCCCACTTCACTTGATTGGGTTTTCTCATTTTTAGGCATTGAATCTTTTATTTCTTGAAGTGTCTTAATCTTCACTTACAACCTTATACACATGGATAATAAATTCTTGAAGGTTTCTTAAAGATTTGAAGAAAAATCACAAAATTGCGCAAATTTGGACGAGGCTTGTGTGGCGTCAACTTTGACGATTTTTTGTGGATTTGGGTAGATCATATTATTGTGTAAATCTGGCTGTAATTTGTTGATTATCTTGATTGGCAAGGTATGAATAGTTTTGTTAGGATATTTTTTGTTTAGATATAGTTTGTTAGGATTTGTTAGCAAGTTGCATGACATGCAGTGATGATGTGGTATTCTTATCTTGTGAGTCATGGATGAGTCACTAGATTAGGACAATTTTTTCCTATGTTATGCGTGTGTTTTACATTATTTTTTTAGGATTTTGTTAATGATTATACCTTTAAATAATCTCAACATTAGTTTGTAAAAATTCAGAATAGTGAATTCAATAAAAATTATTGTTTAAGTTTATTTGTTTTCTACATAACAAACTAAAAAACCGAAGGTGTGGGAAATTTTCGAGTGAATATGATCTACCGAAATCTACAGAAAATCGCCCAAAATTCACGCCACAAGCAAGGATCAAGTTTTGCGCCATTTTTGAGATTTTCCTTGAAATATTCAAGAAACCTTTCAAGATTCAATCTTTTAATCAAGAAGCCTTCAAGAAGTAATTTTCCATGTGTTTAAGGCTGTAAATGAAGATTAAGACCGTCCAACAAATGAAAGACTCAATGCCTAAAATGAGAAAAATTAAACCCTATGAAGTGAAATGGGATAAAAACTCATAGGCAAATCCAACTTATTCCTCTTGTCAACCCTCTTACCTTGATTTACATGCCACTCCTAGATATGTGTAACCATGCAAACGCAAATCCCAACCCTGGATGCACCCATTAGACTTGAATCTCCATAAGCAATCAATTCCCTCATGGTTGCACCCTTGTTAGCAGCTTCAATCAAACCTTTGAAGTTATGATCCATATTTGTATCATCCTCCTCTTCTTCAAAAGAGTTTGTCTTCATACCTTGAAGTTGATCATCAGAAACATAAGGACTTAAATCACCAATGTTAAACGTAGCATGGACTCCATATTCACCTGGAAATTCAAGCTGATAAGCATTGTCGCCAATCTTCTTCAACACCTCGAATGGACCATCACACCTAGGCATAAGCTTGTTTTTGCGTTTATTTAGGTGTAGCCAAACCAAGTCTCCCTCCTTGAATGAATGTTGATGAAGATTCTTATTCGCACGAGCGTTGTATTTCTCGTTCACCTTCTCAATCCTAGCCCCGACCTGCGCATGAAGCTTCTGCATTTACTCAATTTTCGCCAAAGCATCCTTGTGCACCAATTCACCCTTTGGAATATCAATATGATCAACAGGTAACTTAAGATTCACCCCGTAAACAACCTCAAATGGCGAGTGTTTATTAGCAAAAGTAGGTGACCTATTATAGGCAAACTCTGCATGTGCAAGATTTAAATCCCAATCTTTCTGAGTCTTGCTCACCAAAGCACGCAATAATACACCCAATGTTCTATTTGTGACTTCTGTTTGCCCATCAGTTTGAGGATGATATGATGTACTAAAGAGTATTTTCGTGCCCAAAAGCTTCCAAAGTGACTTCCAAAAGTAGATCATGAATTTTGTATCCCTATCACTCACGATGGTTTTCGGAATTCCATGAAGCTTCACAATGTCTCTAAAATACAGGTCTGCAACAATCATAGCATTATCTGTTTTATGGAAAGGTGTAAAGTGAGCCATCTTCGAAAATCTATCTACCACAACCATGATAGAATCCTTGATTCTTGCAGTTCTAGGTAAGCCCACAATAAAATCCATGGAGACATCTTCCCAAGGACCTTCAGGAACAGGCAATGGTGTGTAATGAACTTGATGAAAAGAAGCTTTTGACAATTGACAGATTGCACATTGAGATATGATAGCTTCAACGTCAACAATCATCTTAGACCAATAAAAGCGTTCTTGTAACATGGTTAGAATTTTAGTAATGCCAAAATGCCCTGCTAACCCTCCATCATGCGCTTCTCTAACAAATAATTCTTTAATTGAACACTTAGGCACACACAATTGATTACCTTTAAATAAGAACCCATCATGCATCACATAAGAGCCCATTACACCCTTGCTCATTTGTTGCAATATAGGACCGAAATTGTCATCATGCATGCTCATAGTATGGTTTGATCATATCTAGGCCAAGTATCTTGCAATTCAACACACTAATAAGAGCATACCTTCGTGAGAGAGCATCTGCAACAACATTAGACTTGCCTTCTTTGTACTTATATAAAAGGTGAAAAGATTATAGGAATTATACCCACTTGGCATGTCTAGGATTTAACTTCTGCTAGCCATTAATATGCTTCAATGATTCATGATCAGAATGTAGAATGAAGTGATGAGGTCTTAGATAATGACTCCAATGATCAAGAGCTCTAACAATTGCATAAAACTCTTTTTCATAAGTAGAATAGTTCAACCTTGCTCCATTCAATTTCTCTCTAAAGTAAGCAATAGACCTCTTCCCTTGAACCAATACTGCTCCAATCCCCAGATTACTTGCATCAATTTCAACTTCAAAAGGTCTTGAAAAGTCAGGTAATGCAAGAATAGATGTGTTGCATAGCATCTCCTTAATCCTCTCAAAGGCTTTTTGCACCTCTTTTGTCCACTCAAAAGGCTTATCTTTTTTATGCACTCAGTCATAGGAGCTACAATAGATGAGAAGTTCTTCACAAATCTCCTATAGAATGAAGCTAATCCATGAAAAGCACAAACCTCAGTGGCATTAGTTGGAGTAGGCATACCCCAAAAATGTGACACTAGGTACCATGAAACCTTTGTTGCTAGGTACCATGATTGCTAATCCATGATTGCTGCTACCTTTGTTTGATCTACAGAAACTCCATCTTGTGAGACCACATACCCCAAAAACGTGACACTAGGTACCATGAAATAGCATTTTTCAAGCTTCCCATAAAGTTTTTGTTGCCTTAATGTTTCGAAAACACTCCTTAGATGTTGTAGATGATCTTCATTGCTTCTACTATAAACCAGAATGTCATCTAAGTAAAGAACAACAAACTTTCCAAGATATGGCTTCAATACCTCATTCATGAGCCTCATGAAAGTACTAGGTGCATTAGTAAGACCAAAAGGCATAACCAACCATTCATAGAGCCCGAACTTAGTCTTGAAAGCTGTTTTCCACTCATCACCCTCTCTCATGCGAATTTGATGATACCCACTCCTAAGATCAATCTTGGTAAACACATTAGAGCCATATAACTCATCAAGCAAATCATCTAACCTTGGAATTGGGAATCTATATTTGATGGTGATGTTGTTGACTGCTCTTGAATCAATGCACATTCTCTAAGTACTATCCTTCTTAGGAACAATTAAAGTAGGAAGGTACTACACAAGGACTCATGCTCTCCCTCACGTATCCACGTTCCATTAGTTCTTCTATTTGCCTTTGAATCTCCTTGTTTTCCTCTGGATTACATCTATAGGCTGGTTTGTTTGGAATTTGAGCCCCAGGAATAAGATCAATTTGGTGTTCAATGCCTCTTATATGTGGTAATCGTGGTGGTAGATCATTAGGAAACACATCTTCATATTCATGCAACAAAGGCTTTAAAATTGATGGAATTGATGAGGAACCTTCTTGTACTTCCGTAGCCATGAGAACAAAGACCCGATTAAAAGAATTTAATTCCCTTTCCACCTCTTTTACACTCATAAAAAACGCCCCTCTTTTATTCTCCATAGTCTCTTATTTTTGAACCTTCACAACTTTCAATGGATTCAATGCAATAGACTTGCCATTGGCGTGCTTTTTGATGACATAGACATTAGTTCTACCATTATATTGAACAAAACTATCATATTTCCACGGTCTCCCAAGCAGTATATGGCACGCATCCATAGGGAAAACATCACACAACACACTATCCTCAAATTGCGCAATTTTGAATGATATTAAAGCTTGTTTAGTTACCTTAACATCACTAGTATTGCTTAGCCAATGAAGCTTGTAAGGATGAGGATGATTATGAGTAGGATAGCTGAGCTTTTGAATCAACAAAGTAGACACCACATTCGTGTAACTACCACCATCAATGATCACATCACAAAGTTTACCCTGAACTACACACCTTGTCATTAAGATCTTGTCTCTTTGGCTTTCCTCCAAGGGCGTGGGTTTGGTTTGTAAAACCCTTCTCAACACCAAAGCTTGGCCATGAGTCTCAGGATCAACCTGCTCCATATCATCACTACTTTTATCCTCTTGCTCAATGTTATCTTCCTCCCCTTCTTCATTAATTACATCTAGATATGCTTCTTCAATCTCCCTTGTCTTGTAACTGTGATGACTCTTGAACTAGGACAATTTCGTTGCACATAACCATATCCTTGGCACTTAAAACATTTCCTTTTGTCATCAGGAATTGATGAGAATTTGGTAGGAGTAATGACCCTTGGCTTATCTCCACCTTCAACCCTAGGCTTAGTGTTTTGCGCAAACACCACCTCTTTCTCCTTCTTGGATTCGTAACTTTTGAAGAAAGTCTTGGACTTTTTCGAGTGTCCTTGCTTTTCAACTCTCAAGGCTACCTTGCAAATTTCATCAAAAGTCTAATAGGGTTGTAATTCTACTTTCTCCTTGATAGATTCATCAAGCCCTACAACAAATCTAGCCACCTTGTGATCCTCCTTTTCTTTAATATCACATATGATGACAATCTTCTCAAACTCATTGATGTATTCTTCAACACGTTTTGAGTTTTGTTTCAAAGCATGCATCTTTAGGAAGTTGTTTTGTTCATATTCATGAGAAACAAATCGTTTCCTCAACTCTTTTTTCAATTTGCGCCAAGAGGTGATCTTGGATCTCCCTTCTTTCCTTCTCTTCCTTTGCAAGCCTTCATACCAAAGACTAGCATAAGATGATAGCTTTAATTCTGCCACTTTAAAGACCTTAGAATCATCATACTCTTTATAATTGAACACCCTTTCAGTTCTCCTCAACCAATCAAGAAAAACTTCAGGATCCAAACTTCAATTGAACTCAGGAACGTCCAATATCAAATTTCAGTCATCATCCCTTGGTTTGTCTCGTTTTTTGTGCCTTTTTCTATCATCTTAATCACTTGAACTTGACTCTATGATCTTCCTAGCCTTACGTGTGCCCCTAGTAGAATCATCATCACTAGAACTTGAACTAGACTCATCAAGATTGTTCGATTTTTTTGCGCTTTTAGACTTGTTTCCCACAAATTGCATAAGTTCCTCCAACATGTTGCATAATTCTTTGATCTCATTGTCCTTTTGAACGTCTCTATATTGATCATGAGGAATTCCCTGCTTGTTTTTTTTATAGATTGCTCATCTGCCATAGCTAATTTTGCTTGAGTGTTGATCGTTTTAACCTCTCAACGAGAGCACCAAAGTTGAGGTGAATTTTCGTATGAATCAAAAACTCACAAGGGTAGAGAACTAAAATTACGAATTCCTAAAGGCCTAGCAACCAAAATTCACAATTTTAGGTTGATTAATTAGTCTTTGATTAAAGCCTAAGCACCCTCATAGCCACTAAATAATCTGCACAAGAGTCTAAAGGAAAAATCCACCAACTCCAATTTTCGGTATTTTGTTTTCTAAGTAAACAAAACAAAACTTTATTTCATTAATCACATCTGAATTGTTACAAACTAATGTTGAGATTATTTATAATCATAATCAACAACAAAATCCTAACATAACAAGCTAAAAACACATGGACAAAGCTAAGGAAAATTGTCCCCTAAGTGACTCAACAATGATTCACAAGATAAGATGCCACATCAGCACTGCATGTCATTCTCATCTTCCAAACAAACTCTAACAAACTATATCTAAATAAAATATCCTAACAAACTTTCTAATACCTTTCTAAACAAGATAATCAACAAATTACAACCAGATTTACACAAAAATATGATCTACCCAAATCTATAGAAAATCGCCCAAAATTCACGCCACAAGCAAGGATCAAGTTTTGCGCAATTTTTGAGATTTTCCTTCAAATCTTCAAGAAACCTTTCAAGATTCAATCTTTTAATCAAGAAACCTTCAAGAAGTCATTTTCCATGTGTTTAAGGCTGTAAATGAAGATTAAGACCGTCCAAGAAATGAAAGACTCAATGCCTAAAATGAGAAAAACCCTATCAAGTGAAATGTGATAAAAAACTCATAGGCAAAACCAATTTATTCCCCTTATCAACCCTTTTGCCTTGATTTGCGTGCCACACCTAGATATGTTTGACCATGCACACGCAAATTCCAACCCTGGATGCACCCATTAGACTTGAATCTCCATAAGCAATCAATTCTCCCATGGTTGCACCCTTGTTAGCAGCTTCAATCAAACCTTCGAAGTTGTTATCCATATTTATATCACGTATGTGGGGAGGACGGTGGTGCCGTGGTGGAAGAGGAGGAGGAGGTGATGGAAGAGTGAATGAGGTTTTTGATTTCGTCGATGTTGGATTGTGATTTGTGAAAATGAGTTTAAGGGGATTGTGTTGTTGGTGTTTAACTGTTTTGATTTGATTGGATCTAAAGCAAGAAGTGGAGAGAGAGAGAGGTGGTAAATGATAAATTACAAACAACCACACCCAACTTCACTAAAAAAATAAAAAATAATTAAATAAATAAATAAATAAAAATAAAAGATAAATGTATATAGGTAACTAGTTTAACAAGTCACCGACCAATCAGTCAAAAAATGGAAACTGGTTTTTGAAGTTGGGCCTAAAAATGAATAATTCAAAGTTGGGTCTTTTATTAGGTGAATGACCAAAGTTTGGATTATTTTCATCAATTTTTCCTAATAAAAATAGTAACACATGAAATAATAAGCTATAATAGTTTTTAACACACCAAAATAATATATAATGATCCTAAGACATGAACCTATTGTTGTAAGGTCAAATCATAATATTTAGGAAGGTTTTAAGGAGTTTTTAGGAAACTTTACAAATATGCCATTTTTAGAAAATTATCAAAAATTATCGAAAATTAAGTGATTTGCAAAAAAGAAAAATTAAAATAAAGTATGGAATTGAATAGAGACCATATAACGAAGGTTTTGGACAACTTTCCAATGTAAATAGTTAGTTTATAGTTGTTGTAGCAGTTAGCCAATGTGGTTTTAATTTAAGTTTCGATTTTTTCCTATGTAGAAGAATTTGAGTTAAGTGTCTTCTAGAAGTAGTGGTGGATCACTGTTATAATACAAGGTACATAAGTACTAAAGGCAATTATGTAAATAGGGTTCATGCTAGATTTGTTTGATTTCCATGCTATGTTTTATAGATATAAAAGTTGATGCATTGTTGACTCAAAATGACTTGCATGAGAAGTTATGTTAGCATGATTGTATAAAATGTATTTTGTTTATCAAGTTGACATTACGTATTCATAGTACCATTATTACATCATTGTAATTGAAATGTTGAATATTTTAAAAGTTTTGACTAGTAGTCAATAAAGGAAGGAAAAACAGTTTAAGTTGATTACTTAATCAATAAGAAAGGTAGTTCGTGAATTTTTATTCACATGTTAATATAAGCAATGAGCAAAAGTTAGCCACTCACAGTTAATGTGTGGAAAAGGAAAGTTTAGTTAAATAAAGGATACACAAAAATTAAAATTGGAATCACCTTATAATCAAGATAATTAATATGGTGTTCTTTGTTGCCATGTATGATCTTACGTGATTTTTGTGTGAGTCATAACAATTGTCAAACCTGTTAAACACGTAAAGTGAAAGAGGGTTCTCACCAAAACTCTTGCAACATATATACCTTAAGTATGAACAATGGGTGGGGAGTTATGGGTATAGTTACTGTAACTTCTAATTGGGGTACAAGACGTTGTACTCTTTTAAATTTTTAAATGCGCTGGAATTCTGTCACTTTATGTGACATAGGTAATACCTTCTTGGAGTTGCTCCCAAGTTGGTGCCTAATAGGGCGATTGTCAAAGAAATGAAATCCGTTCGATGCGAAATCCAAAGAGTTAAGTATAATAATTTTAAATTTTGTGAGTCTATGTACAGGTACGTAGTGATGACAATGGTAAGAAGTGTGTGTTGTTTGTTCTTCTTTTTAATTGTCAAACATGTTTTTGCATAGTCTCTAGTATTTATGTACTCAGCTTTGCTGATTGTGTGTGTTTTGTGTGCGTGGCTTTGCCTTTGACTTGTCCCTTCAACGACCCATTTCGATGGCGAGTAGTTGTATGAGAATAAAGAGAAGGCTACAGGTACAAGTGGGCATAGTCAATGATGATGGGTTTGAGTGATGAGCGTTTGCATTGTAGTTTTCTTTGCTTGTATGAACTTGTTATTTATTTTTTATTGTTGACTTTTGAAAATTTTGAAGTGTAAAGTTTATTTGGTTTTGAAGGGCCGTTAATGCGGTTCCAAATTGTAATAAAGATTTATTTTTAATTTTGTTTGAGAGTTCTTTGGAGTTTTTAATTGATTTTGAATTAGAAAGACTTCCGCTGTCGTACTTTGATAAAAATTGTAGCCGTTATCACGGTGGCGGTAATACTTTGGTTTTTCCTAGTTAAGTAGGAAGTATTTTTGTTATTATTTTATCTACTTTATTTAAAACATATTTTCGGAAAATAACAAGGAGAAAGATAAGAAATTCCAGGGTGTTAAAAGTGGTATCAGAGCTTAGTTTTCGAAATAAAACAAGTTATTATTTTTGGTACCCTAAATTTTATTTTGGGAAAAAGAAGTTTCTTATTTTAGGTGGTTACGAAAACGGAAATTTTTTTAAAAATAGTAACTTCCAAAAATAGAAGTTTTGAAAAATACAAAATTTTAAATTATTTATATGTGCAGGTATGCAAGGATTTAAGGTATGTCATTATGTGTTCTTGCTTTCCTAACATGTGGTGAGATTGGGTAGGAAGTTTGGGCATGTAGGATAGAATTTATTTTTTTTCCTTCATCCATTTAACTGAATGTTTGAACGTGTTGTTTACATGGATAGTTATGTGTAGAAGAAATTGTTTGCCTGATCGTCCACCTTACTTGGAGATAAAGGTGAAGTTCGATGACTTTCATTTCGTTGGAAGACTACCAAATTTTACTAAGTATAGGGATCGAAATGTTCAATGGGCTTGTAATTGGAGTTACTGAGAAGAGTATATTTAAAAGAAGGAGCAAGAGTTTCTAAAGTCAAATGCAGGCAAGGAGTCCCCACCCACACCAGTCCAAATGATCAAGAGAATGCTGCAATGAGTGAAAATGAAGCTGCTTCTGGTTCTCCAGGTTGTGAGTCAAAAGATAGTTCGTGCTATGAGTTTGAGGATCCAAATCCAGTGATGCCAGTGTTTGTGGACTTAGTGACCGATTCTGAGCAAGAAGAAGGAAATGAACTTGATTTCGAAGAGGACATGGTTGATGATACTGAGGAAGATTCGGAGGATGAAGTTGAAGATGACATTGAAGATGATCTTGAGTTTATGCCTGAGAAATATGTGATGTCTAGGGACAAGCATGATAATGTTAATGTTTAAAATTCTTTGATAGGAATAGAGTTTAGCTTAAACTTATGTTGTCTAGTGTTGTTAATGTTTAGAGGACGTTGGACCTTTTAGATTGTTATTTTCTTTTGAGAATAAGTGGAAATAAGCCATGAGAAACTTTTAGAAAACTAAGCATTTGAAAACTCTTATTGGAATAAAGGAATAAAATGAGTTCGCTTTTATAAAATTGTGTATCAAGTGGAGCGAAACCAAGGGAAATTTTTTTATTATGTGCTTCATTTTACTTGAATGTTGTGTAAACAATCAAAATTAAGTGAATCAAGCGCTCTAAAGGAATGGGAATTTCCTTTATGGGACGAATTGAAAAAGTGCTTTCATGTTGTATTATATGTTTTGTATTGTTCTAACTTAGAGTTAGACATAGTTTAATAAAAAGGTCTATTCCTCTACAGGAGAAATAGGATGGCTAAGCGTAACAACAATCAGCTGAATGATGTAGTGAGACAATCAACAATTGTAGCTCAACAGTTAGCAGCTAGAGGAAATGGTAATGGAGGCGACCCCGCTGGAGAGCTTTTCAAGAAAATTGCTCAAAGCAGGCCACCTACATACCATGGAGAACCCAATCTAACTATTCTAGAGGAATGGCTGAGAGCGTTCAACAAGCTGTTTGGTGCGGTTGAGTATCTAGAAAAATCCAAGGTAAACCATGTTGTTTACTACCTAAGGGATGAAGCGGATCTTTGGTGGTCACAAAATGAAGCCGTGATCAGGGCGTTGTTAGGATTCAATTGGACTGTTTTTCAGGAACAGATTCGCAACAAGTTCTACCCTGTGCTCCTTCAAAAGTAGAGGGCTGATGAGTTTTTGGAGCTTAAGATGGGGATGGAGTATGTCGGTGACTGCATACTACTCAAAGTTTATAGAGTTTTCTAGGTTTGCTAAGAGAGGGTTGCCCATAGGTATTCAGATGCAACTAGCCGGGCAATTTTCTGAGTCGTTGGATGAGTTATATGTTAGGGCTGCACACTTGTATGCCTTGGACCAAAAGAAGAAGGAGATGCTGAAAGAAGGTGAGATGAGGGAGAAAAGAAAGGATGATGGAGGAAACTTTAACCAACAAGGGAATCAAGGTGGATTTAAGAAGCCTCGTTTCAACAACAACTTTCAGGGGAAGCATGCAAATGGTAAGGGGAATAGGGTGCAGAAAGCTAATCAAGGAGGTTGTGTGTACTTTTGCAAGAGGTGTGCTAACAATCATCCAGGCAAGGACTGTGCTGGGAATCCACTAACTTGCCGTTTGTGTAATAAGCTCGAACATCGTGGGTATGAGTGTTTCTCCAAGGGTAAGGGAAAGGAAGGAAAAGGGTCACAATTCAAAGGAAAATTCAACAGGAGGTCAGCAGAAGGGTTTCCAAGGAAATATTGGAGGAAAGGTAATGCAACAAGCCGGGAATAACATAAGTGGCAATGGAGGAGGCCAGGCTAAGACCTCAAATGCTGGAAAGCTGAATGTGATGGCACGAAGTGAAGCGGATGCTAGTCAGGATGTGATTACTGGTACTTTCTCTGTTCACTCTTTTCCTGTTAAAGTTTTGTTCAATTCTGGTGCAACATATTCTTTTGTATCCACAAAAATTTTGGGAAAGTTAATGCCTGTTTTAGGAAAATTAGATTGAACAAGGCTGTCCCATACCTCTCAAAAATATACCGAACAACTCAAACTAGTATAGCTAGGGAAGTAGGGATCGAATCCTCAGGGAAGCGATTAAACTCAATTAGTTCTAAAAAGTCTAAACTGTGTAAGGGGCCTTTGTGGAAAGTTCTGTAAAGACTACTAAAGCTAAGAAAACAACGACCAAAACTAATTAAATGACGGGAAATTTATGAGTTAAACAATTATAATAGAAACTTAGGGCAGTTGGTTCACTATGATCAATCAACAAACTCATAAAACACTCATTAATCAATTCATTGGCATTCATTGAACTAGGGCTCACTAATTCTCTCGAACTTAGACTCCCACAAAACTCCTTTATCGGCTCTCGCTCGTATAAATTCGCTTTTGCCTATTATTCAGTGGTCTAATTGTGGTAATCTTACCTCTCGGCCTCGATTTCGACAATTACCTAACTCACAACTAAATCTGGCCACAATTTAATTGCAATCGATAGAA
Organism: Suaeda aralocaspica; assembly: GCA_016808085.1. Lineage (NCBI taxonomy): Eukaryota > Viridiplantae > Streptophyta > Magnoliopsida > Caryophyllales > Amaranthaceae > Suaeda > Suaeda aralocaspica. The sequence continues at coordinate 442,047 of PYUH01000548.1, forward strand.
TTCAATAACAAGAATTCAATTAAAAGCCAAGAACTAATTAGAAACATAAATTAAATTCACACCATGATCATAGATCTCCTAACCCTAGAGAAAAAGACTACTCACTCATAATTAAGGGAACAAAAACAAAATCAAAATTAAACAACGTGATCATTAACAAAAACTAATTAAAACTAGAATTAAAACTAAATTAATTACTAATAAAACTAAATTAAGAATCAAAAGAGCAAAACTAATTAATCTAAACTAAAAACTAAGAAACTAAAGAGATTCATGAAATAAAGGAATTGAAAAGCATAAGGAAAGAAATTACCAAAATAATGATGAAATTGCATTAGTTGAAAGCTTGAATTGTTGAACAAAGTAATCAATACTAAAATTCTAGAGAGAATAATGAATTTTGGATTCCTAGGTCTAAAAAATATGATAAAAACTAGTTAGGGTCGTGCCCCCTTTACATAGAGTATATGTAGGAATTGGGTTTTTAATTAATTAAAACCCACGAGCAAAAACCGCACGGAAGGAAAAATCGGAGCCACAACGCCTTCACCTGCGCCCTCATAGAAGGAATTGGATTCCTTCCCTGCGCCCGCAACCCCTGTGGTTTACCAATTCCGAAGCTGCTGATCTATGTTGCGGGCGCATAGAGCATTAGTAACTTTGAAGGCTGCGCCCGCATGGAATTTGCATGCCTATATTTTGACGATCTTGCTTATTTCTTCGCTCGATTCTTCGAATCTCGTTCGTGACTTTTCGTGACTTGGCATGCATCCCGAGACAAGTGCTTTTTGACTCGTTTTAGCTTCTAGTTACTTCATAACTCTCTATTACGCTCCTAAAACATATAAAACAAAACTGAAAACATGCGTAATAACCGAAAGAGTATAAAATAACCGTAAAATAAGACGCTAAAACCGTCCCAAAACATAACTTAACATCGAAAGACGATATTTAATCAAAACAAGGCCACAAACTTAACTATTTAGCACAAGAATCAACCGAAAATGAGGAAAAAACACAACATAAAACACGTATATCAAATTCCCCCAAACCAAACCTTTGCTCGTCCCGAGCAAAACACAACGAAATTGACTACACCCCATAAAAACAAAATAAGCATCATAACTCAAGAGAACATCCGAAGACACATGGATCAAAGCCGGCCAATTAAGCATCCAATTACCGTCCTTCCTAAATACGGGTCAAACAAAACCAACCAAGCAAGTTTAATGAATCGATGACTAGAGTAGCTCACGGGTTGTCACTCCACACAATTAATGATGAGCTTATAACAATGAAGCTCTAACCCTCACCTCCCAACCAAATATGGAATGCAATGCAAAATGTGTTTAAATGCAATTGTAAGAACCCGAAACCCACATCTCACACCTCAAGCAAGTGTTTGAGGGTATCCACTCATCCTAGATGTCAACTCGGAATGCAATTAATACTCTACGACCTTGACAAAGGATTCACTTCACAATAACCATAGCATGTGCACGAAGATCAAAAAGGACTTTTATAAGCTTGTAACGTAACTAGGGTGATGGGTAGGATAAAATTTGGGATAATGTGGTGGAATGCGGGGTATACGCATATAAAATCAAGGAAAACCTTCAACATTCTCCAACATCCAATTCAACCAAAACTAACCAAACTTTTCTTTATTTTTCACATCAACACCATACTTCTCATAATTCAATCATCAACCACTACTTCACAAACTTTAAACTTCTTTCTTTTTATTTCATCTCCTTTTTTTTCAACTTTATTATGCTTTCATAAATTTTTTTGTTCACTTTATTTTTCATGCATAATAAAACACAGTTTCATGACTCTTAATGATTTGTTTTTGTTTAAAATTCAATAAACAATAAACATAATCATCACACATACATAACTAGGCCATGAGTAAACTATGACTTTTTAACTACAACAACCTGGACATTGGTATGCAGAGCCTTATATGTGAAACTTCATAATTTAACTTTTAACAATAACATTTCCAACTATTTCACCATCAATCCTACATAACATCCTTCAAAACTTTATTTTAACAACACCACAACTACATCAACTCCCCCAAACCAAGTTTGGGCATATAATGCATTATGTAGCAAGGCTAATAGGCTTGTAATGTGGCTAAAAATACAAATGAAAGGGATAAAAGCTCAAAAAATGGGATCAAGGGAAAATATATCAAAGTAGGAAATGAAACTCTGAGGCTCAAAAGAAGAAATGAAGGCCTTTAATCATGCGCAGCATACACAAAATCCACAATTAAAGTTACTAGAATCGAAAGTCAAACCCAAGATCATAATTGCACCAGGAACTAAGCACACATGAAAGGAAAATAAGAATGAATTTATATTCAAAAGTGGCTCAAATCCTCCCGTTAACACAGTTCAAGTCCAAGACCCAAGCAAGGTTGAGAAAAGTTGACCAATAAAAGGAAATTAAGCAATCAAATTCAAGTCATAGCCAACTAATCACACATGTGGATCCATCCGCAGTCAAGAGTTATAAAGTTTTCAACATAAGCACAAGTGGTACACAAGTTGTTAATTCCAACAATAAAACTCAACTGGGACACGAATAATCCGTTAAGCCAATTTTCTCTAAAATTAAACCTAAGAAAGCAGTATAATCTTTTTGGTCACATGTAAACTCCCATTCCTAACGAATGGTACAAACCATGCAACAGTCCTAAGAAAGCAATAAAACTAAACTAAGAAAGCGATTAAAACTAACTAAGCGCACAAAACAAAACAAAAGAGAGGTTGGAATGATCTAACCAAACCGGTATCAATTCCTAACAAGAGTCCAACTAACTACTGAATCAATAATACATCCCGCTCATAATAAATCCTGAAAAGGAAAAGAAACAAACCAATCTCCAGAGAAAAAGGTAAATATAAAAGGAAAAAGAAAAAGAAAAAAAACAAAGCAAAAATTAAAAAAAACTAAGCAAAAATATACAAAAATACATAAATCCTCCCCCCAAACCAAATTTTGTCCCGTCCCTGGACAAATAACCATGCAAACCATAGGAAGGAGGGGAAGCCAAGCTCTACTGACCGGGTCCCCAGTACCTAGGATAGTACTGGTCATAAAACGACTGGTACGGATAAGAGGTGGGCTCGGTGCTGGGATCATATGCAGGTGGCCAGTTAGGATGGTTCGGGAATCCTTGAACCGTCCCAGCTGCAACATTGCTCGTGTGCTGCCTCCACTGGACTCTCTATAGCAAGTCAACATCCGAACGGAGTCCTCTAAGTGAATGATCTATCCTGTCGAAGCGCTGCTGGTTATAGAGATGCATGTCATCAAATCGGTTCATCAGGGGAGTCATGTCGAATAGGGAGGAGGAGTGACCGGCATAGCTATGTCGTGGTGGCTCAGGTCGTGGTTGAGCTGGTGGACGCTGGGGCTGGCCGCTTGCTTGCTGGATCAGGTTGACCATCTGCACGGCCCTCTTCTCTGAATCTTCCCTCTCCTGTAGTGGGATGTTGTCAGGTGGGATCCTCCAAGGGTTCTGGCCGTCTGGATGCTCCTGGTAGGTGAGTCTAACATAGGCATTAGGCAGGTAGCACCATGAAATTTCCCGAACACACCAAACAAACCTCTCTTTGTGCCCTCTCTGATAATGTCTAAGGAAGTTAGCAGCTCTCAGGGCAGTCGTGTTAAGGTAGGGGTTTTCCTCGATCGGATTTAGCTGGTGGATCTGCTCAGTATGACCTAGAGTGTGGGCCAACCATGTGATCATGCCACCTATATAGATAGTGACGGTGTTAGTAATCCCCTCTACATTTCAGCAAAACCACGAGCTAGAAAAAACCCAAAGTTATAATGGAGAGGTTGTCTGGCATATCCCTCTATCACCATCAACAATTGTCTGATCTCATCAAGGTAAACTTGACCTAACTCTGCTCTAGAAAATAGGCAGTAAACCACAAACCTCAAGAAGTACCAAAGGGCAGGATGCTGGACCTCTGATGTTTTGGCAATGGTAGAAGTGAAGGTGGAGCTGCCATCAGTAATTCTCTCCCACCAAGCTCCCTAAAAATACGATCCCCACTCATGCTCAGCTGTAGACCATACTGCATTTTCGGGGTTCCATAGAAACCTCTCATTTAGTTCATCAACAACCATCTCATAGTGCTGTCCGAAGATGGTGAAGCTGATGTGTGTCTTTCTTTCAGCATTAGGAGTCTCCTGGGAAATATGGAAGTGGTAACTGGATAGGAACTCCGATCCAAGGTGAGCTCTCAATATGTGTGTGGGACCTACTTGGTTTTTCCATCAGGACTGGGCATGGTAGCGTTGATCCAATTTCCCCATCCAATCCGGTAAGTCATTCTCATCACTTGATCGGTAATACCAAGCTTGTCACATGTTTCTTTGTGGAAGAACCGTGTGGATCTGATTGTTCTTTTGGAAAGCTTATCAAGACGTTTCTGCCTTTCCTGACGGTTCCGAGGTGGTGTTCTGGAGGATGATGGATGCTTTCCCTTGGAAGTTGAAGAGGATGCCCCGGTTTTTTGAGACTTCTTGGGGCCTCCACCAAGTAATTTGCCAATTGATTTCCTCATGATCCTACAAAACATATGCAGGAAAAACAGGAATTAGCATTCCATTAAAGCAAGTCTCGAAACCAAAATCATGCCAATCATGAAAGCATAAAGAATAATGGGATGTGAAAGCATGATCAAAGAAAACAATTAAGGCATTGTAGTCATCGTACAATCAAAGTTACAAACAAGGTTTTGCGGAAATTTCGGCATGACCCGTTTGTAAATGCAACTAACCCAATGAAAACTGCAAAGTTCTAATCAACTAAAGCCAAGAGCGCAACCAAAAACATTCAAACTTAAGCATTACTTGCATACTATGCCTCCAAAACCAACATGTCCAAGCTCATATTTATAAAAAAGCACCAAATGGAACACCAAAAACCAAATTCCACCATAATATGAATTCAACCATTGAACAATTAATGCCTTAAAAACATCCAAACAACTTCAATGAGACTTTAAGAGCAAGTAGAAATGACTAGTTAAGATAAGTAGCAACTACTAACCAATTTATAAGCATAAAGTTCAATATGAAAGTTGCTAGTGAAAATTCATGAGCAAAGCTAGAATTCTAAGTAAGCAATGAAGTAATCCAAAGCATGATTTTAAGCATTCTAAAGACTTTAAGGAATTTAACTAGTTAACACTCCTAATTAACAACAACTTCATGAGCAATCATCAAAAATTTCATGGAAATCTTACTCAACAATATAGCACAAAAACTTCCAATTACTTATAATTAACAATCTCTAAACATGATAAGGAAGCATAAAAAAAACTATTAAGCACTCACGAACAACAACAATCAAGTTTAGAATGATCAATTAAATTCGTAATAAAATTGTCCAAAAAATGAACATTCATGAAAACTTCATAAAAATTGGATAAAAAGGAAGTTATACCTTAGTAGATGATAATAGAGCAAGAAATTTGAAGAAGCAACCCAAAAATCCAGCCCAAAATTAGTTCGAATTTTCAAGCCCTAGGTTATGCAATTCGTGATTTTTTTCCAAATTTTAACTCCAAGATGTTGTTTAGAGTAGTGAGAGGAGTGTTATGTTAAAATTTGAAGTGATTTGGAGTAGTATGGAGGGAGTTACGGTGATTTGAAGTTGAAGGTTATTGGGGTTTTAATGGTGTGAGATAGGAAGAAGAAGATAGATTGAGAATTTAGGAAATTAAAAGATGAAATAAAAAAATAATGATAAGAAGATATACTAATAATAGTAATAATAATAATAATAATAATAATAATAATAATAATAATAATAATAATAATAATAATAATAATAATAATAATACTAATATAATACTCATAATACTCATAATAAATAAGATACTAATAATCCTCAATAATAATAAATAATTTTGAGGGGGGGGGTGGGGCGAAACACATAAAAGCACACTTAGATTATTAAGCCCCACGCAAAAAAAAGAAAGAAAAAAAATACGGACAACTGCAGAGGCAGCCATACTCGGTATCGACCTCCCACTGTTGCAGAACTCGGCTGGAATAGTCTTTTAAGGACAGGCTATCGCACACCTCTAAAAAATAACCGAACAACTCTAACTAATATAGCCAGGGAAGTAGGGATCGAATCCTCAGGGAGGCTATTAAACTCTACTAATTCTAAAAAGCCTAAAGTGTGTAAGGGGCCTTGGTGGAAATTTCGGTCAATGACTACTAAAACTAAGAAGACTAGAAAAGAAACTAGGGAAACGACGAGAAATTATTAATTAAACTCTATTAATGGAAACCTAGGGCTATCGGTTCACTATGATCAATCAATAAACTCAATTAACGCTCACTAATCAATTCATTGGCATTCATTGAACTAGGGCTCACTAATTCTCTCGAACTTAGACTCCCTCAAAACTCCTTTACCGGCTCTCGCTCGCATCAATCCGTTTTTGCCTATTATTAGTGGTCTAATTGTGGTAATCTTAACTCTCGGCCTCGATTTCGACAATAGCCTAACTTACAACTAAATCTGGCCTCAATTTAATTGCAATCAATATAATTCAATAATAGGAATTCAATTAAAAGCCAAAAACTAATTAAAAACATAAATTAAATGCACACCATGATCATAGATCCCCTAACTCTAGAGAAAAAGACTACTCACTCATAATTAAGGGAACAAAAACAAAATTAAACAACGTGATCATGAACAAAAACTAATTAAAACTAGAATTAAAACTAAATTAATTACTAATAAAACTAAATTAAGAATCAAAAGAGCAAAACTAATTAATCTAAACTAAAAACTAAGAAACTAAAGAGATTCATGAAATTAAAGGAATTGAAAAGCATAAGGAAAGAAATTACCAAAATAATATGAAATTGCATTAATTGAAAGCTTGAATTGTTGAACAAATTAATCAATACTAAAATTCTAGAGAGAATAATGAATTTTGGATTCCTGGGTCTAAAAAATATGATAAAAACTAGTTAGGGTCGTGCCCCCTTTACATAGAGTATATATAGGAATTGGGTTTTTAATTAATTAAAACCCACGAGCAAAAACCACACGGAAGCAAAAATCGGAGCCACAACGCGTTCACCTGCGCCCGCATAGAAGGAATTGGATTTCTTCCTTGTGCCCGCAGCCCTTGTGTTTTGCAAATTCTGAAGCTGCTGATCTATGTTGCGGACGCATAGAGCATTAGTAACTTTGAAGGCTGCGCCCGTATAGAATTTGCATGCCTATATTTTGACGATCTTGCTTATTTCTTCGCTCGATTCTTCGAATCTCCTTCGTGACTTTTTGTGACTTGGCACGCATCCTGAGGTAAGTGCTTTTTGACTCGTTTTAGCTTCTAATGACTTCATAACTCTCTATTACGCTCCTGAAACATGTAAAATAAAACTTAAAACCACGCGTAATAACCGAAAGAGTATAAAATAACCGTAAAATGTTCTAAAAGCCAACTAAAGATGTTAAAACCGTCCCAAAACATAAATTAACATCGAAAGACGATAATTAATCAAAACAAGGCCACAAACTTAACAATTTAGCACAAGAATCAACCGTAAATGAGGGAAAAACACAGCATAAAACACGTATATCACGAACCTAGTCATAAACTGGGAAAATGTCACTTCATGGTTGAAGAGGGCATAGTACTTGGCCATGTCATCTCAAAACGTGGCATTGTGATTGAGGTAATTGAACGGTTACCCCCTTCTGTAAATGTCAAGGGGGTGAGAAGTTTTTTGGGGCATGCGGGTTTTTACCACCGCTTCATCAAAGATTTCTCTAAAGTCGCTAAACCCCTCACTCAGCTCCTCCTTAAGGATGCCCTGTTTGAGTTCAGCCAACCCCATCTTTGAACCATCTAGGGTCACTGTTCCAGAATTCCACCTCCATGAATTCTGGAAGGAAATTAGTGGCTTCGATAGGTTCCATTATACCACTTCGTTGGCCAATCACAGCCACCAACCGAGTTTGAGGCTTTTGCATCGGTTGTTTGGTACCTCTATCTTCTCAAACAAGATTTGGGGAAGATAAACCAAATTAAGCTTTGTTGCTTTTACATGGCAGCTAAGCCAAACTTGACCGGACGCCTTAATACCGGTTGGATGTTTGTTAAGCACTGTGGAGAAATTGTCTTCAAACCCCACATGAAAGAAGAAATAGGTTTGGGTGGGTATATTACCCTTATAGCTAGAAAACTAGGATACTCCCACTACTTCCATGCACTACAAACGGTGAATGGCGATCTATTGTTTGACTTAGACTCGTTCACTTCCGCTTGGTTCGTGCATGAGACTTCTAGGTTGGATCGAGTGAGTTGGTAAGTAAATAGGCGACACCACTGCTATTTGCCTAACCCATCACTCACCACGTTCGAAAAGGAATTCCCGCAATAACAACAACAACAGGAGCGTGAACTGGCATCGATTCAAACCAATGCCATGTATCACTATCACGTTTCCTTAGGCCATTTTAACCCTTATCTCACCTACCCACACCGCCCACCTTAGGAAGGACCGGTCCCGGGTTGGTAAAATGGTCAACCCACTTAGCCCTACTTCCTCACTCGCTCCGAGCCGGTTTACAACTTCCAAGTTTCTGGAGGTTGTGATCCCCGAGGAGATCCTAGTGTGCCTGGAAATTCTTGGCCATAAGAATATACAGGGGGATGGGTTCCCTACCCTTCTTACCCTTTTGAGTTTAGCAACTACCCTGACTGACCATGCTATGATTGGCCACCATATACCGACGCTAGTAGCCCTGACGTTGATCCCATCTATAATTTTAGGCAAGACCCTCATTCTTCTTGAGCATTGAGTCGATTATCATATCCTAGCTTTGGGGAGGAGTCCACTAGTGTCGTTGTATGCTTTTAGAGGGTATACACGAAGGGTATGTAGTTGAGTCATTTTGGTTTCATTTGTTGTTTGTTGTTTTGTGTTGTTTGTTGTTTTGTAGATTGGAAGAGAGAGAGTTGGTTTCTTTTTCGAGGATGTTTGATTGTGGTACTAGGAGGGAAGTGGACGCTAGATTTGGGTTTGTTGATAATTTTTCCTACATGATGATGATGATATGATTATGAGCGTTTTTTGTACTTTTTGATCCCTTCATTAGTTTGATATTGTATGATGATGATGATGATGATGATGATGATTTTGTTTGATTTAAGATTTTGATTGTTGGTTGTTAATAGTACTTTGCTCTCATTTTGGAAAATCCAAATTATTCTTTCTTCACCCCTCTTTCCCTAAAAATCCAAATTATTCTTTCGTTACCCTTCTTCCCTTAAAATCCAAATGCATTTTAACTTTTAGTGTACAACATGTAGTTTATTTTTGTAATTTATTTTCTTCTATTATTCTTCCTCAATTTATTTTTAGAGCATTTAATTTATTTACCGCATGCATTCAAAATGAAAAGTCCAAAAAAAATTTTCTTTTTATGTCTTGTTGGTTAGTTTTAGGATTAGATCCCTGTGATGTAAAAAGAGACTATTAGCTTAGATTTTCCCTTTCTCATGAACTTCAAATCCTAAAACACTTTAGAAAGGTAGTTCTCAATTTTTGAATTCTTTAGTAATTAGGCCATGTTAGATAAATGTTTGAACTTGTGTAGTGAATATCGTTTTCTCAACTCCTTTGGCTCTACCAAAACACCGCATGAATGATCGTCTTTGAACCTTGGTGAGATTTTGAGCCTTCATGCATTTATATACCATCACCTTGGTCTCATTTTCTTTATTGGGCGGTTGATAATTGCCTTGTTGTGGATACCTAGGTCGATAATTTGCCTTGTGATTTTGGGAATCGTGCCTACTTTGCTCTCGGTTATATGATCATGGCCCTCATTTTGTATATTTTGTTTTTAGAATCCAACTCTTATTAGGTTTGTTTATTTTCTTTTATTTCCAAATATGTACATATTCTTTGTTCCCCTTTTTGTGCTTTGACCCTTGATCACCAACCGACAAATAAACCTTGGCTTTCAACCATTGTCACCTATGTAGTTAGTGAAGCTTGTCATCGTTCTTGTCCTCTTGTAAAACTCGTTATGCTATTCAAATGAAGAAAAAAAGAACAAAAAAGAAAAAAAAAGGAAAAGCAAAAACAAAGTTATATAGTAGATTGGAGTAAAAAAAAGAAAAGAGTAAAGAAATTCCATTAAGGATTATCTTTTAAAATGATGAAACGTCATACGTGTATGTTGTCCTATTCCTATTAGGATGGTTTTTGAGTTACAAAATACATCTTCGAGTCAAATTTTTCCACTTCTATTCTTCATATTCATTCATTTATAAGTGGAAAATCGAGTTTTGTTGTGTTTGTGGTCTTATTTCATTGTAAAAAGTTTGTAAAGTTCGTTATTGAGTTGTAAATGCTTCACTTAGGTTTTCCTCCTCAAAATAACCAAATTTTCCAACTTCCAACTTACCTCAACCCCCATTACAACCCTCAAGTCTATATGAGGCCGAGATGCAAAGTTCAAGGTTACTTGATTAATAAAGTCTCTTGGCAAGCATATTGAGAGGGTATTTTACGCAAGATGTGAGTGATTAACCTCTTCTTATCTCATCTATGCTCTTGTTTCTTTTATAAACTCCCTCAAGGAGTATTCCGTACGATCATTGCATATTATGGAGTATATGATGTATTATTAGTTGAAACTCACAAGTTCACTTTACTCTACTTAGGTTGCTATTTGAAGTACTTCTTGACAACTATGCTTCCTTTACTTTCCTTGGTGTTAAGATTTAGTTCATTTTTTGTGAGTTTGTTTAAATCTTTGTTAATCGTTTCCCTGAGGGATTCATCTTTCTCTTCCCGTTCTTCAATGTAGTGTATATTTGTTTACTTTTTCCATAGTTTTCTTAGTTAGTTTAGTTAGTTTTCTCTCCCTTTTTTCTCAGTTTTTCCTTGTTTATATAGTTTTTATTCTCTTTCCCCTTTCCCACATATTTTAGCTTATTATTCCTTGTATTACTCAATTTTGTGTTTTATCTCATTTTTGTAGGATTTCCCGGCTGATTTGGAAATCGAGACATTACATGAAATAGGAGGAGCAGTATGTTTTGCGGAGATTTGGGTTGGTTTGATCAAAGTTTAAAGCTTTTGTTCAAGATCCTTTCGGCTTTTGCTCAAGGTTCAAACTTGCGATATCGCTAACTTGATTTAGCGACGTGGGAAGGCTATGAGAGGTGCTTGGTAACTCATATTCACAAATAAAATCAGAGAAAAGCCACTGCCTCAAACAAGGAAGGAAAGGAAAACAGGGGGTAGCGCCCGCTAGGCTACAGGAGCGCCCACTACCCTAGCCTAGCGCCCGTTATCTTCTTGTAGCGCCCGCTACCCCATGCTCTGGAGAATTTTAGCTTTCCCTTCTTCAACTAGCCCACTTGCTTTGGGTTTTAAACCTTAGTATATATATATATATATATTTTTTTTCAGCTATAAATGACATAAAGAAAATAGTTGGAGATAGCTAGAACAAGTAGAAGATAATTACACTTACATTTTGCTCTCTAGATTAATCGTATTCAATTTGTTTAGTGATTAGTTCTTTATCAATTTCATAAGTTGTAATTCAATCTCATTTAATTCTATTCAAAGTTGTTCAAGTATTTTGGGTTCATGTTCTTGGTTTCTTGGGTTGATTTTCAAGCTTCTTAGCCTTTGTTCTTGGTTGATAATCTTGTATTGGGGCATAATTGGAGTAAAGCTTCAAGGTTCTTTAATTACAAGTATTCAAGCTTCATAGTACATTTCTAACTCATCTTCAATTACCATTTCAAATTACATATTGTGTAGCAATCTTCTTTACTTTGAAGTGTTTTTCATAAAGCTCTTTATTAAGTGAAACTTGTCTATGATCTTAATTTGCATTATTTCAAGTTCATAAGCTTTCTTTATCAAGTTAAACTTGTCCTTGTTCTTTTGCTTACATTATTCCAAGTTCATAATCTTTCTCGTCAAGTTAATCTTGTCCTTGCACTATTGTTTTTTGTCTTAATTATTCTCAAGATTATACCTTGTCCTTGCCTTGATTACTATTATTGCTTTTGTAGTTTGATTACATCACTTGCATAACTTATTTCTTTGTAATAATATTGATAATCAAACAAAGCTCTTTCCCATTTTATAAAATTTTTTAATTAGTTTATAAATCCATTCTCATAACTTACTTCTTTCTTATAATTTGTAATCATGAATAAATTTATGTGTTTAAATAGTAAAACGTGTAGTGAGTAGTTTTTTTAGTGCTAAGGTGTGGGTGAAACCCTCACCTCCTTTATGACATAAGTAGGTTCTTAGTAAAAACCAAGCTTGGGGGTGACTAGAGTCGTTACATTGGGTTGGTTTTAAATCACGTAATCTTTGACTTGCATCCATAGATATCGTCTTAGGTTCCTCATCGAAGGATCGAGGGATGAAGTTGAGTGAAGACTCCCCGTGTTTGATTAGTTTGAAAACCATGAAAATAGGTGTTCGAGTTAAGGGACGTTACTAGTCTTCGTGAAAAAGTTCTTAGGAGCCGTTTTATGTACACGCCATGAGAATAGGTCGTGTTCATAGTTCCGCTCTTCATGCAAGATCGAGAGAGTAGACATGACACTTAGAACGACTTCCCTTTGACATTACCCTCTACGTTTGGTTTAACCTAGGAATCCGCGTCTTCGTGTAAGAAGTGAGCGGTGTATCCCTTACATTATTCGTCTTTATTTCTTAAAATCAAATCAAAATGAATCAACATTAGTGACAATCTTTCTTCTAAAATAAAACCGACTTAAAGTTACTCCTTAGATCGCCTTAGTGTAAAGACCTTTATCTCGTGGGATTCGATCCTTACTAGTAGCCTAGTGAACCTTGTATGGTTTATCTTTGGTAGCCACTTTGACAAGCTATTAGTGATGGGTAGGGTTAATTTGGGATAATGTGGTGGAATGCGGGGTATACACATATAAAACCAAGGAAAATCATCAACAACTTCAACAATTATTAACATTCTCCAACATCCAATTAAACCAAACCAAACCAAACTTTTGTTTATTTTTCACGTCAACACCATACTTCACAAACTCCAAACTTCTTTCTTTTTATTTCATCCTTTTCTTTCTCTTTATTATACTTTTATAATTATTTTTCTTTACTTTTCATGTATAATAAATCTTAGTTTCACGACTCTTAATGAATTTTTTTTGCTTATAAACTTAATAAACAATAAACATAATCGTCACACGTTCATAACTAGGCCATAAATAAAATATAACTTTTTAATTAACTACAACAGCCTAGACATTGGTATGCAGAGCCTTAAATGTGAAACTTTATAATTAAACAACTTTTAACAATAACATTTCTAACTATTTCATCATCAGTCCTCCATAACAACCTTCAAAAGTTACTTTAACAACATCACAACCACTTCAACTCCCCCAAACCAAGTTTGGGCATATAATAAATTATGTAGCAAGGCTAATAAGGCTTGTAATGTAGCTAAAAATACAAATGAAAGGGATAAAAGCTCAAAAAATGGGATCAAGGGAAAATATATCAAAGTAGGAAATGAAACTCTGAGGCTCAAAAGAAGAAATGAAGGCCTTTAATCATGCGCAGCATACACAAAATCCACAATTAAAGTTACTAGAATCCAATGTCAAACCCAAGATCATAATTGCACCAGGAACTAAGCACACTTGAAAGAAAAATATGTGTAAAATTATATGCAAAAGCGGCTCAAATCCTCCCGTTAACACAGTTTAAGTCCAAGACCCAAGTAATGTTGAAAGAGTTGACCAATAAAAGGAAATCAAGCAATTAAATTCAAGTCATAGCCAACAAATCACACATGTGGATCCATCCGCAGCCAAGAGTTATAAAGTTTCAAAGATAAGCACAAGGGGTACAGAAGTAATCAATTCCAACAATAAAACTTAAGCTGGGACACGAACAATCCATTTAAAAAACTCTCTCTAAAATTAAACCTAAGAAAAACAGTACAATCTTTTTGGTCACATGTAAACTCCCATTCCTAACAAATGGTACAAACCATGCAACAGTACTAAGAAAGCAATAAAACTAAGCTAGGAAAGCAATTAAAGGTAACTAAACACACCAAACCAAACAAAAGAGAAGGAGAAGTTGGAATGGTCTAACCAAATCATTATCAATTCCTAACAGGAGTCCCATTAAGTACTGAATCAATAATGCATCCTGCTTGAAATAAATCCTGAAAAAAGAAAGGAACAACCCAATCTCCAAAGAAAGAGGGTAAAAACAAGAAAAATAAAATAAAATAAGATAGTAAAAAAACTAAGCAAAAATACCAATATATACATAAAAGAAACCCTCTCCCCAAACCAAATTTAGTCCTGTCCTGGGATAAATAACCATGAAAAACAGAGAAAGGAGGTGAAGCCAAGCTCTACTGACCGGGTCCCTAGTACCTAGGATAGTGCTGGTCATAAAACGGCTGATAAGGGTAGGAGGTAGGCTTGGTGCTAGGGTCATATGTGGGTGGCCAGTTGGGATGGTTTGGGAAGACTTCAACTGTCCCAGCCTCTACATTGCTCATGTGCTCTCTCCACTGTACTCGCTGTAGTAAATCAACATCGGAACGGAGTCCTCTAAGTGAATGATCAACCCTGTTAAATCTCTGCTGGTTATAAAGATGCATATCATTGAGTCGGTTCATCAGGGGAATCATATCGAAGGTGGAGGAGGAACGACCATCATAGCTATGTCTCAGGGGCTCAAGTCTTGGTGGGGCTGGATGACGCTGGGGTTAGCCGCTTGTCTGCTGAATCAGGTTGACCATCTGAACTGCTCTCTTTCCAAAGTCTAACCTCTCCTGTAGTGGGACGTTGTCAGGTGGAATCCTCCAAGGGTTTTGTCTGTCTGGGTGCTCCTGATATGTAAGACTAACATAGGAATTAGGCAAATAACACCATGAGATTTCCCGAACACACCAAACAAGTCTCTCTCTATGCCCCCTCTGATAATGTCTTAGAAAGTTTGCAGCTCGGAGGGCAGTAATGTCGAGGTAGGGGTTCTCCTCGATTGAGTTCAGCTGGTATAACTAATAGCCTTTTTATGAGCTTTGAGCACAGTTAATAACCTTTCAATTTGACTATCAGTAAGCTTGGAACTAACTATGACTGGATACATCTTATCATCATCTTGAAAAGCATATTTCAAATTAGGGGGAAGGGGTTTCATTTCAAGTTGTGTTACCTCCTTGACAGTGCATGATTGTTGAGGCAACGAATGGTGCCTTTAGCTTTCCTCTAGAGTCATCTTCTCACTATTCAATTCAAGGCCTATGGCATCAATTTCTGAATCTCCTTCACCTACATTAGCATCCAAACATAAAAGGGCCTCTAGAGGATCCTTTTTAAGGGATCGAGGCAGGTCATCCAAAACAATCTCATTAATAATATCGATCCTGTAGAATGACTGCTCTATCAACGGGTTTTTCATTGGATTGTTAAGATTAAATGTTACTTTATCATCTCCTACAGAAAGGGTTAAACTTCCATTTTTAACATCAATGACGGCACCTGAAATATGTAAGAAAGGTCTACCAAGAATAATAGGGATGTGAGCATCATCATCAATATCTAAAACAACAAAATCAACAAGAATAAAGAATTTTCCAAATCTAACAGGCACATCTTCTATAACACCTTTAGGGTATTTCATATTTCTATCCGCCATCTGCAAAGTAACATTAGTAACTTTTAGCTCTCCCATGTCAAGCTTCCTGCAAATTGATAAGGGCATAACACTGACACTAGCTCCTAAACCACATAGTGCCTTATCAATAAACAAAGGACCTATATTACATGGAATTGAAAAAATGCCCGGATCCTTCAACTTAGGAGGAGATTTATTTTGAAGGATCGCACTGCACTCCTCGGTGAGTGCAACCGTCTCTGTTACATTCAACTCACGTTTCCTGCTAAAAATATCTGTCAAAAATCTAGTGTAAGTAGGAACTTGAGTAATTAAATCAGTGAAAGGTACAATAACTTGCAAATTATTAACAATTTCAAGAAATTTTCGAAAGTGATTATCATTCTTACTCCTAGTCACCCTATTCGGAAAGGGCAACGACACCTTTGAGGGAGGGATGATATCAGTAACTGAATCAACTGCTGGAGCTTGCTTTTTTGATGCTTCTTTCTCCTTTGAGGCTTCATTCACCTTTTCTACAGTTACTTCCGCAAGGTCTTCAATGACAACCGAACTAGTCCTCTTCGTTCTATCTGCAGCATTGTTAGCATCATCATTAGGCATGCTAGGACCTTCATAGTAAGTACCGCTCCGTTTTACAATGGAGTTGCAATGATCACGAGGTGGATTGCTTGATGGAGCAGGTTGAGGAGGAAGTTGGCCTCGTTGCCTTTGAGCTGATGATTGAGCAATTTGTGCTACTTGAGTTTCCAATTGTTGATTATGGGTCTGCATAGCTTCCATGCTTTCTGCATCTACATCATCATATTCTTCAGTTCCGAAAACTCATTGTTAGTTGGCTGTGTAGGTGCTGGAGGTGGTGGCCTACTGAAACCCGGTGGTTGAGGTGGAGAAAATCGTTGAACCTGCTGTTGTTGTGGTGCGAAATGCGGTTGCTGCGGGTTTTAAACATTGCCAGTATTGTTGTAGGAGAAGTATGGATGATCCTTCCAACCCGAATTGTATGTGTTGGAGAATGGGTTATTCCTATAAGCTTGAAATGCACATACTTGCTCCATAGAACTATGGCATGTTTGAATACTATGCCCGAAAGACCCGCATAAATCACAGAAGACATCAATAGCTCCCGAAAGTGCAGCCATTGCAGCTACCGTCAATGGATTAGAGGATGGTGTGTTGATCTTGTCTAGCTTCTCATGGATTGCATTGATTTGTGAAGCCAAACTCTCATATTTGTCATCTACCACATGTTCTCCTCCTCTCTTAGCATGTCCTCTAGGATTACCGAATTGAGAATTATGAATGGCGATCTCCTCAATCAAGTCATGTGCAACATTATTTCTTGGTTATGAATCGACCACTAGCAGCAGAATCAAGCAGTGTTCTACTCTCATTACCCATACCATTGTAGAAAGATTGCCCTGAAAACCACTTCTTAAGACCATGATGAGGGCACATTCTCAACAACTCCTTAAATATCTCCCATGCATCATAAAGCGTTTCATCGGTTTCTTGGTTGAAATTCGTAATTTTACTACTAAGTTGTGCAGTTCTCTCCGGAGGATAGTACTTCCTTTGAAAAGCAAGAGCCAATTCATCCCAAATATTGATAGCATCCATGTTTAGACCATTTAACCAAGAACGAGCCTTGTCCTTCAATGAGGGAACATCATACGTCGTATATAATCCTGAGTTACACCAGCTTGCTTAATTGTATTGCAGTACTGAATAAAGTTATTCAAATGCAAATTCGGATCTTCTTTCAATGTTCCTGCAAATTGATTTCTTTCTACCATATTCACCAAAGCTGGCTTCAATTCAAAATTTAGAACCTCTGTATTAGGAACTCGATAACAACCTCCCACTGCTGCAGAACACGACTGAGAATAATCTTTTAAGGACCTTAGTGGTGGTGAAAACGGCGGTGGCGGAGGTGCATCATTTTGTGGTACGTTGTTCTTGTTGAACTGTGATTCGTCCATCAATTCCTTATCGGAACTATCAGAAATATTCAACTCAGCAAAAGGTAGTGTCAAATCAGTCAGTGTCCGTTCGGAAAGAATGACTCTCCACAATCTTCACTTCCTTCTACGACTCTGCTTATGCAACGATCTTTCCGGTTCAGGAACAATCCAAACCGACATACAACCTAATACCGGCACACAATCGAAACTCGAAAAAAAATGATAACTATCTCAAAGAACGTGAAGGTTCCTTGAGGTGAGGAAATAAAAAAAATAAAAACAAAAGGAACAATTTAAACCCCACTAATAGAATTAAAAATTGCCTTCTCGGCAACGCCGCCAAAACTTGAACAAGGCTATCTCACACCTCTAAAAAATAAACCGAACAACTCTAACTAATATAGCTAGGGAAGTAGGGATCGAATCCTTAGGGAAGTGATTAAACTCTATTAGTTCTAAAAAGTGTAAATTGTATAAATTAAACTCTTATAATAGAAACCTAGGGCAGATGGTTCACTATCACTAGTAGAAAAATTGGATTTTGCTGCGCCCCATTTGCTGCGGTTCTTTGGGATTTTTAAAGAACCGCAGCAAATAGTTGTTGATGATACACATGAAAAATTATTTGCTGCGGTTGATTTTTTTACTGCGAAAGATTCGAAACGCTGTGAAAAACGGTACTAATTACTGCGATAGATTGTTGAATTACAAGAAAAATGGAACTCCTTTCTGGAATCTTCTTACAAATTACTCCAATTCGTGATGATCAAGTTCGTGTTATCAAGTTTATTCGATAGTTCCTCTTTCGTAACCCTAATTTTTCAATTATTTGATTTTACTTTGATGTGTTTCGTGTGTGAATTTTTCGGATTTTTTTGTCTGTGTTACTATCTTTGTTCAAGGTCGTAATTGTTATGGTTTTAGTATAATTGGAGATTGAATAGTGTAAACTTAATCATGATTTTTTTCTGTGTTTTTTTGGTGATGTTATATTAGTTAGAGATTATAAATGATTGAATGTGAATGCTTAATTCTTATTTTAGTAACTGCAATTGGAGAATTAAACTCTTTTTTATCAACCCTAAATTGGGGAATTAGGGTTTTATATATTTGGTATGAAAATATGTTTTGTAATCGAAGTTTTCACTGTTGATTAGTCTTATGATAAAGTAAATGTAGTAAATTCTTTGATATTTAGTGGCAATTTCATTTGCATTTGGTTTGTTGAATTCGTTGACAATATATTGATTGAACTTTGCCAGCATATATAGTACATGTACTATGAATTCAGTTTCAGAGGAAGTTGTGTTGTATAATATATTGGGAATGTATAACTAAAGTGTGTTTNCATTGGCAATGTATAACTAAAGTGTGTTTGTGCTCACGTGATTGCTGCTGAAAGACATGTTCAAAAGTAGTAAAGGTTTAAAGAGGTGAATTTACGCGTGAGGGCAAATATCAAACACGTTATGTCTGAAGATGATTTCTTTACTATAGAATGCAGGTTGAGGTCAGTAAATTCACTGAAGGAGTCAATGACAAGGCAATGCGTCCTAATGGCTTGCCTGAATGCTTGATACGATACGATATGATTTTTAGTATACTCTTGTTTCTCTTGGTTGTCTCTGATGTTGGTGTGCCTATTTATTCAAAATGTTTTGCTTTGAAATTTGTTATCTCAGCTTGTCAGAAGGAAGCAGCTTTGGGTTCCATAATAGAGGTTGTTCAGACTGTGAAGCAGCCACGATCTCTGTCAATCTGTGTCAATGAGAGAGTGACTGAAGCGTGAGAGAGTGAGTGACAGAGATAATAGTCTTTGTGAGAGAGACAGAGAGAGAGAGAGAACAATTGCATCTTCTATGGTGATGCAATTGTTGAATGATGATCGAGTCCCTTATAGTCCGACAATTGCTTGAAAAAAATGAGTCCTTTTCATAAAGACACTAAATTATTTCCAAATGATGAAGGGACTCAAGTGATGACCATGGTCAACATCATTGAGGTTTGAGTTGCTCCAGGCTTAAAAACCTGTTGAAGTAGCCTAACTCGAATGGTGGGTGATCGTAACCACTTCCCTGATGGAGATTATGTCAGCAAAACATAAATATATATAGTCTATTGCTGTGTTGTTGTGGCTGCGGTTGTGTTCTTGTGGCTATTGCTGTGATGTTGGTTGAATGATGAATATATGAATGCTTGTGAATGAATTTTGCTTGTTTATGTATGAGTTATGAATGAGAACACTATATAAAATAAATGATTGAATGAGACTACTATATAAATAAATAATTGAACAAAAGAATGGTTAAATGAGTAATGGATGCTGGAATGAGATATTTAGATGAGATTGAGCTTATGATTGATTTTATGAATGAATGAATGGGTTTATTTATGAATGATAATGCTTGAATGAATGAATAAGAATAGGAATGGTTGAATGAATGTATAGATATGGTTGAATAGAAGTGTATTTTTTGTGATAGAAGTGTAATTCAATTGAAAATAACTGATTCTATGTATGTATAACATTTCAGCTTTTAATTTTGCTTTAAAATGCAAAAAAAAAAAGAAAAATTTAATTTTTTGGGTGCTTATTTGCTGCGGTTATTCACAAAACCGCAACAAATAAGTGTTTTTTTGGTGGGAAACTGCACTATTTGCTACGGTTTTACAAAGAACCGCAGCAAATAATCCTGTTTCCCTCCAATTTCTGGTGTGTTATTTGCTGCGGTTACCTGAATAACCACAGCAAATAACCCAATTTTTTGTTGCGGTTAAACTGCAGCAAATAAAATTTCATCATTTGCTGCTGCTATAAGTGCTGCGGTTTAAAACCGCAGCAAATACCCGGGAAAAAACCGCAGCAAAATGCATTTTTTGTACTAGTGTATGATCAATCAACAAACTCATAAACACTCATTAATCAATTCATTGGCATTCATTGAACTAGGGCTCACTAATCCTCTCGAACTTAGACTCCCTCAAAACTCCTTTTCCGGCTCTCGCTCGCATAAATTTGCTTTTGCCTATTATTCAGTGATCTAATTGTGATAATCTTACCTCTCAGCCTCGATTTCGACAATTACCTAACTCACAACTAAATCTGGCCACAATTTAATTGCAATCAGTAGAAATCAATAATAGGAATTCAATAAAAAACCAAGAATTAATCAATGAACATAAAATAAATTCACAACATGATCATATCCCCTAGCCCTAGAGAAAAAGACTACTCACACATGGCTAAAGAAACTAAAACAAGAACAAATTCAACTAACAAATCCATGAACATAAACTAATTAAAACTAGAATTAAAACGAATTTAATTACTAAGAAATTAAACTAAACAACTAAATTAAAAAAATAAACTAAACTAAAGACTAACAAAATATGAAGAATCATAAACTAAAAAGAATTGAAAAGCAAAAGGAAAGAAATTACCAAAAGTAAGATTGAATTGCATTAATTGAGAACCAAATCGTCAAGAACAAAGTAATTGCATCTAAAATTCTAGAGAGAGAAGTGTTTTAGGATTCCTAAGTCTAAAAATATGCTAAAAACTAGTTAGCGTATTTCCCAATATACATAGAGTATTTGTAGTAATTAGGTTTTAATTATAATAAATCCAAAAAGCAAAATCGTGAAGAAAAACCAAACGAGGCGCCATACGCGCTAGCTGCGCCCGCAGGGAACAAAAGATAATCCTTCCCTGCGCCCGCAGGTCTTCAGGTTTGGCTTCTGTAGAAAGTCTGATCTATGTTGCGGGCGCATAGATCAGGGGGTCTCAAAGGGCTGCGCCCGCATGGAATATACTGAGTGACATTTTGACGATCTTTTGAGTTCTTCGCTTGATTTCTTCAAATCTCGTCCGTAACTTCTCGTGACTTGGCACACATCCCGAGACAAGTACATTTTGACTCGTTTTACCTTCTAGTGACTTCATAACTCCCTATTACACTCCTGTAACATATAAAACAAATCGAAAATCGCGCGTAATAAACGAGGAAGCATAGAATAACCGTAAAAAGCTCTAAAAGTCTACTAAAGACGCTAATAGCATTCTAAAACATAACTTAAAATCAAAAGATGATATTTACTCAAAACAAAGACACAAACTTAACTATTTAGTATAAGAATCAATTGAAAATGGGGGAAAAACACCACATAAAACACGTATATCATAGATAAAATAGATATGTAGATAATATTACCATCAGGACAAGAAGTACAGTGCTCAAAAAGGTATTTAGATGTTCCGATTGAGATAGAGGGGGTGGAGTTTAAGGGTAACCTAATTGATTATGAGTTGGGTGACTTAGAAGTGATCCTAGTGATGGATTGGTTGAGTGAACATAAAGCTGAGATTTTGTGTGAGTCGCAAAAGATCTCGTGAGTTAAAAAGGGTGAGAAGGTGAGTTATTGGAGGGCAGGAAGGCCGAATAACAAAAAAAAATAGTGTCGATGATGAGGTTTGCTAAGTATGTGAATAGAGGTTTCCTAATTTAGTTTTGTAGTGTGAGGGATGTGGATCATGTCTAGTCTTCTAAGCCAGAGGATAATGAGGTAGTGAGTGATTTACTGGACGTGTTTCTAGAAGAGATTCTGGGAACGCCACCAAAGCGAGAATGGCCACTTCTAAATAACCCTACAGAATGGCACCTGCGGAAATAAGTGAGTTGAAGGAGCAGCTACAGGATTTGTTGGAGAAAGGTTACATTAGGCCTAGTGTTTCGCCTTGGGGAGCGCCAATGCTGTTTGTGAAGAAGGACGAGAGCATGATATTGTGTATTGACTATAGGGAGTTAGATAAGGTGACGATAAAAAACAATTATCCTGTACCAAGAGTCGCACGATGATTTGTTTAATCAATTGAGAGAAGTTACGGTGTTCTCAAAAATCGATTTAAGGTCAGGATACCATCAATTGAGAATTGCTGATGAGAACATACCAAAGACGACTTTTTGTACGAGGTATGGACACTATGAGTTCACTATTATACCTTTTGGGTTGACGAATGCGCCAGCAATTTTCATGGACTTAATGAATGGGATTTTTCAATGGTTTTTGGATAATTTTGTGGTAGTGTTCATTGATGATATTTTGGTGTACTCTAAGAGCAAGGAAGAGCATGTGGAACATTTAAGGACTAATTTGATGACGCTGAGGGAGAATAAGTTATATGCCAATTCTCGAAGTATGAATTTTGGTTGGAGAAAGTTGCATTTTTGGGACACTTTGTTTCAAAAGATGGTTTTGAGGTAGATCCATCCAAGATTGAAGCAGTGAAAGAGTGGCCTAAACCTAAGAATGTGTCGGATGTGCAAAGTTTCTTGGGTTTAGCAGGGTATTACAGGAGATTTGTGAAGGACTTTTCGAGGATCGTTAAGCCGATGATGTCGTTAATGAAGAAAGACTGTAAGTTTGTTTGGAGTAATAAGTGTGAGGAGGCATTTCAGACTCTAAAGGAGCATTTGACTACGACTCCAGTACTGACATTGCCATACGGGAGTGATTCTTATGACGTGTATAGCGATGCTTCTAAGAATGTTTTGGGATGTGTTTTAATGCAAAATATAAAGGTGATTGCGTATGCTTTGAGATATTTGAAGCCATACAAAGCAAACTATCCCACCCACGATCTCGAGCTTGCAGCAATCGTGTTTACCTTGAAGATATGGAGACACTACTTGTATGGAGTGAAGTGTAGAATCTACACTAATCACAAGAGCTTAAAGTACCTTTTCACTTAAAAGAATCTGAACATGCGACAAAAGGAGATGGCTAGAATTGATCAAGGATTATGATTTAGATATCCAATACCATGAAGGGAAGGCCAATGTGGTAGCGGATGCTCTAAGTCGTAAAATGAAGCATGGGGTGAATTCTCTAGTGCTCGCGGATGAACTGTGTAGGGACATGGAGAGAATGAATTTGGAAATAATGAAAGAGGGATCGTTGGAAGGATTACATTGTAACCTTAGTATCTGGTAGGGACAGTCGTATACCTATCAACAATAAACTACTACTCTAACTATGTACACAGGGAAGTAGGGATCGTATTTAACAGGGAAGCAAGCAATTCTACTAACTCTAAAAAGTTACTCTGCCGTAAGAGACCTTTGAATTTGACTAAAAATTGACTACTACTAGGAATGAAATTAACTAAGAAATAACTCTATAACTAAGCCTAGGGCGTCGGTTCACCACTAATCAACCAATGAATTGCAATACAATTAATTAACCGATTATTAACTTCCTGAATTAAGGTCCACTAATTCTCTCGAATCTAGTCTTCTTCAAAACTACTCTAATGGCTCTCACTCACTTAGACTCATTTTGCTTGTTGTCCCAATGATCTAATTGTGGTAGTCTTACTTCTCGATATCAATTTCGACAATATCTGATTAACAATTAAACCTGGCCAGTATTTAACTAAAAGCAATAATAATTGACAACAAGAATTCAAGAACATCAACAATCAAATTAACAACTATAAGGGTGTTTAGTACGATAATAATGAAAGCAACGGATTGGAAACAAGGGGAAAGGGTAATATACAGTGTTGCCCTTACTAATTGTTTGGTATTATCAATGAAAAGTAATAGATGTAACCTGATTTAAAAAGAAAAAAAAAAAGAAGCAAACAACAGCTGTAATTCAACATTACACTACTCACATTCATAATTTCACCTCCTCAAAATAGATTTGCCCAATTAAATATCAAAACTCATAATTGCAATTGAAAATTTAAAATTGAATAAAATACAAATTCAAATTGATGCAATCCCAATTTCAATTCGCAGATTGAATTGCGAAAAGAAATCTACCACATTTGTACACACCTTCAAAAGCATACAAAGCTATTGGAGAAATAGCCGTAAAACACAAACAAATATAAGCCCTAAATTTATGAGTGTATTAATTTTGGGGATTTTACTTAGCAAAAAAATTTAGTTGAATAAATGGAATCGAAAAAAAACATTATCTGATGTTTTGTAAGTAGGTAAAGGAGTGAATCTCTCATATAGTTGATAATTTGGTGTATGTATAGTTTGAATTGATGTGAAGAATAAAGGTTGAATTTTTCTTTATAAGAAACCCCATTGTTTTTGGAGAATGAAGCTTCGAAATTTTTGAGATCTCCATGAGAGAAGCAAATTTTGACATCTTTAAACAAGGTTAAATTATTTTGATGATGAATTCTTAATCTGTAAAATAGGAGTAGTGAGAGAAGTGAAAGAAAGGATATGAGTGTTTCCTCATAGAAAGGGTAGGTGTTTCCACTGATCTCATGAAGTTAACAAAGTAATGGATTGCATTTCCCTTTGGTAACGTAATCCTATTTCCTAAAACTCATACCAAACAAATTCTAAAGGAAAGCCTTTCCTTATTTCGTTTCCCGAGCTATTTATTTGCATACCAAACACACCCTATGAACAAAACATCAAGAATGGTCCATAGATCCCCTAGTCCTAGAAAGAAAACTACTCACACATGATAGAAATTAAAGAAACTAAATCAACAAAGGAAAAAAAAGTTGTAAACATGATTAAAACTAAAAAAATTGGCAATAATTAATAAACTAAATCTAAACATGAAACTAGGGCACAAAAACCAAGAACATAAACTAAAACTAAACTAAGAATTAAAAGCATTAACTAGAAACATGATTAAAGAAATAATTGAAAAGGAATTAAAATAAAACCTTGGTTTAATTTAATTGAATGATTAGTATCCTTCACAACTTATAGAGAAAACAAGGGCTAAAAACTAGAATTTTAGATATATGAAATTAGTACTTATGTTTAAAATCCAAAGACTTAAATACTATGGCCCAAAACGAGTGAAACCGCGTGAAAAATCCTCTCGGAGCGGCCCGTCCGGAGGGGTTCGGGCGAACTACCCTTACCCGGGCGCTCCACTTCGACCCGGGCGAACAGCTCTTTCCTTCGTCTTTTTGATTTCTTTGCTCGTTTTTCCCTTAATTACTTCGTTAATTGCTTCTTTAATATCTAATTCTTAGTAAAGCTTCCCAAATGACTTCAAACTTTTCACTAACTCCTCAAGTGCTTCAAATGGCTCAGAAAACAACGATAAATCATCGATTCCTGTAAAATCTTATAATAAGCACAACAGACACTCGAAATAGCAAAAGTTAGTCGAAATGGCTCAAAAGAGCCGCATTAGAGATAAAAATCAAACGGGATCGGGGGTAAAATATGCATCAAATATTAACTTATCAAACTCCCCCAAGCCAAACCCTTGCTTTTCCTCAAGCAAACAACTAAGCAAAACAATGACTTCACCCCTTTCACTTTGCAAAACAAAATCAACTCAAGTAATTCCGAGTATGTAAGTTCCTTATCCAACCCATTAAAATTCCTTGACCGCCATCCACTTAAATCAAAATCAATAAGCCAACCATGTAAGAAATAGAAGTCGATGACTAGAGTAGCTCACTCGGTGTCACTCCATACATATAATTGAGCATAAACAATGAAGCTCACCCTTAATCCCCAAATAAGAATGCAAATGCAATAAGTGTTTAAATGCAAATTTTGAGAGCCCACACCCACATCTCACACCTCATGCAATTGTTTAAGGGTAGTCACTCAATCCTAATATGAAAGTCGACTCGAAATGCAGGTAATACCCACTAGCTTTGGCAATTGACTGACTTCACAAGAATTAAAAACATGTACATGCCGATCAAAAAGGTTTTATAAGCTTGTACAGTGGGTAGGGTGATGGGTAGGATAAATTTAGGATAATATGGCGGTAAATGCGGGCTATACACATATGAAAAATCATAAACAATGACTAACATCTCCAACATTTAACTCCAACATCAAACCAATTCTCATGGAATCACATCACACCATAAAACTTTACATTCAACAACTCAAAAATCACAAGCTTTTCTTTTTCAACATTTCTTCAATTTTTTTCTTTTCATATCCTTTTTTGTTCAACTTTCAAATTTTTTCAAAACTTAGGCTCACGACTCTTAATGATATGTCAAAGACAAAATCATCACACATACATAGCTAGGCCAAATAAGATATATAACATTTTAATTCTTCATCAAAACTAGCCTAGACATACTACAACAATTTGTCACTTGTGCCACAGGAGAAATTGTGGCGCAAGTAAAAAAATCTCGTGGCTATATAGTTTTGCCACGGAAAATTTTATAATAATTATCGTGGCGCAAGTGGCCGTGGCTATGTTTTTGCCATGGGAAAATAGAGGTTGTGGCATGAATATTAAATTATGCCACAAATAATCCTGTAGCGAAAAACTAGCTTCGCCACATGTATTACCATGGCTAATTTAATTGTTTGCCACAAGTACTACCGTGGCTAACTATTTCATTTCCCTAACAGTATTATGGCTACTTAACAATTAGCCACAAAATATCCCGTGGCTAAGAAATAAAACTAGCCACTAATTATGTTGTGGCAAATATATTATACATGGCTATATACATACCAAGTTTTGACATATACGACACTTTAATATCCAACAATCTCTATTGACCGAGGTTTTTTTAGTCATTTATTACCAATAATATAAAATACAATTAACAAATCTTAGAACAATGAAATAATATATTAATATTAATAATATAATGTACTTTTGAAACAATGAAACCTTTACATAATAATGTACTTAAAACTAGCATACTAAGAACAAAAACATACTATTATTATTTATAATCAACAAAGTAAAGTCGATTGTTCAATAATTTTAAAAAATAAAGTAAAACTACAAAGTTCTCTATATTATTGCCACTAATATGCTTCTTGTGTTGTTGCTCGCCATCTATGCATTTCTTTGTATAGTACCAACCTACAAGCACATCACCACAATAAATAAATAAGTAATGTCTGATGAGTTAATGTCTCATACTAGGAAAAATCGAATTTCGAATGCATTTACAGACTTCATGTATCTCAGATGAGTGACATGTCTTGTGAATTTTAATTTGATGAACGATATACCTTACAAAGTGTAGCTCACTTTATGAAGAAACCATGGTGTATGACTCTTATTGTCATTCTAAGTTATCCCGGCAAACTCATTATTTGCTTAACCCTTAAATTAATCTTGCTTGTTACCATGGAATATATTTCATCAAGACTTCACAATGCATTAGTTCAACAAACATATCAGCCATAGCAAGCATCTTTTCTAGCTTCTTCAGCCTCCTTTCTAGCATCCTCAACCTCTTTTCTAGCATTCTCTGCATCTTTTTTTGCTTCTTGAACAGCTTGCTCAGCAGTCTTTTTAACCTCAACAACCTCTTGAGCAACATCCAATCAGATTATGTTTTAGAATAATTCAAAATCCTTATACTATTGTAACAACTGTAAATGACCACTAGTGACAAAATTATCAAATTAAATTGCATAAACATATACAATCATACAATCAAGGTAAGTTCTTGTTAAAATCAAAGTTGTTCAACAAATCAAGGAATTCATATTTTACCATATTAAGAACATAATGATCAAAACGAGGCTAGGGCCAATGTATACCTCGAGAGGCAAGAGAACTGTGCTATAACATCTGCCACCAAGCAACCTTAATATTACTGCCTAGCACTGATCTTAGTACTAGAAACCACCAACTCCAAACACCAAAGAGTAGTCTGTGGCACAAAACTACCAAAGAGTAGTCTTTTTCTGCCACAAAACAAAGTCACCAGGTTCTGTGGCACAAACTCACCAGCTAAATAATGGATTATGTATATCGCCACCGAATATTCCCGCGAGGCATTTCATCGAACACTTTATGCTCAGTTTAAAACCCAGAACATAAAAATAAACTAAAATCAAAAGAGGTTGTTTTTTATTCAACAATCATTCAAAAAAACGAATACCCTGATAAAAAAAATCAATACCCTGATCTCCAATCTAACATCAAGACAAAAATAATAATTAATAATAATAATTGAAATAGAATTAGGAGTAAAAATTAAGGGAAAGTACCGTATACGCCCAACAATTGTGAGTAGCACGATTGTCTCGCACCTACAGAAATCAATTTCAGAAATTAGAAATCCAAAATCTAACTACCCAACCAAAAGGACACACGTAATCTATATGGATTACCTCCGATAGAATGGAAATAGTCGGTTGTTCATTCGAAACCGAGGCAGCTATTTTTAAATTTTGTTGGCACAAAAATTGCAAAAGAAAAATGCAAAGTTATTGATACACACCTCAGGAAGAAAATGATGAAGAAATTAAAATCTGGAATGAAGTATACAAGGAGACGCAAATTTCAGAATCCATAGTAATTGAATTAAGTATTCTGAATCTGGAATTGCTTCAAATCTTAAATCTTTAGTCGGTTTTTCGTGTTTTCGTTAGTGCTTTATTGAAACAAATTTTGTCTTTGTAAAATTGAAAATTAATGAAAAAAATGGTAGAAAATCTAGAACCTTATGTCGGGTTTTCAAGTTTCGAAGAATCTGAACTCCAATATTTTCAAAATGGCATCAAAACTAACCTTCATAATTTCACTACCAAATTAAATGAATAGTATTGAATTTTGGGGTAGATTTTTTGCTGAGTTAATGATTTTAAAGATGAATGAAAATATGAAAGGCAAGAGCAATAAGATGATGGAATGAGAAGAAACAATAAGTGTTTTGAGGTTTAAATCTTACAAAAGGAAAGAAAAGAAAAGGGAGAATGAAAATGAAGTCTGCCAGGTTTATGTCTTAGGAAAGAAATGAAAATTATGAATAGGGAATGCTATAGCAACGGTTCCAAAGAAAAAATTGAAACTAATCACTTTTTGCAACGGTTATTGTAAAACCGTTGCAAATGTCGTTGCCTATTCTATCTATTGCAATGATTATTTAAAAACCGTTGCTAAAGTCATTACAACAACTTCAACTGTTGCTAAAATCGTTGCAACAAATCTAACCATTGCAAGAGAGGATTGCAAATGCTCTTTTATATAGTAGTAAACCAGTTTTTATAGATTAATTAGGTATAACATTTAAGTTATGTTATGAAAAAGGTTATTTTCTTTTGGTGTGAAGTTAACCAAATAAATTCTCAAAATGTATATGTAATTTTATTAAAATAAAAGGTTTGGTAGTATGGAAATGGGTCCTAGAGGCCTTTTTTGGAAAAAATACTTGCCCAAATCCCCTTTGGGCATTTTCCATGACGTAGAGCTCGAAAAAATAATCAATTTAAAAAAAAAAATTGGTTCGTTCGAACACCCGAGCGTTAAAATATGCCTTTTTGAAGTTTTTTTATTATATTCATTTAATATTTTTCCTCGTTTAGAGGTATTTGGTATAGTTCATTTACATGCAATAGTATAATTAGTAATATTGTTAATTTTATAAAATTGAAATAGGGTGATGATCTTATTTTAATAATTTTATAACCGATAAATTTCTATTGAATGATTTATAAAAAATCAACATTACATATACAATTGTTTCTATTTCTACCTTTTGCTTTCAGACTAATATAATTAATGTGATTACCATATATAGGCTTGCCACAAAAAACAAAAATTTCCATGGCATAACATATATTAGCCACGAAAATAAACAAAATGTGTGGCATAATTTATGTTAGCCACGTAGAAATAAAAATACCCATGGCATAACCATATTTTGCCACTAAATCACTTCTAGTCGTGGCAGAAATTTAATGAGTAATTAATGTTATATGTCAAAATATTTTTTTCCCATGGCTAGATGATAATATGCCACGAATGTAGAATTTCCGTGGCATAATACGTGGCCCAAGTGATTTATTTGCAGAGCCTTAATGTGAGACTTATTATTAAACTTTAACAACAAACATTCCACAATTTTCCAACATCTCCAAAACCTCCAAAAAATGCACAACACAGCATAATAACTCCACAAC
Source organism: Suaeda aralocaspica (assembly GCA_016808085.1). Lineage (NCBI taxonomy): Eukaryota > Viridiplantae > Streptophyta > Magnoliopsida > Caryophyllales > Amaranthaceae > Suaeda > Suaeda aralocaspica. Next base: position 472,660 of record PYUH01000548.1, read on the forward strand.
TCCCCCAAGCCAAGGTTGGGCATATATCAACCAATAGAACAAGGCCATAAAGGGTTGTAATGTGGCTAAACTGTAAATGAAGGGTAGAAGGCTCAAAATAAGGATCAAGGAAAAATTTATGAAGGAATGCCTAAAATCTGAAATCTCCTAAAAGAAATGAATGCCTTTTATCATTCGCGACATGTAACACACCAAAGCCAAGCTACTAGAGTCAAAAGTCAAAACATGGATCATACAAGCACTAGGAACTAAGCACACATGAAAACAAATAAGAATATAATAATGTATGCGGCTCAAATCCTCCCATTAACACAATTCAAGCCTCTACTCTACACATGGCTATAATGGCATGATAAGAAACTGTTCAAGCTAAGTCAAGTTCAAGTCCGAGTTGGCAATTCCCGAAGCATAACTCATCACATGCCCAAATCAATCGAAAACATTTTTAAATAAAATGAGGGGCACAAGGAAGTCACCATTCACAAAGTTTCATCATACATATCATTCAATCAATCAATCAAACTAAAATTAACTACTAAAAGCAAAACAAAACTCTAAACTATGAAAGTAGTACATTTTTTATGGTCATATGTAAACTCCTACTTCTAACAAGTAGTATAAACCATATGACTATCCTAAGAAAGCAATAAAAATCTATACTAAAAAGTAATAAAAACTAAACTAGGAAAGCAATAAAATTACCTCCCTTAAGCCGGATTCGACATTGTCCTCATGCTGAAGGAAGTAAGGGGCTCCTCTCAGTCAGAATCCTGAAGGAAGGTATCAATAACCTCAATGGCATCATCATCATCATCTCCACCACCTCCTCCTGCCCTCTCCAGGATTAAAAGTGTACCATGAAGGGTGAGGGCCAGTAGAAGGCACTACGCCGGTACAAACGTAGTGGTCATAAATGGAGTACATGGTAAGACGGTGGTCCCGCTCAAAAGTAACGAACCGCTGCATGAAATGCTGCTGCTGCTGTAACTGGAAGTTGTTAAACTGGTTTTGCAACTGGTTCATCTGAGTCTGCCATGGGGCAGGGTCCATAGGGACTTGCTAGGGTAGCTGCTACTAGGGCACAAACTGAGGAGATTGGCTCGGTCTTCTGTGTCCCTGAGTACCTATAGAAGAACCTGCAACATGGCCATCTAAAGGCATAGTATAGGATTGCTGATCAGGGAACAATCCAGTCAATGAAGTGTTACGGAGAATAACAGAAACTCCCCTAGATGGCCCTATAATACCATTGAATACGGCCTCCTTCCCTCAACCCTAACCAATCACATTGGCTAAGGTAAGGGATATCTAAAGTGCGGGACCTCACAACAGGGGTCCGGTGGTACTCAAAATCTGCCATGTAGTACCTAGAAAAATAAGTCAATAGGCCAGCAAAAACAATGTTGTTAATGGTTGGTTGGCAAAATCGATCAATTCCTGCATAGGTTTTGCATTTGAGTATGTAAATGCATGGAAAATAAGTGAGGAAGATGAAGACGATAAGGAAAGGAATGTTTTACCAAGTGCCCCCCTAGGCACCATATTTCTCTAGTATGAACTTCATGTTGTTCATACCGACCAAAGAGAGTCCCTGCAAGGAAACGGTGAGTAATCCTGGCAGAGGGTTGGTGGACTAATTTAGCTTTGGTATGTTTTCCAATTAATCAATTGTACACCTGTCAAAGAAAACCACCAAGCAATATCATCAAAGCCCTTTGGGGGTCTAGCATGCCTCCAACTGGCTAACTCAAAATTAGCCCCAAAATCTTCGATCGTTTCATACCGATCGACATTAAACATTCTAAAACTAACACCTCTAACAGGTGCTTTGGGCTTGGGGCGGTCGATCTCAGAACTCTACATAAACTCATAGGTTATGTTGGGGTAAGTGGGGGCATCCATAGTAAAGAGTCGGTGCATACCCACCCATAGATTTAAACAATTCCTCAGTTTCCTCATAAACACCTAAAGCACGTAATAACTGATGATCTAATAAACGAGTAGGAGTAAAATGCCTCGACTTTAATTTTTCAAATCTTACCTTTTGTTCTTGAGAGCCAAAAGTAACTAACTCGTAGGTGGAATCCCGTCCGAAGCCTCGCGGTTCGTTCCTTGTGCTAGGTCCTGCTCGTTGTCTATTGCGTGCCATGATTGAAGTTGAAATTATGAACTGAGGAATTTTGCGTGCCATTATTTTTAGAGATTTGTGGTGTGGATCTAAAAGAGAGTGAAAAAATATGAGTTTTGGTGAAGATTTGAGTGAATTTGAGTGAGTAAACAGGGAGATATAGAGGAAGGAGTTTAGAGTGAGAAAGGGAGTATGGAGGTTTTGAGATATTAAAGAGAGAAAATAAGATAAGATAATGAGAGGTGAGAGAAGAAGAAAGGAAGAAGAAGAAACAAAAAGAAAGGAAGGACAAAGGAAGATTTTCAAAGTGTTCTAATTTGGGTTGCGCGTCCGGGTCGATCGCCACACCCCCGGAGGGCGTCATTCCGCTTGGGGGGGTGGGGGGATTCGGCCAATTTTTGAGAAAAATTTCTATGTGAAAATGGGTTGCGCGCTCGAGTAGTGAGCCATGGGCCTGGGTGCCGGCTATTCGCCCAATGTGCGTTTCGAAAAGTGAGTTCCTCAACCAAGCTAACAAAATCACCTTCATAGTAGTGCTTGATTGAGACAGTGTCCATTAACCTTTCATCGTTCCCCTTTATCGTTCTGAACCTCTATGAATCCATACTTACACACCATGGTAACGATGAAAGGGCCACTCTAACTAGACCTCAACTTTCTTGGAAAAAGTTTCAATCTAGAATTGAATAACAAGACCTTGTCGCCCATTTGGAATTCCTTTCTTATGATCCACTTATCGTGCCATTTCTTAGTCTTTTCCTTGTAAGTCTTAGCACTATTGTAGGCTCCTAATTGGAACTCATCTAGCTCATTCAATTGAAGTAACCGCTTCTCACCTGCAAGCTTAGCATCCATATTAAGCTCCTTTACGGCCTAGTAAGCCTTGTACTCTAACTCAACCCATAAGTGGCACGCCTTCCCTTACACCAATCGATATGGAGATGTACCGATTAGTGTCTTGAACGCCGTTCTATATGCCCATAATGCATCATGAAGCTTGTTACTCCGATATTTCCTTGATTTTGCAACTGTCATCTCCTGGATAGTTTTGATTTCTCGATTTGAAACCTCCACTTACCCACTGGTTTGTGGATGATATGCCAATCCTGTTCTATGGTAGACACCATATTTCTCTAGCAGCTTATCTAACCTCTTCTCATGGAAATGCGTTCTCCCATCACTAATGATAGCTCTAGGGACTACGAACCTAGGAAAAATAACATGCTTGAACAACCTCAAAACAGTGTTAGAATCACAATGGGAGGTAACAATTGCTTCCGCCCATTTAGAAACATAATCCACAACAACTAATATGTAGTGATTACCATTAGAAGAAGGAAAGGGACCCATATAATCAATACCCCAAACATCATAAATTTCAACTTCTAAAATACATATTTGAGGCATTTCATGCCTTTTGGAGATATTACCTGTTAGGTTGGCACGAATCACAATACATGACAAAATTTCTAGCATCCTTCAGTAAAGTGGGCCAATAGAAACCAAACTGCAATACCTTAAACACTGTCTTCGAAGGGCCTGCATGTCCTCCATAAGGTGATGAATGGCAATGGCTCAGAATCCCATAAAACTCCCAATCAGGAACGCATCGTCGGTATATACCACAGCACATTCCCGAAATAAATTCGGGTCATCGCAAAAATACCGTCTAACATCATGAAGGAACCGCTTCTTCTGCTGTGATGAAAGATTAGGAGGCAAAACACCACCTGAAATATAATTAGCAAAATCAGCAAACCATGGTGATTTAACTACAACTGAAAGTAAGTGATCATTGGGGAAGGAATCATTAATAGGCATGAGCTCTACATCTTCGAATCGAATTTCGGAAAGATGATCAGCTACTACATTTTCCGCTCCCTTCTTATCATAAATCTCGAGATCAAAATCCTGCAGCAATAGAATGCATCTAATCAACCTTGGCTTTGCTTCCTTCTTAGCTAAGAGGTACTTCAAAGCAGCATGGTCAGTGTGCAAAATCACTTTCGAGCCCAATAGGTATGATCTGAATTTGTCAAGTGCATATACAACTGCTAGCAACACCTTCTCAGTAGCGACATAATTGACCTGAGCTGGGTCGAGTGTCTTGCTGCCATAATAGATTGCATGGAGAACCTTTTCCTTCGTTTGACCCAAAACGGCTTCAACTGCATAGTCACTGGCATCACACATGATCTCGAACGGAAGGTCCCAATCAGGAGATTGGATGAATAGGTGTAGAAATTAGTGCCAGTTTAATCCTGTTAAAAGACTCAACACACTCATCAGTAAAATCAAAATCTGCATCCTTCAAAAGCAATTGGGTTTGTGGTTTCGCAATTTTAAAAAAATAATTAATGAACCTGCGATGGGAATTTTTCCAATTAAGCACTAAATTCACCTCTTCACTCTCATAAGCACTTTTGTTAGATTTTCTAAACAGACATCAAATGAAGTTCCATAGACACTAAAATCATCTATAGAAACTTCCATAATTGATTCAATGTAGTCAGAAAATATACTCATGATGCAACATTGAAAGGTAGCAGGGGCATTACATAAACCAAAGGGCATTCTACGATATGCAAAAGTACCATAAGGACATGTAAAAGTAGTTTTTTCTCTATCATCTGGATGAATGGGGATTTGCAAGAATCTCGAATACCCATCTAAATAACAAAAATACTTATGCCTAGCTAGTCTTTCGAACATTTGATCAATGAAGGGGACGGGAAAGTGATCCTTTTTAGTAGCAGTATTCAATTTCCTGTAATAGATACACATACGCCAACCTGTGATAACTCTAGTGGGGATCAATTCATTTTTATCATTACGAACAACAGTGGTCCCACCTTTCTTAGGTACTACCTGAACTGGACTAACCCACCTAGAATTAGGAATAGAATAAATGATACCAGCATCAACTAATTTAATGACCTCTTTCTTAACAACTTCCTGCATGTTATGATTCAAATGATGCTGACCATGTATGCATAGTTTATGGCCATCCTCTAAGTGAATACGATGCATGCAAAAATCAGGACTAATACCAGTTAAGTCATCAATAGTGTAACCAATAGCCTTCTTATGACATTTAAGCACAGTTAATAATTTCTCAAGCTGACTATTAATAAGTGAAGCGCTGACAATAACAGGATATAGCTCTTTTTCATCTAGAAATGCATATTTCAAATTAGAAGGAAGGGGTTTCATCTCAGGTTGTGTTACCTCCTTTATCGAACAAACATCATGGGGCAACTGCAGGAATTGGCAGTTGCTCCCTAAACTAAATTCCATTCCTGAAAGGGCTTGAACCAATTCATCTGATTCCCTATTGCCTTCACCATAAATCACATCCAAACACAAAATAGCCTCCAAAAGATCCTTTTTAAGGGATCGAGGCAAGTCATCATAAATAATCTCTTAATAATATCAATTCTATAACATGATTGCTCTAAAATAGGACTTTTTAATGCACTATCAAGGTTAAAAGTAACCTTGTCATCACCTACAGAAAGAGTCAAACTATAAAGGTTAAAGGTAACTTTGTCATCACCTACAGAAAGAGTCAAACTTCCATTCTTTACATCAATAACAGGTCCTGCAGTATTTAAGAATGTCCTACCAAGAATAATAGCGATGTGTGTGTCCTCCTCCATATCTAATACTACAAAATCAACGGGAATGAAAAACTTCCCGATTCTTACCGAGACATCCTCCAAAATACCTTTTGGGTATTTCACAGTTCTATCCGCCATCTCCAGGGTGATGTTAGTAAACTTTAAAGAACCCATATCTAATTTCCTGCAAATAGACAACAGCATAACACTAACATTGGCCCCTAATCACATAATGCCTTATCAATAAAAAAATGGACCAATGTTACAAGGTATCGAAAAACTACCAGGACGATCCTTGAGTTTAGGTGGAGACTTATTCTGCAAAATAGCACTACATTCTTAAGTTAAAGAAATAGTCTCTACTGAACTCAATTCCTGCTTCCTGCTCAATATGTCTTTCAAAAATTTAGTATATGTAGGTACCTACGTAATCAAGTCAGTAAAAGACACAGTAACCTGCAAATTTTTAACAATATCGAGAAACTTACGGAAATGATTATCATTCTTACTTCGATCTACCCTATGCGGGAAGGGTAGTGGCACCTTGGGAGGTGTCAATGTATCAACTGGCTTGTTAGCTACCAGGACTCTCTTCTTCGTGGCATCTTTCTCCTTAGAAGGTGTAGGCTCTACAATCTCCTCAATCACCACATTGCTGGTCTTGCAAGTCTACTCCTATCTCTGAATCAGCATCATCAGTGGGCACCTTAGGAACTTCATAGTGGGTCCCTCTTCTAGTAGTAATAGAGTTGCAATTTTCTCTTTGAGCTGGTGGATTTGGTTGAGGAGGTAGTTGACCCTGCCGCCGCTGAGCTGTGGACTGTTGATGTGTCTAATATTTATATTATTTTCCTACCCAATTCCCTAATGATTTATGGACTGACCGGGCTCATTTGAGCCAATTTTCATGCTAATAGTGTTCTCTTAGTGTTTTGTGTGGTTTTGTAAAGTTTTATAGGAAACGACCAATTTTCGGTTGATTTTACTACCTAATTTCGGCACTTGAGAGATAAAGATCACTTATGAGAATTTGGAGAATTATTAGAGACATTTTAGAACTCATTGGAACAAATTTAACGTCTCACATGACAAGTTGGAGAAATATTAAAAGTAAAAGTGAAGAATTATGAAATTTAGAAGTGAAGATTTTGACCACTGTACACTATTTTGGTCATATATCAAAATCAATATAGGCACGACTTTATAGGCAAAACAACGGATGATTTTCATAATTTAGAATTACTCTCTTAGGTTTTATAATAAAGCACTTTTTCTCTCTCAAATTAATTTGGGAATTAGGGTTTTTGTTCTTGACAATAAATTTCATTCAATTCAAGTCTTCAATTTGTTCTTCAATTTGGTAATTCTTCTGCTTTTGTTCTTTATTTTAGTTAATTTATGCTTTTTAGTTTTTTTAGTCTAATTAATTTAGTTAATTGTTGATGTTAATTAGTTTAATTGTCAATTATTTCATGAATTCAACCATGAACTTTACAATTGTTCTTGCTTTAATTTTCATAATCATGAGTGAGTAGTCGTTTTTCTAGGGTTAGGGAAACCTTGATTGATTAATGGACTAGTTAAATTAGGTTGTTTCAATTCCACAATTAGTAGTCAATTTCCTATTATTGGTTTCTTTGTTTACAATTGAATTGTGCGCAGATTTAGTTGTAATTTTGGTAATTGTTGAATTTGATGCCAAGAGGTAAAAATACCACAATAAGACCACTGAATAATAGGCGGAATTAGTCTAGGCATGAGCGAGAGCCGCTAGATGAGTTTCGAGGGAGTCTAAATTCGAGAGAATTAGTGAGCCCTAATTTGACGATAATTGTGAGGTTGAACGATCTTTGTTAGTGAATCCATTAGTTGTTCTTGGTGACCCGAATGACCCTAGGCTTAATTTATTGGTTTAAATCTTCGTCATTTCCCGTAATTAGTTAGTAATTAGTCAGTAGTCAGTTAGTTAGTCAATATTTCTCGACCAAGGCCCTTTGTACGGTTTAAACTTTTTAGAACTAATAGAGTTCAATTGCTTCCCTGAGGATTCGATCCTTACTTCCCTAGCTACATTAGTTAGTGTCGTTTGGTTTATTTTTGATAGGTGTGCGATAGCCTCGTTATTCATATCCATTTTCGCATTATTTTGGGCACTTGACAAGTTAGTAGAAGTATTGGTCACATTAAGGAGCCACAAGAGGGCAAGGGTGTGAGTTAAAAACCTTTGGGAAGCAAAGAAGTCGAGTTTTGAAGCAAATGAGCAAGTACGAAAGACCCAGGGGCCAAAGTTCATTTTGCCCGGGTTATGTGCATTTCGCCCGGATCAATTGTGATTCGTCCGGGTGCTTGGGTGGATTGATTATTTCGCGTTTTTTGAGATTTTCCGATTTGGTTTGGCTTTGTATAAATAGGGTTTCTATCCTAAGCTTGTGTACGACTTATTATTATTATTAGAGCCTAGTTTTCACTTAGTTTTCTCTCTAGAAAAGATACTTTTGTGCAATTTATTCATTCATTCAACCGATACAATTGAGGTTGTATTCAATTCTTCTTTATTCTTGTTATTTAGTTTGATTGTTTTAGTTAGTTTATGATTTTAGTTTTTGTTTTTAGTATTAGTAGATTTATTTGATTCCCTAATTTTTATGTTGTTTGGTTTTGTTAATTTGATCATGTTTTTAGTTTTAGTTTTTAATATTAGTTTGATTCCTGTGATCTTCGATATGTGTGACTAGTTTAATTTCTAGGGTTAGGAGATCCATGAGTCATCCCAATGAATTTAATTGATGATTGATTGCTGTAATTTATGTTGTTTCTGACTTCCTATTATCAACTTATATTGCTTGAAGTTAAATTGTGGCCAGGTTTAATTGTCAGTGTGATAATTGTCGAAAATGATGCCGAGAGGTAAAATTACCATAATTAGATAATAGGCAAAACGAGACTAAGCGAGCGAGGGTCGTTAGAGGAGTTTTGAAGGAGTCTAGGTTCGAGAGAATTAGTGTGCCTTAATTCAAAGCGTCATTTAGTTGTCAATTGATTATTAATCAGTTCATTGTTGGTTTGTGGTGAACCGATGTCCTAGGTTTAGTTATTGAATTATTTACTGTGTTTAATACCTTTCCTAGTAGTCATTAACTTTTTAGTCAAAACCCAAAATTCAAAGGCCCCTTACGGCAGAATAGCTTTTTAAAGGTGGTAGAAATTCGTTGCTTCCATGCGGATACGATCCCTACTTCCCTGTTTACATAGTTAGAGTAGTAGGTTATTTTTGATAGGTATACGACTGTCCCTACCAAAAGTGAAAGAGGATGCACACCAAAACTCTTGGAACGTATATACCTTAAGTGTGAACACTAATGGGGAAGATGAAATGGTAATCTATGACTTCTAACCGAGGTACAAGACATTGCACTTCTTATTTATTATTAATCGCTGAAATTCCGTTACTTTATGTGGCATAGGTAATACCTTCTTGGAGTTACTCCCAAGTTGGTGCCCAAAGGGAGATTGTTATAGGAGGAAACTCGTTCGGTGCAAAATCCAAAATTAATAGTTGATAAATTTTAAAGTAAAGTGAATTCATGTTACATGTACATGTTTACAATAAAGGTAAGACTATGTGTTTTATTTATGTTTTTGCCTAGGATTTATTCATGTTAGTGTGTTGCTTAGTTTTTGGTATTTATGTACTCAGCTTTGCTGATGACGTGTTTTGTGTGCATGACCTTGTCTTTGTCTTGGCCCTACGACGACCCATTTCGATGGCGAGTAGTAGTTTAGAATAAAGAGAAAGCAACATGTATATGTGGGCATAGTCAATCATGCTAGGATTGTGTGCGGAGTTCCATGTATTTTTTCTTCGTTTTGTTATGTTGGTTATGTTTCCTTTATTGTTCATTGATAATTGTTATTGTTCTTGTTATGTTATTAGGACTAACGTTGGCATTTAAGGTTGCAAAGTTAAGTTGGTTTTGATGGGCCGTTGTTCAGTTCCAACTTGTAATAAAGTATTTATGGATTTGTTTTGTTTATACGGTTTTAAGTTGTCTTTGAGATGTTTAAAAGTATAAGTAATTCACTATAGTACTTTAACAATAGCCTTAGCTATTATCACGGTGGCGGTAGCATTTTAGTTTTTCCTAAATTAGTAGTAATTATTAAATTCTAGGGTGTTACAATGTTTATGACTGTCTGGTGTGCAATGATGGGAATGGCTTGTTGACTGAGATTTATATCTATTCCTATTCCATCTATTCCATGACTTGGTTGAGCACTTGAGCGTCACCCATTATGTCACTGTTGTCAATCATAAATTCTATTAGACTCCTATCAATATAAATTGGTGAACTGTTTGATACTAAATAAAGTTGAAACTTTGACAGATACTATTTTTTTTTTCACAAAATAAACATTCTTAAATATATTTTGACATAGGGGTATGACTTAGGATTAAAAGGACTGCAAAGTAAAAGAATTTATCAGTAACATTGTAAAATCATCCAACACCTAATATAGTAACACCCAACCCACACTCAATCTAACCGCAACATATGCTATAGTACCCTAAAGCACTTAAATTTGAGCATTTTTCTCCATTAAACCTACAGACGCACATTTAATCTATGGGAATGACTAGAACTCTGGAAACTTATTATGTGAGAATGCAAACTTCTGACAACCAACAATTTATGTACTTCGTAAAATTAAGGAAAAAATTAGAAATAATATCATCAACTAAAAATTAAAAAAAAAAAAAAAAGTTGGAGTACCTACAACCATCGCATAATTGGTTTTGTGTAATAGGAATTCACTATCGCATAACGTTAGCAGTGGCCTCCATATGTAATATGACACGTCCACAGGTTGAACCGTTGAAGATAATTTAGGGTTTTCAGATTTAATTTGGTAAATTGATATAGCCAAGGTTGCACAAAAACGAATACCGATACGAGTACGGACACAAAACGGGTGCAAGAAAACGTCAATGAAAATACTGAGAATACGGTTACGTGAAAAAAAACAATAAGAAAATATATAAATTTCTACTTAATTTCAATAAAATATAGAGGTAAATATCAAATTTGGTGATGATAATATGATTATTAAATATAATAACTATTAAAAACCTAATAGACATAAACAATTAAAGCAGGAAAAATAACTCTGGGATACTCGAATGAAGTTAATCAATTACGTCTATGTGGATACGCGTGTCCATCGTGTGACGGTGTCGTGTCGGTGTCGGACACGGGATACAGCAGGTTAGAAGTGTGTCCATGCAACCTAAGATATAGCTATAGTAATTAATTTGGGAATTCACCTTTTATCATTAAATGGGTAATTGGAAAAAATAATTATATGGGAGGAGAGAGGCGGGAAAATGTAATTGGATCTGTAATGAGGGAAGAACAGAAGCATTTCCCCCAAAACTAAAACGCAGGGCGGCAAGTTTACCCCCTAAAAACAAAATAGATTTCCCACAAAGTGAATTTGCTAAGGGTACATGTCATGCTGTGAGTGGCTGAGAGAAGTGGTGTATGTGGACTTACATAAATCTAGCCTTTTCGCATATGAATATGATAACAGAATCACACAATTCATACTACCTAAAGAGAATTTTTTTGGTACAAGCTAAAAGAAAATATGAATGGAGGGAATCTTGTCACGGCACCAGGATAGGACATGTAGAACTAATTACTATGTTGAACACAAAAATCAATGTCAAATGGTTTTTAAAAATCTGGTACAAAATGTTTCCCATGTTTTAGTAAAACTACAAGTTGCACCAAGCTGAATTCTTTAGTCAGACTTGCACAAGGGTCTTCATGAATACATCAAACCTCTATAAAGCATCTTGTTCAGTGGGTAAATGCATCCACATAGCAAAACTGAACAAAAAACTACTGCGTTTTTTTCTTAGGTCTACGCTTCCTCCGCCGTTTAGGAGCATCAGAATTGGAACTCACATTGCTACTCTGACCTGTTTGTGAATTTGAATAACCTCTGTTACTTGAATTTATGTCCCTTCGATTTATTGTAGAATTTGAGTAACCTCTGTTACTTGAATTTATGTCCCTCCGATTTATAGTTGAATTTGAATAACCTCTGTTACTTGAATTCATGTCCCTTCGATTTATCGTACTCCTGGAAGTGGACAAATTTCTGCGTATTGATGATTTCTGAGGATGCAGAGGTGGCATCAAAGATCGAGCTGATTTCTGCTTCTGCATCATCTATAAGCACAACATTAGATGAGCAGCAGAACAAAAATATAGCAAGGCAAGTAGGCAGATCAAAGTGGGTTGAGAAACAAACCTGATTCCTCTCATCACTAGATAGACCCGATGCAGCTTTACCAGAAGCACTGGAAGCTTGTTCCCTGACAGCAACACATGTGCTACAGTTATATAATTAGCCAAATGATGCAACGGAACAACATTTGAACAGACCCATTTTAATGCCCTTTCATGAGATTTTAAAGTTTTTTGTATAGTTAAAAATTCAATGCAGAGTATGCATAGCTTTAACTAGAAAATGAAACAGAAGTCCAGTTATTTTTAGTACTAATGGTATAGAGGAAGGGGCGGTTTTATTATGGTGAGCGGAATGGGAATATGTTTCAAACCTTGCACTTATATCTGTCAATTCATCATCTGCATCCGCTTCATCACTTGAGGAACCAGATAGAAAGAAATCATCATCACTAAGATCTGCTAGTCCATCATCCTCACTACCCGTCTCTGCATACAAAACCAAATAGTTTAACTCGCAGATTCATATTAGATGCTGTGACAGTAAAAGTAAAACCATAAGCCAATGATAAGAAATATATTTTACATGCAAAGTACAAATATAAATTCCAAAAAAATCCCCTACTAAACATCAGTATAATAGTCACAAGACCAGTACACTTTTTAATTGAGCCAGCATTCCAGAAGACACCACAGTAATGACTCTTCCTCAAAATCTAGGGTACTACACAACACAAACCCCTAACCCCTTTTTTGAGCTTTTAAACCCATGAAGCCTGACTGAGTTCAAAAGTATTGCTTATTGGTTTACTTACCTCTTTATAATAGGGACTAGAGTGAAAAGATTCCCTTTAATACTTCCTCCGTTCCCAATTAGTCGCAACTTTCCACTTCGGCACGAATTTTAAAGAATAGATTTGAAGGTGTAAATGAGCAAACTAATCAAAATATTTTTGACACATGCAAGAAGTAACCTACAAGTTATCAATGTTATATTTTTTTTCGATAAATTCACTCATTTATACTTTCAAATCTCTTCCTCAAAATGCGTGTTGAAGTGGAACGTTAAGAATAATATGGAGCGGAGGAAGTATAGGAATCGACGCTAATAGAGCCTCTGAAAAATAGTTCGGATTTGGCTTGAGTTAAGTTTGGGACTTATACATTTCTTAACAAGCAGAGCTCAAGACTTTGATATTTAAAAAATTTACAAGCTCAACTCAAACTCGATTTTATTAACCTGATAGACTCCTTAATTCAATAAAATATGAAATATATTTGAAGTTCATGAAAAAGTCATTCTTATGCCCAATGCCTTGAATTCCAGCTGCTTTGAATTCTTGTCTTGGAGAACGGATTTTGGTTGGTTACTTGGTTGGCTTCATAGGATCCTAGTTGTGTTCATATTGATGTAATCCTTGCCAAGACAAACCGTTTAAACAAAGCCAAAAACAGCTGGCTATGAATTGATCCCTCTGTTCATTTGTATACGCTAAAAAATAGCTCAGAGAAAGGGTTTATGGAACCAGTTAATAGGCATATGATGCCACTGTCCGTACTCCTTGGCTAGATATTCTGGATTTGCTAAATTTAAATGAAAGACTAAGTGATCCTGTTACTTTGCTGAAACGAAACCTTTTAAGGAGATGCAACAATCCTGTGAGCTAGGATATTTCAACACCCACTGGATAATTAAGCAGCATGGAAGTGATAGTGTTTAGCAGAATTGATAGGGCATTGATTAATGATGATTGGATGGAGTTCCCCAGGGCTGAAGTTTTTTTAATCTCCCTGAATGTCTCTTTGATCATTCCAAAGCTTTACTTGGTTTTAATCAGCCAACATTCCAATTAGGTTTCGAGAGAAACCTTTTAGATTTTATATGACATGGACTAATATCATCAGCATTTGTGTTTCTAGTTGTTGAAAATTTGAAGTCATTTGGGCCTTAGGTTTGAAAGAGTTGAATGCTAAAAGTGACTCTAATTAATAATTTGGAAAATAGTTGGAAGCAAGCTATAGGGCTATTGGAGCTCCAAAATGCTGAGTTGATGAAATAGGAGACACATTACTGAGATATAAATCTATTTTAGAAAGATTACAACTCATTCTAAGTTAAAAGGCAAAAGCTGAGTGGATAAGGAGAGGTGAATACTGGCTTCTTTCACAAGGTACTCAAGCTAAGGTCATAATGTTATATATGCCAGGAAACCCTGAAGCCATTGCTGATTTCAACAAGCAATGATTGGGGACTGCAAATAAAATAAGATCTTTCGTAATTGCAAGCCTGGTTAGAAAAGGCAGCATTATGGATATTAAATCATCAAGCCAATAAGTTAAGTCTCTTTTTAAATCTATAAATAGTTAGAGGGGGCTAGATGCAAGTTTATTTATGGATATTAAAATAAAAAAGTCAGATGTCCTTAATCAATTATCACACACTAATTAATCATAAAATGAAATCCCATGCATGCACATAATATTTTCCATCCATATAAAATCCAAAACTCAGCTTTCTAACTACTTGCATGTAAAATCCTATGCAACATGCATCTTTACTTATGAAAATTGAAAGAATTCAAAAATCAACTTTCTCTAATCAATTATCACGCACAACTATTTCAGAAAATAAACACGCGCAATTCTAACTAAGAAAATAAATACTAATTTATTAGCCATGTGTAACGTTAGGTCAGGTCTATGTTATTAGATACTCGATCTCGAAAGTTTGAGCCATTTTGGTTGATTTGCATCAATAAATTAGCTACCATGAGCTCGAGATGTGTCAACCCAATAGTTACACATGGTTGGTTAGCGTTAGATATAAATCATTTTGTTTAGTTTAGTTGTGATTTAGTGAATTGCGTCAAACAGTCGATTTTCAATTCCTCTAGTATGCCTTACTAGTGCAACTTTTCAGTGCCAATTAGCTTGGAGTTTTGGGACATGGGCACATGTTTTGGAAAGCTCAAGAGGTATACTTTCAAGGAAAAATCTGCGCAAAATTCTGCTAATTTTTTTCCCTAGTAGTTTGAGGCTGTTTTTCTAGAAAAATACAGCTACGATCTAGGTAGAAACCATCGAAGTTGTATTATTTTCTAAATCAATGATAGGTAATATTTTGATACTTCGTATTAATTTTTTCTTTGTTTTAATATTTAATCTTGCAATTGCTAATCCTATCGCCACAAATTTCAAGTCTAGTCATAGATTTTTTTTTTTTTTCATTTATAATATTCAAGTTTGGTTGAGTATCAAATTTCATGGCTAATTAGCTCAATGATTCAGGATGGATCCAAACAATTTTTATTGCGATTGAAGTTGATCTTAAATAATGCAACTTAAAAGAGATCTTTAACTCCCAGTTTCTTTGGAGAATTAAGTTAATTTTCATCTTAAACCCCTAAACACCACTCACCTGATTCACAGTAATTCCACCTGTCCATCCCCTCAATCAATTCATTGATTGCATTCATTCATTTTAGTTTTGAAAATTCAATCATTCAATCATAAAAACTTAGCCTGCCAAATAAATCCACATCAAATTAGTGGAATTCGAAGAATTCTTCACGATCTTGAAGTGCTCTGTTTTTGTTATTTCATTCACTTTCAAAAGTCCGATTCATGTGGTTGTTCCTCCTTCGTTACAAAAAGCGTTTTCAGCAATTCACTTATTCAAATTGAGCACTTGAGTGTAATATTTTTCACCCGTAAAATCACAATTTTTTTAAGTTCGTTTACTATTTAACTGGGACGCTATTTTAGAGCAACTAAAATTTTTAGCTATTTTGAGCAATCTACTTGAAATCTTCCGGTATTTCTCTTAAAGTTAGATTTTTACTTGTAATTTTATTGTAGACAATTTGAAAGTCTAAACTGTATTAACGAAATAGTACCAATGTTCAACTTTTGGACACTTTTTTACATGGTGGGAGGCGTTGTTCAACGAGTTTCAAAAGTGCATGTTTGTCCTATTGCTACAATGGGATGAGTACTTGTGTCTAAGTAGGTTGAAAGAATGGAAGCAATAATCATATATCAAAGACAAATCAAGAATCACCTCATGTTAGCACAAGCAGATGTCTTTGACTTAATTTGTTAAAGGCTCAACCAAGAAAGATTCAATAATAGAAGTTGTTGATCATGATGAAGACGAAATGCCGCATTCTTTCGATCTTCATCATGCATTACTAATTGACATAGTGATGGAGATGAGTCTTGTGGAAATTATTTTAGTTTCTCTTCAACTTAGTATGCAACTTANTTCAGGATGGATCCAAACAATTTTTATTGCGATTGAAGTTGATCTTAAATAATGCAACTTAAAAGAGATCTTTAACTCCCAGTTTCTTTGGAGAATTAAGTTAATTTTCATCTTAAACCCCTAAACACCACTCACCTGATTCACAGTAATTCCACCTGTCCATCCCCTCAATCAATTCATTGATTGCATTCATTCATTTTAGTTTTGAAAATTCAATCATTCAATCATAAAAACTTAGCCTGCCAAATAAATCCACATCAAATTAGTGGAATTCGAAGAATTCTTCACGATCTTGAAGTGCTCTGTTTTTGTTATTTCATTCACTTTCAAAAGTCCGATTCATGTGGTTGTTCCTCCTTCGTTACAAAAAGCGTTTTCAGCAATTCACTTATTCAAATTGAGCACTTGAGTGTAATATTTTTCACCCGTAAAATCACAATTTTTTTAAGTTCGTTTACTATTTAACTGGGACGCTATTTTAGAGCAACTAAAATTTTTAGCTATTTTGAGCAATCTACTTGAAATCTTCCGGTATTTCTCTTAAAGTTAGATTTTTACTTGTAATTTTATTGTAGACAATTTGAAAGTCTAAACTGTATTAACGAAATAGTACCAATGTTCAACTTTTGGACACTTTTTTACATGGTGGGAGGCGTTGTTCAACGAGTTTCAAAAGTGCATGTTTGTCCTATTGCTACAATGGGATGAGTACTTGTGTCTAAGTAGGTTGAAAGAATGGAAGCAATAATCATATATCAAAGACAAATCAAGAATCACCTCATGTTAGCACAAGCAGATGTCTTTGACTTAATTTGTTAAAGGCTCAACCAAGAAAGATTCAATAATAGAAGTTGTTGATCATGATGAAGACGAAATGCCGCATTCTTTCGATCTTCATCATGCATTACTAATTGACATAGTGATGGAGATGAGTCTTGTGGAAATTATTTTAGTTTCTCTTCAACTTAGTATGCAACTTAGAGGTTGATACATCATAAGCACCCAACCTTTGAAGGTAATGGGTTCCACAAGTTGCAAACTAGGTTGGAAGGAAAGTGAATTAGTTGCTACAAGACTTGCCTCCATCTTTTCTTCAATTGGTAACACATCAAGAAGACCATTATAATGCAACAACCTGTCTTCATCTTGATGAACAACCATTAAGACTAGATCGTAATTGGCGGAACCCTCCAAAGATTCAGTCAAGACCTTACTTTTTAAAGGCGAGAGGCGCACTTGGGCACAATAATTGACAGAGGCCGGCAACTGCATGATCTTTCACCTAGGTGCGCCTCTAACCTTTAAAAACTATGCACCTGACACCTATTCATGTGCTTTTAAAACCAAGGTCAAGACATTTTCATTTGCTAATATTAATATTAACTCATGAAGATGATACTAAACCCTAGATTTATCCATGAGATATGGTTCTTGCTCTTGGTCTTCCATCCTCCTCACAAGCAAATACTCTTCCCACTGTAGTTATAAGGCAGATGTGCCCTTTTGAAGCTCCTTAAACAAGGCAATCAGGTGTACTCATCTCCTCCCACCATATCAAAAAGATCTTTCACCAAAAACATTAGCACAAAAAACAGTTGGATAATCTGCCAAAAGTCAAACTTTGCTACGACTTCATTATTGCAAATTAGACACTCAACTTCCAGAATAAAACTTCGAGTAATTAAGTATCCAACAAAATGAATTACTGAAAAATTCCAAGTAAATTGATCACAATAGCCAAAAACTTTCCATTGCTCTAGAATATCTCAAAATCAGACTGCTCTAAAAAGAAAACCAATTTTAACAGCAAACAATCTTCATAAAATTCAGAGACTTTACACCTGAAATGAACACTGAAAGTACCAAAGTTGAGAAAAAGAATTGCTCAAAATGCTTTGACTTTTGAAACTGGAAGATAGACTAAAACAGAGCACTCCAAAATTGTGATGAACAGAAAAATTCTTCAAATGCAACAACTTTTATCCCAAATTAATGTGAAGTTATACGATAGGCCACTCAAATCCTCCTCCATTCGTCCTAACCAAAGGCAAAAAAGGCCGTAATCTCAACCTCGCCATGTCCTTATCAACTCCTTCCATCCAAGTCATCTTTGGCTTCCCCCTATCTCTATCTCTACAGATATTACTGTTATCTCAACCCTCTATCCTTCTAACCAGTGCATCTTTTGATCTTCTTTCCACATGCCCAAACTACGTAAGTGGTTCTCTCATATTATATCCTCAACATTGCTAACAACAACTTTCTTCCTAGTATCTACATTTCTTAACTTGACCCTAAGTGTAACACATATTCACCTCAACATAAAAGATAAATTCCTATAGCAAAAAATATATATACTGAAAATTCCACTTTGGTTTTATAAGGCGCAAGGCGGGAGGCAAAGAAGCACACCTTTAGGATAAAAGGCGTTACCTTTTATTTTTCTTTATTGGTATTAAGCTTCAGTAAAAATAATAGTAATTATAATTATAATAACAAAACTAAAAAATTTTATATAAAACAAAGGGTTTGGTAGTCGTGTGATTAGTAAAAATTAGAAGGGTTAGCACTTACAATTGAGACAGAGATAGAGAAAGAGAGGGGGGAGGGGGGGGGGGGGGG